>KV751330.1:13561385-13611610 GCA_001698575.1 Mola mola | reverse complement strand
CAATTTTTTTAACTATAATTGACAGCCTATATTGTCTTTTAGAGGCATTAGTTTTATGGCCCTTGGGACCAAAATGAATTAGAGGTAATTCATTATGAATTGTGGAAAATTTGTGCACAGGATGTTGATAAGAAAATACCTTCTCATTAATTGCAGTGAAGCAGAGCAGAATCAAATCATCTGATTTGAGGCTTCATTAGTGGAAAACTGATAATCCCGACCTCACCCCATCCCCCCAGACGATTGTCAAGAATGAGTTAAAAGTGCATTTTAGAAAGTGATAAGATCTGTATGAAAAGGACCCATGACTAAGAAAATAATTGACAGAACACATGTTTGACCAGTGCTTTTCCACAAAGGGCAAAGATACAATTTCTCTTTCAAAATCTTTAGATTTATGATAAAGTGTATGGTTATCACAACAAATAATTAATGACATTTTAACATTTCAGGCATTACTGTGGGCAACATGGAGAGAAGATAAGTGTGTGCATGAGCAGCCAAGATATGTGCTGATGATAACTTATTTTTAATGTGTCAGTTCTTTGTTTCTTTGAGTAGATTAATGACAGATAAAAATGAAAGAGTGCACTTGCCTGTTGGCAGAGCAACTGAGTATAAATTAATGGATTAGTTGCTGATCTGAAATGCGTAAACAAAAGAAATCATCTGTATCTCACGGCTGAACGGCTCCTTTTGTCAACATTTTTGTCTGATCTGCATTTACAGTGAAACGTTATTACTGTGGAACGCTGCAAAAGACCTACAACAAAACCCTCAGTGGTTCTGGTAAATATACACTGAGGGCATGACAGGGCCCATTTAACGATGATATACGTAGAAAAAAATGTATTTAATTGTGAGGGATTTCATTGTTTTCGAGCATACTACAGGACAGTAAGCATTATAATTAAAATAACTAGAAACTTTAAGTCTTCAAAAGTTTATCTGGTTCATAATGATAATTCATGTGTTTATTCATACTTTCGCATTAGCACTTGTGAGCAAAATGATAAAGCACTACAGAAGATAGAAGATATATTAAAACATTTTAATTGATTAACCTAAAGATTTCAATCAAAGTCTGACTGTCAGGCGCCATTTGTAAAGTGTAGACTAAACACGCTAGTGATCATTATTTGCTTCCAGTGGATTGTCAGAGAATAGGCGTGTTTACATAAAAGACACATATAATCAAATGTACAGGAGTAAAATAAACAAAAAGCATTGTCAGTGAATATTCTAAAGTCCAATGAGAAACTTACACAACTAAGATTAAACACTAAGTGGCCTAAGACTTCCAAATTCCTCTCGAATTTCTAACTTGTATTCATAAGAATTGGTCTCTCACTATGTGCGACAGCTGATGTACACTGGGCTGCATCCTGCTGTTTCCAAACCTTAACCCTGTTCCTACAATGCCATAATTGGCCGTGATACTGGTATGACAAACACTTTTCTAATTGAGACCAACCTTGAATTTTAATATCCAATATTTGCTTTGGAGCCAACGCTTGATGTTACATACACATGTCATTTAAAATACATTCTGGAGTTAATTTCTCTCTATTTTGCTTAATATGCTTACATTGACATTGAAATCATTTTTTTGTGGTTCTGCACAACTTTTCAGAAGTGCTGTAAAGTCAACTGACACATTCAAAAGACAGAAAGGGTGTAAGGTAAAAGCTTTGCAAAGATCAACATCTTTTTCAAAACACAGCATCAACAAGAGTCCTATCTAAGGTCAATACAAAATTCCACCCACTTAACGAAATGATTTTCATCTTTTCTGTTTTCCAAATGCCTCCGCCTCATATTTCAGACATGAAGTGTCGGAAATCACATATTCTCACTGAAATATACATACACAAGGAAAAGCTGTACAGACTCGGTATTACAAGTCATCAAGTTACATAGCTAAGGTAAGAAAGTTGTCAGTGAGATGAAATTCATCGCCTTGAATGAATGAATAAATATGTAGAAAGCATTATTTCTTGGTCAAAAGGAGCTTTCATTCGCTCCATCGTGTGCTGACTAAATGTATTTTCTGGCTGTTTCAGTCATTAAAATCAGCGGAGAGTGTCGAGAGTGGAATTAACTTGAGCAAAACCTTTTTCAGCGGACACAGCTACATTCAATGAATGCATTATTCAACAAGTCTTATACAGTATATTTTTTCTTCATGTTTAATTTGTGTCATATGTCATCTCAGGAAGAATCTTCAACCGTTTTTGATGGGCCTTCAAGTAAAAAAAAAAAATGTCCGTTAAAGAGAAAATGGTCCCCAAATGGCAACATTTTGAAATCTTAATGCCTTGAGATCAAATGGCAAAATTCATATTTTCCACTTAGCATATCTAATATGAAGTCTATGTGTGTGAGTGTGTGTTTTTGGAAGAAAGTGGATAGAAGTGACAAGGGACTGATTCTGTCTGATTCTGTCTGAGCACATTTTGACTCGAGACAATGTTGTCTAATTTCCCAGTAGTATTTTTTTTGTTGATAGTTAAATATTGAGTATAGAATGTTGCATCTGCCAGGAAAACTTACAATGTGCGACGAAAGATTAACACTTACTGAAACACAGATGGACAGGAATTATTTTTTTTTTTTGTTTTTTAAGCTAACACAACGTTCTAAAAGACACCAATGAATGTTCTCCTCTCAAAATTGAAATTACCTGAGCAGGTGATAACAAAGTTATGTAGGTTAAAACTGCTGCACAGACACAGGCAACACCGAAGTCAAAAACACAATTGGCAGCGCAGTTTACAATATTTTGGAGTTCTTGTTATTCATTTTGCTGTATGCTAGTGCATCTCAAAAATAGAATATCATGGAGGTTTTTTTTTTGGTTTTTTTTAATCAATTTAATTCAAAACATTAAAATTTCTATATTCATTACACAAAAACTGAAATATTTCAAGCTTTTTCTTATTTTAATTTTGATGATTAAGGCTTATACAGTCACAGTTTTTTCATACATTTTTGAGGTGTAGATGATGACTCTCAAAATTAAAATAGTTGAATGCTTGAAACATTTTAGTTATGCGTAATGTAGTGTATCCTGATTATATGGAAACGACCCATGTGGGTTTTACGCATCGTTCATATTATTAGTAGTGCTTTGTGTTTCAGTAATGACATGTAAATTTAAATTGTAGAATTATTATTATTATTATGTAATCAGTTCTTTATGAGCTGGATAAATACATGTAAACAATTTATAACAGCCTGGTTTCGTGCCAAATCTTGAAACAGACCAATCGGTCTATGAAATAGCAAAATATGCAACATCTGGTTCACTGTATATTTATTTCTCTATTTATTTCAATTATTTTTAAACAGGTCCTATATGTTAATAAAGAGTCAACACTGGCTCAAAGTTAAACATGCGGCAAGAACAGGTGAAAAAGGTGTTTTACTACTTCAACTGTTGGTTAATCCACCTTCATACACCTGAGAACTTATCACGCCTGGATAAGGCAAAGAAAACATGACAGTGATGTATTATCCTCCGGTGGATCGTTGGGTCTTTTACACCCTTTGGAACGAGACTAAACTCTGAGGCAAGCAATATTTTCAATAAGATAGTGGCAGAGCAAGAAACCCACTTCGGTTACATGAAGTGGATGGATGAGGGAGATGTATGTTCCACCGAGGAGCCTTGTTGGAAGTGGCTTGTACATTCACCGACATGCACTGGACTGAATAAAAAGATGACAAAGCAACAAAATGTTAAATAACGCAGAAAATTGATTGAGCACGTGGGCTCTGAAAGGATGTTCATTTGCTTGTGTGGTAGAATGCATGGATATGCATGGTGGAATACATGTTAGGAATCTGTCAGGTGTTGTATTTTTTGCTAGGCTTGCATCCCCAACAGAGAAGTGTGAGAAGTCAAAAGTCATGGAAAAGCAAGTACAAAGAGTCACAAAGGGAAGAGACCCTTGACTTACTGCTATTTATCCATTCTTCCAGACATATATATTACAGTTTCCTTTGCTTTTGCATGTCAACAGTTGCCATACAGTCAGATATTCCACTGCTTCAGCTTACTATCTGATATAGAAGATTTGATCTGAACTTTACTTAACTTTATTTAACAAAATTGTTTGCTCTACACTTTTTAGTGTATTTGTGATAATCTATAGAACGGCACGTTTTCATCCCCACCTCGTCAAGATGAGTCACATCTCATCCAAATATACAAGGTACGTTTTAGCATCAGGCAGAGATGCATAAGGTTTTAATATGCCAATGCAAAGCCGCCTCTGCCAGTTTCATATTTCATGAACAGACTGTGTCAAAGCAGTGCTGGCCTTATGTGCCAGGATAAGACATGTGGGGTGCAATCTTAGCATGTTGTTCCAAGACACTGAAGGTAATTCTTAGCATGCCAGCTATGCAAGACAGAGATTGCACTTATTGGCCAGAAAAAAGTTAACTTCTGCAATAGGAAGCTTTGGGTAAATGAGAAAATGTGGCAACCTGGGATTAGAAGGGGTTGTATAGGTACTACTTTGACTATAGACAAACATAATCCTGCTTAATCATTACTTATGATACACTACACGTGTGTGGAGATGGGCCATCATCCTGTTTTTTCCTTTTTTTTACTACTTTGCTGTGTTCAGACATTTTCACTGTGTTGTGGTGGCAGCTATATATCATGAGCTCTAGGTTTGTATGGATTTTTCCAGGGGGTCGAACTCACACACACACACACACACACACACACACACACACACTGGTATCTATGTCTCTGTCTCTTAACCATCAACTAAATTCTTGACCCCAACCCCTGACTTAACCCTAACACAACCAACCAACAGACCCAACAGTTATGGATGGAAGCTCAGTCAAGGTCCGATCCAACGCTGATGGTAGACCGGACCAAGAAACATACACTGTAGTGTAATTAGAGGATATAGGGTTTGAATAATAGTGCTTGACCTGAAGGTCAGCACATGATAAATCTTCCTCCTAGACCTAACCAAAACCTAATTGTAACCTTGACTCTAAAACTGAGTCTTAGCCCTCAAAAAGTACTTAAAAGTTGTGAGGACTGATGAAAATAGCCTCACAAGTTGAAATGTCATCCTAACAGTGGTTTCAAGGTAAAATTTCTCCACATAATGATAGCAATGAAGCAATACACACACACACACACACACACACACCACAGAAGCAGACAGCCGAGAAGATGAAGTGTGCTCTGAATTAATCCAAAGTCCAGCATTGCAGTTCCTTCCTGCAGGGTTGTGCAGACGTGTGTTTATTTGTGCTGAAAAAGATAACACTTTATGTCCCTGATTTACCACTTTATGCTCTGTAATGCTGGCTGCCTAATCTTTATTCACTCCTGAGCTCAGCTGACCACTGCTGCTCTCTCAGCCATTTTGAGGCCTGTGGGGTCCGGAGTTGGAAGCTTTGTTTCTAGGGAGCGACAGACAAACCTTGCATTATAAACCTCTTAAAAAAATCCTTAATTTACTCTATTATCACCTTAACTTTTGCAATAGTTCCTGGGTTCATTTGTGCTATATTTTCCATGACTTTGGTCGTTCCTTTTATTTTCCAAACCTCCCTCTAAGTTGTCTTGACTATACACAGATGGTCATCATGGCCTCTGTAAAAGAAAATAATGTATGAGTATTTTAATGTTGTGGTTGATTGCTATAGCTCAACTATTGTGACAATGCATATACACCTTAGCATATGATTATAAGTGTAACTTTCAATGTGATAGCAAAAATACAGGTAGACTGGAGTCCTAGTAGCTAAACATTTACCTTCATTTTATGTGAATTGTGAAGGCTCTATTCTGCTTTAAGGTATGGACGGTTGTTTTTTTAGCTACTTGAAATGAATAAATACATAAAAAAGTAAATAAATAAAAGCCTCTTTACTGTAGAATCATGTTACTGATACACTTTTAATGATTATCGCCTCTTCACCAATTGTAGCTATGGAGTCACTAAAATATGCTAGTGCATGTTATCTGCAGCCACTGTGCCTAATCATATTCCCATTCTTCAACAGGAGGACATAAAGTATGATCACATTATCTTGTTTGTGGCTTACTAGATGGTGTTCATGTTTTTATCAAACATCTTTAAGGGAGAAGACTTATGTGCTGTTACCATAGAAAACAGGCAGGAAAACAAGGCCATAATTTGAACTTGAAGGTCTCGTGGGAGCTGGATATAAGGCGAATATGTACTTTGGAAGTCTTGTTTGTTCACTTTTTTTTATCAGTTCTTATGTCCACAGTTGTCCTCGTTATGTGCAAAAATAACTTGCATCAATAATAAATGAATAAACCACAAATCAGGTCAATTTACTAGATGATACTCTTCATCTTGTCACGTCTACCGGATAGTCTCTTTGCTATTATAAAAAAAACCTTTTGATTGAACACGTTTGGTTTAAGTTTGGTGAGGTTACTTTACTGCACTTACTTACAATCTTTTAATTGTCTTCCATCCTTCATTCACCCTACAGAGTGCCAAACATCTCATCTCCCTCAGTCTCTCCCCTTCTGCCATGTGTCGCAATATTGGAACAGCTTCCAGTTGTCATCAACATCAGGGCCTAATGGCATCTGGATGGGAGGAGCTTTTTATGACAAATGACTTCACAAATAACTCTGCTTGACAAAAACAAAAAAAAAAAAAAAAAAAAAAAAAAAGGAACAGGGCCCCACTCATTTCATTGTGTCTCCACATGCCTCTCCATCGGCCTGCATCTGTCTTTCAGTCCTTGCATCTGTTTCCCTCTGCCTTACTCCTCCTCACCAGCTTGTCAGGGATAGAGAGAGAGAACCACGATCATAAATCTTAGCCACCAGTCTTTATCTCCAGACATTTCATCTCAATACCTCTTTCCATATGATGTCTGCCTAAATTAGATTAAATGACTGCTTTGTCAACCTTCACAAAGAAGAGAGAAAAACTCTAGAAAACTCATTTGGGTTCTACACGTATGCTTAAATGGAGGATGATGTGGCCGTGTTAAGCACTTTTCCACACTCACTGTAGGTCAGATCTACCCACCTTTCATTATGCACATGTGCACATGTAACGGTGTGTATGAGTACCAGCAAAACTGGTAACCCTTCATCAAAGATACGGGGCCTTATTTAAACAAGACAAGTCCATCTCAGGCATGTCCCTCATCTCTTTAGCAAATTACACAGCACATATTTTAGACAAAATTAAGACAGAAGGTGTAACAATAATGATTTTTAGTGCCTTTGCTGGTTAACAGTTGAGTTTTGGCATATTGTACATTAAATAATTTGTCTTATTCCCCCTTTAAAAACCTTTTTGTCAATGTTCTGTGTGATAAACTTGTCACAGTCTGATCTTGGTTCCTAAAAGTTTAATACTTCTGACATCAGTATTGAGAAAGATTAACAAGTCTCTTAAAATCAAAATTCCCCGATCTGCGCTTTTATCCAGATACGCACCAAAAATTCGATGGATCTTTCCTTGGCCCATTCCCCATCCTGCCACCAAGTTGCACTGAAACTTCTTCCAAAGCAAGCAAGCAAGGAACCCACCAACCAACCAACACACGTGTGACAACATAACCCCCATGGCAGAAGTAGTTAAGTCAAGCCTGTATGTGAAAAACTAAATGACCGCAGGCAGAGTATCTGCTATGTTATTATGAGACGTTAAGATCACTGCAATGGGGAGCGCTTTAAGCTGAGAGGAAAGCCACCGTCCCCAATGAGATGGAACAGGGTTTCTTAGGGAAAACAGACTGAGCACAGTTGTTGTCTTCACTACATAGCTGGTTTAACTTGGTTAATGCTGCAGTTTTCTAACTGGCTAACAACCTTGTCGCTCTATCCCTTTCAAAAAATCGATGTGTGTGTCTGAGTGACAGAGACGTTGAAAGAGAGAGGAAGGAGGAGACGGTGGAAGTACTCCAAGTGAAGTTTCTGTAAGTTATAAATGATTAACTTATGAGTCGTTCTTGTAAGTTGACCCAAAGATCGTTTGACCCATATCACACAGGACCTGCAGTTCAATAATGTAAAGAGTGGCATACATACAATAAAAAAAAAAATCTATCTCAAGCTTAGAGACGAAGGCTAAGAAAACAAATTTAATGTTTCATTTGCTGCAGGCATTGTGGATGTAGCACTTAGTAGCTACATAGTAGCAAGTTTAACATTGTGGTTTTGTAATATAATTTAATTTGCAGAACTGACATTTCAAGTACTTTAAAGATTAATGTTTCAACAGGATTATGTCATCTAAAAATGTTCCATTTCCACATTTCTGTGCACCATGCTCATACAACAATAAAACTTGTTTATAAGATGCACTCAGTCAGTCTATTTTCTGTTTAACACAAGTGCCACAATCATCTGTGGTGTTTCTGGGTGGTCAGTGCAGGTTAGCCATGTGTAGGTTGACACAGGTGACAAAACCTGTGTCTGATTCATTGTGTCAGAAGAATAAAACTAAATACAACCTCAATTATGAATTGGCATCTGCTACATGTGGTAGGTGCACACTCCAAAAACATGCTGAAGCTGAGTATCAAGTGCCATCAAGTGCCACATACTGTATATAAAAAGTTACCTGGATCTCTTCACTCTATTTCCTTTATTTGATTTGATTTGATTTTTTTGGGGGGTCATATAGTTCTGTTTTAAGAATTAGTTGTTAAGAAGGCAAACAAAAACATATTTTCTCAGCTCACACTTTTTTATACGTCATTAGACGGAACACAGAAAAAAAAAAAAAAAAAGACACATTGAGCTGTAAGTTATGAGCTGTAAGTTATCTGAGCCCTTGTGTTCAATGACTTGTATAAGTCTTAAGATGGATTTGAGAGCTTCACTGGATCTGAACTACTAAATTGTTGTTTAAAGCTATAAAATGTATATCAATGACCTGATAAGGTCACTCTGGCTTTTAACACAAAGTGTCAATTTTTGATAAACTGGGAATGAGACTCAGCAATCAACCAATGACATCTAGTTACACAGTCAGGCAAAAGTGAGATAATTCGTGTTTGTATTTTGTATGTTGTTGTTGTATTGCTGCTGGACATGTAAATAACGCACCGTGAGATAATTTTGGATTTTTTTTTCTTTCCTGCTCTCGTGTTCTAAAATCGTTTTCTAAAAGCAGGCTTAAAGGTTTCTGTAGCATGTTGCAAAACCTTGAGACACGTTGCCCTGGTCCTCACGGACACACAATAACGCACCATCGTTCGTCCCCTTCCTGTCATGCCTCCAACCAAATTAGATGGTGACTGCTCTTTCCGAGGTCACTTTTAATTAAACTGAGATGAGAACATGACACACGGGATTAAGCCCCATCCTAGCACTTCAAATTATGAATTCATAACTAATACCAGATCCTATTGCTTTCAACCATGACCTCCATATCATTCATGTATAAGAGCCAAAGGAACTCCCCTAACTGTCTTCTTCTGCAGAGATAAAGAGGGGTTAGGGGAAGGGAGTGTTTTCTGTGCACACATGAGCATGTTGGAAGATTGTAGTTGTAACGTGTATTTAATGAAATACATACTTTATATTTAATTAAATTTACTGTATGCTCATAATAGACTGTGTTGCAATTAGCTTGGCTATACATTGTCTATGCCCTAAATTAATATGGATTTGACTAAAGACAGAAAGAGAAATAAAAACTAAGAGAGGGTAAGAGAACAGATGAGGAAAGAGGTTTCCTATCTTTGCTGTAAATTTTCACCACGTACATGGATCGTGTACCATCCGTAATGAATAATACTCCACTGGATTCCAGAGGAATTGCTGCTATGATTGCAGCTGATCTGGTTAATTGGTGTAAATACAGAAAGCTCACTTGAAAAAACATCCATCACCCTGCTAACACGATTCATACATGTACAGCTTTTGAGCAGAAATCGTTTCAAATCACGTTTAATAACCTAAAATACTCAACTCTTAAGTACAAGTAAGATTATTATTGTGTTAATGTGTGCTATCTGTGGTAAGATGTCATTACTCTGTGATAAAATGTGTAAACACTGCAGAGAGGTTGTTGCTACCTTTGTGTTTTTGCATGCAGTCAGTCCAACGTGTCTTATGACTGGTTTTTATAGTTTCATTCTGGCATATTACTTACAGAGCTGATGTCGGACTATTTATTTAAATAAACCCATGAAAACGATTTCTTGGCAGTGAGGCAGCACCATGATGCATTCGGCTACCTCACATCTAATGTTCACAATCTGGACCTCTAAAGGCATAGCCAAGCCTTTCATACTATAATAACTGCAGGAAAAATTGCACTTAATTTATAGTCTCAGCTGACTTGCAGTCCCTTCTGACCTATATAATATCTGTAAAGCTATTGCATTTACAAGTTATTTAATGTTAAAGTCAAAATAAATTTAATACCATCGAAGGTGCGCTAAGGTGTCCATCTAACCTAATCTGTTCGGTTAGATGGATAAGTTATTGGATTTGATTTTATTTCAACTGCCCAGGGTAGCTTTAAGCAGGTCAAAGTGATTTACAAGACAAAATAACTGTAAAATAGTTGTAAAAGTACTTTCAAGTTTAATTTACCTGGTAAATGGTAAAGATACTACTGTAAGAATTGCTTCAGATACTGCTGTGTTCCACTTACATTTTGAAAACCATGGAATGGAAATCGTGGGACTAAAATGCCAGTGTCCTTACCTCAGTGATAAACGCCTTGGCAGTAGCTGGGCTCATGAACAGCACGGCTCGGCGTAGTGTATCCCTGTAGCGATGCAGCTCCTCCACGCGCATTGTTCTGAACAAACTCGTGATCATCATGTTGATGTTGGATTCCACCTTCTGCAGGGACACATCCATTCCCTGCTGAGAAGTCCGGTCCAAGAAATCCTCAATACCGCGGATATCTAAAGAGAAAGAGTGACAGATTTGAGTCTGCATTTGGCTCTCCAGGGACAAACATGTTCCTTTCAACATATTCTATCGAGGAGATGCAAAGAAGTAGACTTCTACTCATACCGACAAATTCAGCGTAAAAACTGACATGCCGCAGTTGTTTCAAAATTACTGAGAAGAAACAATGAACAAGACTTCTGAAATAAAATAGAAATATTAGGGGTTGCTAGTAGAAGACTTTTATAATCCCAAATTAAAGCAAGTTACCCAATGCAATCCTGCCTAATTGTAATAAAGTAAAGACAAGTTTAATTTGGGCTCTTTAGCTTGATTTTAATCGCTTGAACTATAAACGAGGAGAGGGTTTTGCCGTTGTGTTGAATATATGCCAGTGTCGGCCAAAAACACTGTCCCATTTGGTTGAATCCTCTTTGTTCTTATTGGGACAATAAGAGAACGAATAACTAACAATTGTTGTGGAGAGCAGGATCGATGAAAGAACAAAATTAATATAATTATCTCTATTAATGACTTATTCTTCCCTGATAAATAAACAAGGATACTAGTTTCATTATTTTTACACGAGCGTTTTTAATGAGCAAGTCAAGGTAATGCATATCAAAGCACTTCGGTTGAGACCACTGCTAATGATGTCTGTGTGTGTGTGTGTGTGTGTGTGTGTGTGTGTGTGTGTGCGTGTGTGCGCGTGGTTACGTAACGCAACAACCTAATGATGTATTTGATATGGAAAACAGATGACATGGTCGTCATTGGCCGTGTTATGCCTGAGCAATTAACTGGATTGATTAAACTTGTTGAGGGCCAGAGGGTTGAAGTTAACGGTGTGATTGCATCAATGCCGAATTTTGGAGGTTTAACATCGTATTAAGATGAGGGACAAAATCCATAAGCATTGATTTAAAAAGGAAATTAAATTAAGAGGAGAACAAATGAAATCCAGTGCACACACATATAAACAGGCCACTGTGAGTGTGAGTGTGTGTCCGATATTACATTAACACCTATGTGTTCTCTTTCAGCAACAACAAAATGAAATAATGAGGAAAAACTTAATAGCAACGTAATATTAACAGTTTCTGTTGGAACTTTATCATTTCAAATTTTTCTTTCTCACACATATACACAATGGCAGACGTGTATATTTTGCTGCGACATTTTAGCCACCTTTCCCGGTTTGTCCGAGTGTGATGTTCTTCTACAACTTCAGTTTCCCAAAAGTTGATACATTTTGCAAAGCATTAATAAATCTGATTTCCTCTTTTTTTTTTTTTCATTTAAAAGACAACAGTACGAATACAAGATACTGAATTTAGTAATTTTTAATATTACATAAAGCTAATCAATTTTTGTAAATGAATCCCTATTGTAAATCTTCCAAACTTGTTGAGTTGAATAGTTGAATTCCACAGGTCGAGAGTGAACATGTCATGGCTGACTATGGGAGGGGAAATCCTTCATAGGCTCAGTCCTTTTCAAAAAAGTGTTGTAGCAAACTGAATGGCAAAATATTCAAACAGTTTAAGATCAGCATATCTGAACATTCACTTGTAAGAAAATCAGGGCAATCAGCAAAGCAAAAGCAATGTATCAAAAACATAGAGAAATACCCCTCATTTGAAATGGACTGGCCCTTGTTCAGAGTCACTTCGAACAGTTTTTGGGAAATTATGCACATCGTGTACGAGGAATAGAGCAAAGGATCATCCGGAATATAACCAGCACAATGATGAAAAGCCAGCATCCGTGACAATGTGGGGATGTGTTAGCGCACATGGATGGGTGATTTGCACACCAGTGATGACTCCCTTAATGCTGAAAGGCACAAACTGGTTTTTGAACGACATATGCTGCCATCTAGATTACAACTTTTATAGAGACGCCCCTGCTCATTACAGCAGCACAATACCAAGTCATATTCAACATGTCCTACAACAGCTTTGGAGTAAGACAGCGGGGGCATGAGACTGCCCTGCCTGCAGGCCAGACTACTGAGAATGTCTGGCACATTACGAAGCACAAAATACAAGAGTGGAGAGCTCAAACTGGTGAGCAACTGAAGTCATTTACCAGAATGGGACAGAATTTCACTTAAACTTGCCAATTTAAACAATTTCTGTCTCCTCCCTTCCCAGACACTTACTGAACAGTGCTAAAAGAAAAGGTGATGTACAATAACATCAAGGTAAACATTTTTTTTTCGTATTTTTTTACTTGTGTTGCAGGGCAATAAATTCACAATAAAAAAAACCAAAAACAAAACACAATAACATCAAGGTAAACATTTTTTTTTCGTATTTTTTTAACTTGTGTTGCAGGGCAATAAATTCACAATAAAAAAAAGCAAAAACAAAACAACAACAAAAACAATAAGGTTTTTGAGGTTGTACATTAAATATCTTGTGAATTCTAATCACATGATATTTCACATTCAAAAATTTGGTGAGCAAAGACGAAATTCTGTTGTTTTGACATTTAACATGATGTCCCAACTTTTGTGGAATTGGGGCTGCAGAGTATATCTTTATCGTGTTGATGAGGAAATGTAGGTGAGCAAACGGAGACAGTGTGTTAGCAAAAATTATCATCTGGAGTAGTCGTATTGTTTAACCTTTATTATCACTGGCAACACAATCATCGTGACCAATGCTGAATCTCTGAAAAATTTAAGATAACGAATGATATTGGGTACATATATGGAGTTTTCTTTTACTTACACTTATAAGAACAAATTCAACAATGCGGCCTACATACATCTACTACATAGAGTTAAGCTTAGTTCTTCAATCTCCATCTTTACCGTGGTACGGCTATTTTCTCTATATTTACATTCTGTGTTAGAAAGCTTTGTAAATCAACCAAATCAAAAACGCTTGTGCGAGGGGAGCATCAAGACATTAAGTAATAGGGAGAACATAAACACCAAAGTGCTGGTTGCTCATGTTGGGTTTGATCCTGTTCTTGTTTGATGTCAGGAAATAATTCATTTTCATGTGCTAAACAACCAGTCTGTGCTTTATGTGCCATGTCTGCCTATTTTAACTCGCTGTATAACTGGTCTCTGTTGCCATCTACCTGCTCATTTACTAACCAGCCGCTCTCTCTGTTTGTCGTCCTGCCAGCTGACTGACTAAAGGGTCGCTCTGGCTTTGTCATCATCATCCAGTCTCCACCTCGTCTTATTGTACAGGTGTGTGTCTAATGCATTTCCATATCTTTACACAGTGACGACTTTAAAAAAAACAAAAAAAAAAAAAAACAGACCCAACCATTTCACTTTGTAAAGCTCATTCAACAAACCTTTTGGCAGATACCATGTGCAAGGCATGGTGTCTAGCTTAGGGTAATGGGAGAAATATCAAGATATTCATAACAGCTATTTTTTTTTTAGCCACCATCTTGAAATAGAAAAAAAAAAAAAAAAAAAAAAAAAAAAAAAAAAAAAAAAAAAAAAAAAAAAAAAAAAAAAAAAAAAAAAAAAAAAAAAAAAAAAAAAAAAAAAAAATATAAGTAAAGTCATTGACTTTCAAATGTGGCTGTACCCTGGTTCAATTTTTCACACTAAACATCCTCATTTCCTTCTTTAAAGAGTGGTTGAGTTACTTCCTCCTGCCATTCAAAGGACAAGGCTTGAGCGTGTGCTCCCCAGTGCTGAGCGGATCATTGGCTGTCAGATGCATTTCATCAAGGAGCTTCAGGACACCGGAGCAGATAAAAAGACAAGTAAAACCGCCACCGACCTTGGCTAGCCTGGCAACCATCTGTTTGAGAAACATTCCTGTGGGAGACAGTACCGGTCCATTAACACCATGATCACGTATCACATCAACAGCACTTGCCCCCGAGCACCCTCATTTTATTCAACCGCTCCTCCCAAATCTCTCAAGGAACAACAGACCATCCGTATAATGTAGTCTTCGCCATACTTTTTTCCATTTGAGATGACTGTATTACTCCTGCTGATATTCCCTGTCATTTAAGTGGAACATTTTTTGAAAACTGGTATCTGTCTGTTCTGTGTAACTTCAGACTTAATAGCAGCGATTACGTTTCCACTTTGGGTTACTGCTTTTTGTGCCACTGAACAAGGCGCAGGTTTGTGTTGCACACTTTCCAACATTCATCAGGCTTCACATCTTTCGCCCCCATCCCATCTTTCCTCCAAGTCCCTTGCTCAAAGTGAAAACTAGAGTTAATGTTCTGTAGCAGCCAACAGTATGGAAGGATTTCACCCGCATGAACGACCAGTTCAGTGTTTCTCTGTGTGCAGAAACCTCCACTTTTTTGGCTGCTTGATTCCCCCCTCCCCTTTTCCTTTGGCTTTTCATCTGAAACCTCCTTCAGTTTCCCCTGTTTGCTCTCGGTTCTCTTGGGTTGAATCTCATTTTGAGAGTGTGTAAATTCAAAGCTGTTATTATGCTCAAAGAGGCGGGCTCTGCGTCATGAGTAATGACTGTCAATTCCACACGAGAGACCAGGGTTCACACCCTACCCGCAGTCAGTGCTACTTTCTTTCAACTCCAAGACTTTTTACCCGGCCCCTTATCGTTAGCAATGTCCTTGTTGTTCTTGCCTTACCTTGTCCAAGTTACCTTGACTTACACATATCTCTGGTATTTATGGAGGTGTGTTTAAGTAAAAAAAACAAAACTTGTTTGTTTTGGAGGGGGGGGGAACTCATTGTTAACAACTAATCAGTTGATGTTTTTGTGCAATAACTCTATGCTACTGAGAAATTCCTGTTTTGCAATATGTTCATATTGTTTTATATATCTTATATCTTATGTTGAATGTTTAGATTTTAAGAATATTTAGTATCCTTTTCTGAGTATTCAAAAACCTATTTTTTTTTTCAGAGTAGTAAAATGAGCCAGTGAAATGAAATGTTGTTCAGTGTACACTCGTGTACTGTTGAAAGACAATAAAGCAATCTCTCTCTCCCTCTCTTTCTCTATTGATCTATCATCTGTCTATCTATCTATCTATCTATCTAATTATCTAATTAATTGGTGTATACCTGCTCTATGTGTTGAGTGTCATGAGGTTACATTGGCCATGAAAAGGCATTATATAAATAGCATAAATGAGCAAATGGCTAAGTTAACAACACATATTCTTCAAATTATGCCATCATAATACCCTACAAATAAAACAGCTCATTTTCCAGCACCACTGATGAGTTGCTAGACTCCAGTAACTTTATCAGTTACAGTCACAAACACGGCGTATGAAGCATGTCCTAGCTGGGTTCATCAAATTTTTGTACCCTCTATAAATCGATCTGCTGTCATGTGTGTTGAATGTGTTTCAGTATTTGGGGCTATCGTGAGCATTGGCAACACATTCTGTGTATTTGCTGTGTGTGTGTCTACTTGGATGTGTTGTGAGATTTTTCAGCTGGGTTTGGGTAGTCGGTTAAATTGTGGCATTTATGTTCTTAATAAACTTGTTTTGTTGATTTGCATGTGTTTTAAGTGCTTTGACTATTCTTCTCAACGATACAATATGATAATATACGAGTCTCAGCCAATAGATGCTTTTTACTAGGAAACATCAGATTTAGAAAACCCTTTCAGCGACAGAGAACGGTAAGAAGGATCCTCCACAAGGTTAAATACTGCGGACTCCCTACCAGAAATCTAGAACTGAAGAAGCCTCTTGGATGAGAGGCGAAACGTCTTCAAGAAACTACAACAAGTCCAGTTGCCTTCAGAAGAAACACCAAGACTACCATGACCTGGACGACTGAGAATCTTCACAGACATCGAGAGAAAAAAATATAACATTAATATGAACTTTACACTCTTTACACTCTTTGAAAAAATTATTCATTTTTGCCACTACCTCCCACGCAATGTATCTTTACCCTGTTCTACTTTGTTGTTAGAACAACATCCTGATCACTTTGCTTCGTCTTACCCCTCAGTCTTTACCTCTGGCTATCCTTAACCCTGCCCCAGGCATTTCACTGTTAGGTTAAAAGGTAGTAGTTTTTCAAATATGAACTGTGCCCCCAAAGGAATACAGGTCGGTTTCTTGTAAGCTTAGACCCAGAGAATTAATTCATCAGCTTTGGGCACTGTGGAAGTACCCAAAGTACCCGGCTAGGGGGATCTGAACCTAAACTTGGGTGGTTTACCTTCCTTTCGGAAATCAAATGTCTCAGGCCCAGAAGCATCGGCAGTCTTCCCAAGTACCTATTGCTCTTTGAATCCTCCGTTTCCTTGGATTTACCTCTCTTTCTATCTCTGTTCACCACTCGGGATAAATATCCCTTATTCTATTCCCCTTTTCCAGTCTATTGAATAGCACCTCAGGCTTTGCCTTCTCAGAATCCCCAAAGAGAACTTAACCATCACCAAAAAACATTTTACAAAATGCGTTTCCAACCTCATCAAATCTTCTACAGCTTTTCACCCTTTACATAAAGTTTTCTGCCTTTCAAATAAGTGTCAAAACTTCTCATCTTTCTTTTGGTCCGTTCTTCCTATTCTTGTTACCCATTTTGACCTCAAGCCTTTAATGCAATCCATACTGGGCTTTAGTAGCAAATACTTGCTATTTACTCCCACGGACAATGACCTGTCCTTCAAGCTGGTGCGTCATTGTCTGAAATTGTCTGCCTTAAACTTTTTGGTTTTGTCCTATAAAATGTATGCAGAGTAGACAGCTACACCTCCATATTTTTAAGACTGCTATACTGTCAGTTCCAATCTCTCTGTGCTTTGCTTCAGAATGTCTCTTCCTTAGAGCTATCTCTCTCTCTCTCTCTCTCTCTCTCTCCTCTCTCTGCAACTCTCTCGCCTTCTCTCCCTGAAATTTTCATTCCTAAAGACCTTTCACCTGCAGTGTCCTCTGAGTATCTGATCTCAACCTGGGGCTCACACCCCGCCTGTAAAAGGTTTTACACCCTTCTTCAGTTGTTTTTGTGTTTATCTGCTCCACTGACTACTTTTTACTCTGCCCCTCCGAATCTGCTATGCCTTTAGATCTCGCTCCCTATCCCCCCTCTGCTTTGCTGTTTCTGTGTCTCCTCATATCTTCATTGAGCTTTTATCTCTCCTTTCTCTCCAAACGATTTTACTCTGGAGGAGACAAAGTAAGACAAGGCCTCCCTGTACACAATATGTGGATGGTTGGTGTTCAGCTCTCTTCCACTGAATCTTTCTTTTTCATCACCTTTTTTCCACATCTCTCCTGTCAGAGGTTTTATATCTCTTACAAACCTCCTTTTAACCTCCCTTTAGCTTACCTCTCCTGGTGCATCTTACTCCTCGATGGTTAAATATGTATATGCCTCGATGAATCCATCTCTCACAATTTGATGTTCCCTTAACGCCTCTATAAACAACTTTGTGCCTGTCAATTTTTTTTACTTGTCTCCACTTCTTTCTCCATTTCTTCAAAATTGACCCAGTCTTATCCCACAGAAAGAACAGATGTACAGTTGGATTTTTACCGACAGTGAGTTTTGTTGAGAAAAAAGAGTGACGTGCCAAATTGTATCCAGTCTTTAAATTTGATCGCTGTACATTTGATCTGTTTTTGTATTTTCCTTTTACTTCTTTACTTTGCCCGATGCAAGATTCTTTGGACACTCTTTTTCCTTTCTATCTTTTGTTTTCTCCCTTTTTTCCTGCACATTAAATACTTCATCTCTATCTGCCGTGTCTACCAAGGGGCAGGTGCAAGCGGACGAGGTGACACTCTTCACTGTAGCATCAACAGACAAAGCAGAGACACTCCTCTTTCCGCTATGCGTGACAGGAATACAAAAATACAGAAATAAAAGAGAAGTTTTCCCTTGTCCTCATCTGGCCCATCATCGCTAGTGAGTTTAAAGACCGGAGGGGGGTAGATTTCACGGTATGAAATTCTCGATGATTTAAAGCTGCTAACATCTGCATCGCAATGCAAGGTGACAGAGACAGAGATATGACAAGAAACAAGGGTTACCTGAACTGTAACACTCAACACTTTCAGAACACTGCAGCACATAGACAGCAGTTTGACTAACCGGGCCTTGTAAAATTGCTTTTGCCTTGACCTGGTGAATACTTTAACATATTGTTATCGTATTTAATGTATAAGCTTCGGCTTATAAATTAGAACTACTGACTGCATAAATTAATATACAGTACTTAGTGTTGAGTTAATGCACAGTACACATGACAGGCTAAGCTGACTGTTAGAGAGTTGCCCTATTGATCACAAGAGCCAATAAGGGATAAACATCGTCTATATGAGGCGGAAGGCTCCTATGTGCATTTAATTGATTTGTGTTTTAAACAGCACAGACCTACAGTTTCTGTGCAGCCAGTGCTTCTCGCATAATTTGCATTTTATTGGCTTTACTTATACTTAGAATAAGATGTTTATCTGAGAATATTTAAAACTGTATTCTTTTTAATCACTTTTACTGTTATTGTTGATAATAAATGACTGGCAACCAAACAAGCGCCACACTTTTTAAACAACTCTTTTGTTCAGCTATAATCTCTTACCGTTGTGCTTCAGGCCCTTCTTGTCATTGGCCAAAAGCAAAACAAATCAAATCATCTTAATGTCAACAGTGTTGCAACCACAAAGTGGCAATTTTCCACATTTGGACGTGGAGGTCAGCGTTTCAACTCTTCTTACTGGATTATGGGAAAGGTAACTCAAAAGCTAACAGCCACTTGCCATTTACATTTTCACTAAATATCAGGAATTACAAGGCGAACGTGAGCCATCTGAGAAAGGACTAAAAAAGTACATAACAGAATAAACAGTGTAGGAGTGAGCTATAGATGGCAGAAAAGAGAGGATGATGGAGAGAAGGAGGGAGAGATAATGGAGAGAAAACATGCGTTCTCAGTGTCCGGGGCGCACCACTAGAGCTGAAAATAGGGATTGGGACAGTTGCACCGTAGCTTCATTTGAAAGGACACACTTGACTGTCTGTTCTCTAAAGAACTCTCGTTGTACAGCGGCAAGGCCTTTTGGGAACATTGCTATCATCTTAAAAGGACATCTCTCTCTCTCTCTCGCTGTCTCTCTCTTTCCTATCCTTGAATGGGGATTGAAGCCATTAGGGAACGATGGTGATATCTTTAAACGTCCTTCTGTGGCTGAGAGAAAAGGATTGCAAAACCCAGAGGATCCATGCGCTGAATCATTGGTCACAGGGCTAAGAGGGGATAGCAGTATTTAAGTGGGCTACGGACATGTGTGTGCTTGCATGTGTGCATGAGTTGTGTGAGTGTATATGGTCTCTATCAAGGGACATGCATTCTGTTTGTAAACGAGATGATCGGAGTTTGTTGGGGGTAAAATAGATAAAGAAATAAATGTTTTCCCTAATTTCAACCATGATTAGAGGTAGTTTTATGTTAGAGTAGGCAATTTACATGAAACTTGTTGATTTTGGAGGTATTTCAACGGAGGTATTTTTTCATACATACTGGACATGGTCATGACCATGAACCATCAATCTGAAGATTTCTGTTACAAAAAAGCACTGCAAATATTATAGTAACTGTGTAACGTGAGTGAAACTACAACACACCTGCGTCATAGTTGTTACTCGTAATAAATCATCATTCACTACAATGACTTTTGAGGAGCAGGACTAGTGTTTTCAGAAGGGACACATTAGCCACTACTTAATCTCCATCCAATGTAAACTACGTGGTAAAGCTCAATGTTAAGAACATACTTTTGTTGACATATTTAATACGCATACATAAAACACTTTCATGCCTCGGAAGACTGTCCTTGAACACGCACATTTAATTGCAAAACAATTCCTCCGTCAAGGCTGCACTGGACTTCCTCAGCTCTTGTTGCACTCAATGCCTGCATCACATTAATTGTGTTAATTGACTGCAGAGCAAAACAGCTCTTATCAACTCTAATCATAAGGTTTAAATCAACGCTGAATGGCCTAAAGCGAAAAAAAAAACAACAACAACTGCAGTGATCCCTGTGGTGTCAAACTCAGTGAGTGATGTCACACGTGGTGTTTTCCTTTAGCTTGCAAAATACCTCTTTGGCATTATTGATTAGGGTGTGATCAGCCCATTAGGGTGCAGCATGGCAGCTCTGTTCCCTCCTGTGTGACTCAAACTTAAATTACAAGAAGATCTTATAGTAATGGGATTGCCATCAGTCTAGTGTAAATCACATCAGTACAGATTCAAGACAAGAGGATGATATGATCTGACAACGTATGTGCTCGAAATGAGTTAACATTGAGTTTGTGATGTTGCTTCTAACGACAAAAATCACCTGAGTAACAATATATGATGATAGATAAGTTTGTTCATGAATAATCAGAATGGTTGGGATCAGAGGAGACACCCACACCTGTCCATTTTTATCCTGAGCTTTTCAGTTATTACCATTTTATCATGATCCCTCACAGCACATCCAGATGCAGAACATATATCCATTGACAATGAAGGATGCAATGTTAAGTCAGCTGGCGTATCGCAACATAAGTTCTAAAGTGCAAAAATGCTGTAGTGGTGGAATCTTAGCCCTGTTTCCATCGAGTAGCATGGCTCATTCAGTTCGGTATATTATACATGGGAACGGTAAGCTACTTACAAGCGTGCGACTATACCATTACCTGGTGGGTGGGGCACGCATCAGAGTGTTATGACAGCATCGGCCACATAATTTCACTGGATGTATGCCCGAGGGACTGTTGTGTATCAGGGAAGGCTTAGCATGTTAGCTGGCAAAGTGTATAGTTTCTGTGTCGGGATGTGCTGCAAGGGGCCACAACAAAAAATTGACAAGCTTGGACAAACATGTACGACACAGACCACAACCACACTTTATGAATACACTTGTACATGCACAGAAAAAAAGCAAAGTAATATATCTGTAGAAGTAAACTAAGACTAAAAAGAGACATGGGAGGTTGCTAGTCTAATGTTAGAGTTAATGGACTGGAAAGAGAGAAGGTTAAGAGACAATAAAACAATAAAGCAAGGTAAAACAAAAAAGCATACAGATGTGACACTAGAATACAGCTGAATAAAATTTCATATGACTATGGGTACCTGTTTTAGAGTTACAGCGCATATGCATACAAATACCCATATCTGACAATATGTTGATTTGGCAGAAATAGAGAAGGCAAGTAAATGTTTCAGGCTTAAACGCATCCATTAACTTCCTAATGTCTTACCATGCTGAGAAACCATTGATACCATTCATAATTCACACAACACTAGTTTTTATAGGCCTGCTGTGTTTCATCTCACTCACGTCCATGATAGATATCTTGCTTATAATAAGGACATTTTCAACAAACACTAGTGGTAATGACAGTTTTGTTGTTTACTGTGTGTCCTTACCAAAATTAGAATCGTAGAAGAGGATGAACTTCTGCCAGCTGTACTCTGAGACCACTTGCATGATGACCTCATTGAGATAGACGGGCGGGCGGACCATTAGGGTGTAGTCATCCGAACCAGGTAGGCGACTGGTTAGGGGGCAGGAGGAGCGTGGTGTCCCAGCTGGGGACCGCTGGATGAAGAGGTGGGGGATGTGCATTGCATCGGCCAGAGTCTGAAGGCTGCCCGCTGACATGCAGCCGATTGAACTGACCAGAGCCAGGATACCACGGTTCATCAGCTCGCAGGCTGAAGGAAGAAAGAAGCAGAAATGTAGGAAGGACAACGAGAGAGGAACCAGTTATTTTCAAAGCACACAAGGGGCATCATCGTTGGTAAAAAACAACAACAAAAAATATCTGTTAGAGCTGTGGTCAGTACCAAGTCCTAGTTTTGATCATTGTAATTACTTGTGGTGAGAATGCACGCAAATAATTCTTATTCCACAATTTGCAACACAGCCAAACAACAGAAAGGGAATTCTAAGTTCTTGTTTCTGCTTGTTTTCACATGCGTTTTATATTTATTTTGAAAAGAAAAAAGGTTGTAGTCATACACAAGCTCCACTGTGGTAAACAGAGAAGGAGGAAACTGAGGGCAGGAACATATTGTTAACAGACATAAAGCCCAATACAGAAGGCAGATACAGGCTTTTTAGCTCTTCCTGAACTAATCTCTAAAGGCAAAGATATACTTATGTGTAAAGAAAAGGGGTTTATGGGTCTCCTTCTTTCAAAACTCATGTGTCAATCTAAACAACCTACACTGACAAACTAAAGCTTTAGACTGAGATAAGATGACTGCATCACCAAAATGTTCAATGCACAGCGTGCCTTGCCCATATTTATTCATTTATTTTGTCTGGTTGTTTGGTTTTTGCCGTATCATAAAACTGAGACATAGCCCAACAGCTGATGCTTTTTTTTTTTTGGGGGCTTGTTTTCATCCACATTTTAGGCCCCGTTTCCAATTTCCTATGATGACGAAAACAACCATCTGCAAACAGAGAGCTCTGTTCTCGCTGTAGAATCAAATCGGCCTTCAGGCTGAATTGAGTCTGGCTGAGTCATGTCAATGTCCATATTATTGATAGACCTTCAGGCTGCTTCATGAAAAATAATGCGACATACAGCGGTAGTATGGATAAGTATTAAAGTATTCTTATGAACAAGTTGTATTCAAAGTTGTGTTATAAAACCATGCTGTAAAAACTGCCCTTTCTTGCCAGACACTGTCCACAGTCTTCCAGTTGTTTGTGCTCTGCTGTCTAAATGCTCCCCACCACTATGCTTTAGACATCTACTGCTGTCAAAAACACATCTACCTCCTACCTTCTCAAACCTCTTCTCTGTTATTTCGCTCCTTGTCCAAAACAGCCCGTCTGAGTGCTTACCTTTCAGCCCCAATCATTTCAAACCTGCAGCCTTGCAATGATTTTCATTTTAGTTGCCTTACACTAACACTGATAGTTGCACACTATCCTCAATTTGGAGTCATCTGCCATCCTCCTCCACCTTTCCCCTCCACACCCCTTTCTTCAGCAGCTTTTTCCATCCATCCCATGCACCAATCTCTTTCACAATCTTTACGTGCCAGTCGTTGGCCTCCTCAGCTCTTGTTTACCCTTGTGGCAACACAAGCAGCCATCTCTCGTCTTTTCTCACTGCAGATATCCACAGTTCACTAATCACATCTTCATTATTTTAATTTTTACGCACTCCTTTGCCCCTCCCATCCTGTTCTCCATTACTTTTACCCACAAGCTCACATGCATAATGTACTCACGCACTTGCCCCCTTATTTCATCCCCCACATTTTTGCTCCCAATCAGTTGTAGCCGACAAAAATTCTGCCACTGACTAGAACAAAAGGTAGTGGAAAAATAACTTTAGCAACACTGAAATCAACACAAACATACACACACACACACACACACACACACACACACACACACACACACACACAGAGACAGACAACGCAGCGGTAGAGTACAATGACATCAAAGCACAATCTAAAACCCACAGCCACCCTGACACGGACTAAAGTGTCGACACTGCAAAAATAATGCCACGGAGAAAAGAAAGAAAGAAGAGCTTGAGGAAAGAGAGCACATGAGAGCTATATGATATGACAATGGCGCCATGTCAGCTCGTTTGCAAGAGAACAACCCGGTGCAAAGTGGTTTTTAGACGATGAATTTGGAATTGTACTGCATACTGTTGGTGCACAACATGGCAAATCTAGTAGAACTGCTGTTGTTGGTATATTCAAGTTCAAGCATTAATGATTTAATTTGAACTTTTGAGATGTACAGGCTAACCTTAAACAAAATTCCTGGGACACTTTAGTTACCTTGAGTTACCTGTATTATCAAATAAAAAAAAGCTTGCGATGAAGGACATCCTGGAGCTGGTCTTCTCAGAAGAGCCGGTTTCTAATTTAGAAGGTAGCGGTTACAGTTGTCACTCAAGTATTAAGCAGTTTGCTGGCAATAATCTCATTTGAAGTTAAAAGGCATAAATATAAGGACATAAAATCCACTCTGTAATTATTTAGCACAAGATTGTTTCCTTTTTATGGATAGCTGAGGGGTTTCATGCAGCCATTTCCTCATGCATTGATGTCGATGATTAAAAGCTAAAGCAGAGCTAATCTCAGTGTCCATTGTGCAAAGTCTACATTTTGAGGAATTAATTACAGTGTAACAATATATGATTAAACTAACTCAGACACTGCACACTGCTTAGTCACGGCAATTATTGTTAAAATGAAGGCGCACAGGATTCATCCTCTGTCTACTAAATATATACCCGTGGGTGTAAGTGCAAAGTAAAAAGATCAAAACAAATGAAAAAAAGAATGCCTTCATATCTGTAGATTTATTTATGTGTACATTTGAATGCAGAATGTGAACGAGTCTATTTTATAGCAACCATGCTAACAGAGCAGTGGCCTTGATCATGTCGAGCTACAGTTCACCGCATTAGCTTAGCATCATCAAGGCTTTGGCTAATGCAAGGCTTTGCTAATCCTCTACTTATTAGGCCACTTTGGAGAATTAGTGTCCTCATCCCCTCTACATCACACATTCTTAAATCTGCAGGGGGCTTCTGAGCACTAGGCTCATTAATGCTCTTTGCTAATGACTTAAAGGCCCCATTGCTTTAACCCCAAGCCTTTAACAGCCAAGATCTCAGACTGCTACTTCCTCTACTCTCATCATTTATCTGCTAAATAAGCTTCAGCGCCATTTTTGCTAACCACCACATGCAACGTCTTATTGAGTTCCTTCGCACTCCAACTTGTTGGTCTGTCAGAAGAAATGGATTGCAAAGCAAGTACTTCGTCTGCATCCAGGTGTGGCGGATTCTTCTCTCTATCTGCCCTTCCACTAAACTGTCACATACTTTATCACACTCAAACCAGGTCCTGAAGTTTGTGTGGCCCAATGACTGTGGATGGAAAGGAGAGGAGAGAGAGGTGGGTTGGAAGCAAGGAAATCAGTGTCTGTATGCCTGTAGATGTAGAACATTTCTTAAATAATACAGATACAAAAAAATCTGAATTTGTTACCGGCAAAGCTTGATAATAACACTGTGTCCCACAAGTAGCAATCTCATAACAACAGTAGCTAAAGCATCTAATTCCACATCAGATTCCCTTATCAACTCACCTCTTCAGGCGTATCATTTCTTAATGAACCTCATGATATTGATTTGGGGACAATGATATGGCTGCATGCTATGAAGTCTTGTCGCTAAATATACTGTCAAATTTTCAAAGCATACACAATGTTCTCGATTTTGAATCTTGCTAGAATAGCATTCGCTGTTTGGCACAAACAGTCGCTGAGGCAAACGATACTATGAGCTGAGCAAACCATAAATAGCCCCTGTTGCCAAGACATATTTAAGGTTCTGTAGTAAATGGAGTGGTAAATTAGTCAAATCCTCGGGCTTTACCAAAGACACGAAGGCATTGCTTGTGAAAACTGTGGTCGCTTGGATCAGCAATGTTGGTTCCAATCACTAATTGCTGGAAGCAATCAAAAGCTGAGCAATAGGGCTACATGAAGTAGTAAAAAAAAAGCCCATTATGGTTCATTTGACAGGTATTGTGGGGAATTTATTAGCTCTGCATGATTCTTTTCATTTTCACAGAAAAATAAAAACTACCGAAATCAAAACATGTGCTTGGGTTTGTACCAAACAAACCAGCCAGCTCCATTATTTTGGTGTTCAGTCACATATTTTACCTTTGTTACATAAATGCAGCTCTTGTGACTTCTGTTTGATTCATTTATTTATTTACTTTCTAATTTTATTATCAGCTGCAGTTGATTGTCAGTGGAACCATTAAAATGTTGAAACAATCATGTTTATACGTTTGTTTTGCCGGATTCACAAATATCTCTAAACTATGAATATAGTCCCTCATCATCTCTCAGAAGTGTGGTAAACTGTAAGTTACATCAACGTAAAATGAATGCAAGTTAAATGCAGTTTGATCCCATTCATCTTTTGTGTTTAATGCTTCACGTTCCTCTGACCAAAAATGTGTACCGTTAACGCAAGTTCCCCGTGTCACAATCTTAAAAAAATCCTTAAACAATTTCTGGAGCTGCTTCCGGATCTGTCCCAGAATTAAAGCATTTGGTCCTTGAGCAAAAGCTCAAGCTGAAAAAAAATTCATTAAACAATGTGTATGGCAGAAGTGCACCGTGAGAGAAATTATGAGGACTCTGTTTTACATCTTATGGACACTATTTATTGTTTTTCTTTATCAACAAGTTCTTCCACAGGTTCTGTTTGCTTTTGTTTGTTGGGTTTATTTGGTTCCATTTTCTTTATTGTTGATACTTTGTTTCCATGGAAGTCAACATTTGTACAGCATATTGATATATGACTGTGTACAGGAAAATATAGTAAAAAAAAATAACAAAAACTAACAAATAAAAAAATCTGCGTACATCTTTTTGAGTTCTCCTCATTGGCTGAGCTGATAAACTGAAAGCTAACTAAGTCTCCGCTCACTGTAAAGCGAATATATGAAGACCATCGAGTGTTTGAGTTTACCACTGACGAAGCCAGAGAAGGTCCCAGTCGGCGCCCACAGCGCTGCTATGACCAAGGGTGCATCTCACTCACATAACTGTGTGTGCGCATGTTTGTGTGGATGACCTACTTGTGTCTGTGCATTGTTTCTTGTATTGTTCCACCCCTCCTAACCGCTGCCATGCATTGTGCCATACACGGCTAAGCGCTGAGTGGCAGAGAGACACGCTTACTCACACCGCTGGCAGGCTGCAAATATGCTCTGCTCTATATTTGCCTGTGTGTGTGTGTGTGTGTCTGCGTGGGATTGAGCGAATGTGTGTGTGTGTCTGCGTGGGATTGAGCGAGAGATAACGTGCCCTTTTTGACTTGTTTCTCTTGAAATGTATCACTGTGAGTTCTCTGACTTCAGGCACTTTCTGTCACTGAAAATACCCGACCAATGATTTTCTCGCAAACACAATCTGTTCTTATTCCTGCTCCGAGTCCGCCTCCCCACCTCCTAGCCTGTTCCCATTAACATTTAATGGACCCCATTGGTCCCTGTGTTTTGTCACATTTAACGTCATCTATTCCTATCTGGCTCTAGTCTTTGTGCCCCGGAGATGTATACATCTGTTCTTTCATCAGCCCCCTTTTTTTTGGCATCTCTAACTCTTTCTGTGCATCTTCTCCTCATTCCATTCAACTGTCCCCCAATCCAGCAACCTTTACCATTGTATTTATCCAGCCACTGCACTCACTGTTATCACACTTGCCGGATAAATGCACCTTCCCCCTTTTTTCCAATCCCCATCTCTCTCTTTCCGTTAAGCGTTCCTTGAATAACCCTTTTTTTAAATTTTATTTCATACCGTTCATCTTTCTACGTTGTCCTCTATAGCCACTCAAGTCAACAGCAAAAATGATTGGGTTTTAAATTCCACGACGCATGCCATCTTACCCACAAAATCCTTCCTCCTCCTCCACGGATCTCCCCTTCGTTCACCTTTTGCCACATGTCTACACTCAACTAAATCCTTCACTCCATTATCTGTAATTGGTACATGTACAGTGGATCATTCACACCAAGTGTTCTCCTCCCTCCATCCATCCATCTGTTTATCCATCCATCAACTGAATTGTTTGCTAAATCCAATTAAACTGCATCATGTGTGTTTTTACCTCTAGTGCCTACTTCATTGCCTTAGAATATATTGCCCTCTCGCTTTTAATCATCTAGCCATCCACATCTGGATCCCCCTCATCCTCCCCCTTGGCTTTATTTAATTCCCTTAGTCCACAGGTAACAATCCATTTATTACACATTACAGCATGTCATATGTCAGTTTTAATAGGAGTAACAGTTAAGATATGAGTTGATCATTAAGTATCAAATATCAGCATAAATCTAAGTGATGTACTTTTTTTTTAAAAGCTCTTTATTGTAACATTTCCAGCTTTCTCTCTTCTTCTCCTTCTCATCTATTTCTCTAATCTTTGTCTGACTCCTGAAAGTGTCTGTTCCACATTTAATGCCTTTTCACACCTAGTCTGAGACATTTTTTTGTCCATTGAAACGAGTCAAAAGGCCACAAGATTTCTCAGCAAATATTATTGGAATTTTCCTAGGAGAAAAAGGAGATGGAAGACTACTTCCTCCCATGCTATGTGAAATGGAAAACTCCAAAAGCCTTCAAGTGATTGTATTTATTTACCCTAGACAATATTGTACACACCCATGTTGTCAGCAGTCGCTGCCCTATTTTGTTATACTGAGCAGCTAATGAAAGCAGATGATCTTTTTCATGGGTCACACACATATTTATCAATCTTGAACACAGTCGTAATCGAATCGAGGTGCACTGTGATCCGACTTGGTGTGAAAGGTCTCGCATCACTCTGACGGTCTGACGGCAACGGTTTATCCTCCCCAGTTTTTTGTTTCCTTCAGCCATTCCTCCCTCCGTCCGACCTCTGTCCATTCGGATACATGTCTCTGTTTATATGTCTTTGTGTCCAAGCTGTATCCGTTGTAAAGTCATGGGGATGAACGTGTCCCCTGGGAAATCCAGGGCTCCTCTGTTTAAAGCCTCGGGGCTTTTACTGCTATTACTTCACCAGGACATACATGAGCTCTTCTCTTTCTCTTCACCCCCCCTTCGACCCTTTTCTACACTTGGATTTCTATCTTTATTTTATTTTGTTTATTTCTTTCTCCATTTCAAATGGAATTTGTCACCTTGTAATGGATCTTAAATTAAACAACTGGGAGCCATTTTGCAAAAGTAGAGCGGCACAGAATGTTTGGCTTTTTTTTCTTTTGTTTTTCTACAATTGAGTGTGGCTTATACTGAACCTCCAGTCCCTTTCTATTGTTTCATATTCTCTTCATGAGCTTAGGGATTCACCCTTTTGTCAAGGCTTTAATCATGTTTAGAGTCGCTGCTAATGGCCTGCTTGCTGTTTCTCTGTTTTCTCTGGCTTTGCACAGAGCAGAGATCATATTTCCCAACTTGTCCATTGCATACAGGTGTGCAAGAGCATGTGGGGGCCTAAGTTCTTGTCATATATTTTACCGTGCGAAAGTGAGACACCGAATAACTGAAGGAGATACTGTGTTGAAGTCACCAGAGTTTTTTTTTATTTTCTAATAAATGAATACAAAATGTAAAATCTAATTTGGGTTCGAGTGGTCGACAGTACCGGCTCCGACCAGCTGATCGTTTGATCCACATAATGAGATTGGGGAGGTGACTATGCATAATCATTGCACTACTCATCCCTCTTTCGCACATAAAAATCTACTCGGATTTTGACACCATATTTAACTCAGTCACTCCATCTATCATCTGTTGGTGTAAATACTGCAGTGATTGCCTGAGATTGAGGGGCTTGCAAGTTTAATAGTAACTGACTGACCCGATGAGGGCCTGTGTTACTCGTGGGAAATGGCCAGATGTCCGTCTCTGTGATATTCCACCAATAATGTGCACTGGTGATATAGCACAATGTCACCTATTGAATGGCCAGATGTCCGTCTCTGTGATATTCCACCAATAATGTGCACCGGTGATGTGCACTGGTGATATAGCACAATGTCACCTATTGAATATGAAATGTTTACCCCATTTTCTAATAAAAGACATTTCCTACTGTTATGGTGCATTTTCCTGCATCCAAGACAGCAGCCCGGTGAGTGAGGAAAAAACTTAATAAGCCGCAGCTGCGCGCAGACATTTTGAAGAGGCATGGAAGAAACTGATGGAGTGATTGAGAAGTGGCAGGAAATCAGCAAAAAACAAAGAGTAAGTTAAGGATGCAGATTTCAGAAGTACTCGAAAGAGTTGCAAAGTGATTTTTTTTTTTGGTCAGTGCATTGTGGAAAAGAGCTCTGAAAATGAAGGAAGGATTAACGCCTGTAGACGGGTGACGGCAGTGACAGAAGGGAGGGAATGAGAGACGGATGAATTATGAAGAGACTGCGTGGAACTCTATAGTTATACATAAATCAGAGTTACTTCAATGAGAAAGAATGAGACCGCTCCCTCACAGACAGAGGTTGGAGCACAGTGAGAAACGATAGAAAGCACTCAACACGCATGTGATGGAACGTTTGACGGATTAAGCAAAAATTAATTAATTTAATGATTTTAAATTGTTCTTTCTTTGTACTCCTCCCTAGTTGTATGTTCCATGCCTAGAGTACTGAAAATGGAGTCACCTGCTAGGCTAATTGATTTTTTTTTTTTTTGTTTGTAAACAGCGAAACAGGTTTTTTTCTTTTCCACCTCTTTTCTTTTTTACTCGTCAAAAGCATATTGACATGAATAATTCATAACCCACACCTGTGATATTTGATTAATGAGAACATGTAAATGCATATGTACAGACCATCTGAAACTCAATCATACTGAGAGGTGTTCTACGCTCAGCAACAGCTTTATATATATTTATAAAGGTATATAACATTTATATGTTTATATGAGTTTATGTGTTTGCTGCTTCTTATAATTACCTCCACTAACGAGGCTGGAGGAGGGTTATATTTTTGCATTTGTGAATCTATGTGTACTGTATGTCTGTTCCCAACATTACTCACAAAGGATGAAACTCGGCTTATGACCCAAGAGTGACTTGATGAACATTTAGTCATGATCAAATTCAGCCAAACCTAAATGGTTTTAGGTGTTCAAGTATCCATAATATACTGTATCTGTTTAGGACACGGACGTGTTGAGACATTTTTTGTAATGTCTCTTGACTCACAAGGCCTGTTACTGTAGTTTTGGTGAAAAAATGCTGAATTTTCCTAGATTGCAAAGTCTGTTGTGCTACTCATCTGAAAGTGATGTGGGCAGCTTTACATGGCTGGTGCATTCGTCCCTTACGTCCCTTATCTTTGCCCGATGCCAAAGGGTGTACTCTGTGCGTCTGGATGAGACGTGAGGGGCCGTGACAAAATGTCAATATCCGTCGAGCTGGTCGTGAGAGCAGACTGATCCGCGCACACAAACACACACATACAAGCAGGCAGAAACAGCGCTAATGTATGCATCCCACTGCCAACAGTTGCTTGTGTCAAATTCCAAATTCTGGTGCTGGCACGGAAGACTGAAGCGAGCTGTGGCGCCTTCCCTTCAGGCAACTGTCCAGCAATACATGCCAGCCAGTGTCTCCTGTTCTGTCACAGACCTCTCTGCCCCTCTTTTCTTGTATTGGATTAGTCAGTGCTCCACAAGGTATCAGCTATTCTCTCTCTCTTGGCTCTCTAATGGTGCAACAACCTTCTAGACTCAGTCAAAATAGCGGCCAGTTATCATCCTCCCCAAGGTGAAGGTTAAAACCGCTGTCAACTGTTGTTGAGTATCCGCCATCGCACTTGTCCAAATAAATGAACTCTCTCCTTGACTGAGTAGAATAATCGTCTGAGGAAAAATGCTCCCGAGCTTTTCTGCTTCCTTTACAGGTCTGCGCCATAAAATCAAGTTAACGCGTAGAAAACACCGGCGTCTACTGTAAATTTCAGTCCATTTAAACATCAGTGTGTATTTTTTATCTTTGACCACTTTAAGTGCTTATGAACAAGAGAGAAATAAATCTGTTGGAACGAACCTAAAACCTCGTACATCTTTTTAAAACCGCTCTAATGTGTGACTAAGATTATTTTCACCTGACGCTAAAAATGGTGGCACTGACAAACAGATTTGAACCATCTTGAGAGTGTGTTAGCGTGTACACGTGGTGTTGGTGTGTACTAAATATGATTCCTTTTGTGCCAGCACTGTCCAAATGAACAAATTATCGTAAGTGTGTGGGCAGCATGCTTACAGTAAGTGAAAGTGGCATAAGTACCAACCAGCAAGCACAGCAAGTTAACGGGGTGGAAGCACACTGATTAAATAAAGTACTACAGGAGATGACTAATTAATTGCTGCTTTCACAGAAACTAAATGTGACAGCAAATTTATCGCTAAGTGACAGTTGCTAACCTAAAATCTATCAAGTTAGAATGGATTTTAGGGCTTTAGCCTGTACTGGACAGAGATTTCTGCCATATTTACAATTACAAATTTAAGAACATACTTTTCCTTTGTAGATGTCTCATTACCAAATTTTGTGGACCCACTTCCCAAAGGTTAAATGAAACCAAATAATGATGCAGTAAAATCAGCTGTGGCTTTTAAACGACCTTTCTAGTCACACAATGGATAGATATATATGGAAAATTGACATGGGTCTCTTGGGCTTTTTTTTTTTGTGTTGCCTTTAGGTGTCTCTCAGAAAACTTCCTGCAGAGTTCACCTGGAGCCACGTACTGTATATCCCAGCCGCATGTGGAGCATGAGCTCCGTGGCACTTGAGATAAAACTTTCCCAGTTGGTATCCGTGAGACGTACAAGGAGACAGGGGCAATCCGGCAATAAAGGTTATTTAGGGTTATAACAACACTCGACCTGGCCGTGATGAAAAGACAGGGAGAGAAAATGAAAGGGCTTTGAAAGTCCTAGCGTGTAGCTAAAGGCTCGTTTCACCTTTTATTTTACGGAAGAGTCAGACGACTGGATGGAAAGAAAACTGACACAGGAGAGTGTATGAGAGAAATAGAGAAAAAAGGAGAGAGATTAATACCATCTGACATGTATAAAGCTGAGGCAGAGGGAGAGATGCACACACACGGAGACGCAAAGAAACAATAAGGAGAAGAGAGACAGCAGGCGGGAAACAGAGAACCAAGAGCAGCAGCATCTGAATAACAACAAATAACAAGAGAGAAAGATATTTATTTTCTGATGCTTTCCAATCGTATTTTGGACACTCCTTGTAACCCTTTGAATTGATATTAACGCCGGGAAAGTGTATTGATTTGAACCGAGTCGTTCCCATTCTGGACGGTTCTCCCAGCATCTGCAAGTCTACAAGTCATCAACAGAATAGGACGACCACTACAAACGTGTCCTTCAACAGGGTGTGAACGAGACCGTGCCTCTGCATGTTAAGGATGGTGTCTCGTCTCTGTTTGAGCAAGGCAACACAGTTCACAAGTCCTCAGTGTGATACATTGACTCCCAACACATGCCATCACTTTCTGTCCCCCATTCTCTCTCTTTCTCTCCCTAACTCGCCAACCTGCGTGATGCCGCAACCAAAATGAATGAGCTCAGAATGATGAGAAAGTGCGAGCAATTCAGTTGGGTGAATATTTGTGCCATCGCAAGCTTAGTCCCACATCTTTCTTCTCGGCAGTCTCGTGATTGCGTTTTGGTTGATACGGTGTAAACACTGTGTGCACGGTACGACAGATGGCGGCCCCTCCCCGTGAAGACCTCGGGAGAAGAGGGGCAGCAAGGGGCCGGTGTGTTTCAAGTCGGAAAGTGACTCAGTAAAGCCCCTCCGCTGCCACCCTGTTGATCCATAATTGAATAAGCAAGTGTTTACAGCCAGTCACTCAGCATGAAAACAATTGCAAGCAGACATGCTTTTTGTTGTTTTGGGTCCTCGACCGGAGTTCTTGATAAATATCCACTTTGATTAAAGTTGTTGCCAGCTCTGGTTAGAACGACTGCAACGGAAAACTGTGATAGCTGCTGGCTCGCGCTTCTTTGAGTCTCTTAAGGCCTTTAGCGAAAGTCTGTTTTCTTCCCATTTTTTCTTCTTTGTTGTTCTGCTGTAAAAATCTGAATAATGAACTGTTCAGTAACACACTTCATTCACTTGCATAATGACACTGATCTGGGTTTTAGAGGCAGATGAGCCTTGTTATTGTAATTCACTGTGTGTGTGTGTGTGTGTGTGTGTGTGCGATAAAACACAAGGTGAGGGTCTTTTCCTATCAGTGTCCAATGTCAACTTTAAATGGTTTGGGATAATGGATATTTTGGTGGTGAAGTCTTAGAATAAATGTGGTCATTTTTGTGTTTCTAAAGAGTCGACCTTGTAAGTTTCTTTCTAAACTGTTATAAAAAGGGTATTCTAACAAAATGAAACTGTTTATGGGTGGGGGTCTGGTTTGGAAGTGTGCAGAGCAGGTAGGAGAATTTACAGATGTACCTGTGTGTACCTGAGCTCATGTAAGTGGGTGTCATTGTATGTTTCCTGAAGTGACCTTGCTACCAAAAAACAGTTCCGAAGAACAAAGTATGTTGATACAGGAACTCTCCAGAAAAAGTTTCAAGATGTTTCGTAAACTAGCTCAGTTGGAAACGCTCTCTCTTGCCAACTTAATGTTCAGAAAGCCATCCATTAAGATACAGCATGGAATGTCATTCAGAAACAAAATATAATAAATTAGAAGCACAAAGAGGCTGTTACCAGATACAAACTGCAGAGGTTAATTAGCACCAAACATTTGGCGAACACCGTAGTGAAAATGGATATCGTACAACGACGACAGCCTTTGGTTTTTGCAGTCACACACACACACACAACATGACAATAAACTTAAGTCAGCCTATGTCGTACACAGTATATCCATAGACAGAGAAAAAAAATGTTTATTCATTAATTTTTTGGGGGGTTGGTCCTTCATTTTAACAAAATAATTCTATCAATTTGATGAGTTTACTGAAACACTGATTGCTGTAATGAGTGGAACATTGCTATGTGCTTATTTGTGTGACCTCCCCCTAATGAAAACTAATTGACTTTGAGTCTAAAACTTTGATTAGAAATGTTGTCTCGCTGGAACTTCCCTCTGGCAAAACTGAACTGGGAATTAAGCCGGATAATGTTGGAAGTTTAGATATATTGTTTATGTACAGTAGAACTTTTCTCGCTGCTGTTCATGAAGTGTTGACTCCCCGATTGGAAAGAAAAAAGCTACTGACTGCAAAAATATGACAGGGAAATTGATTCTTTTATTTTAATTTGTGTTGACTTTGTTAAGCACGCAGAACAATTAACAAAATCAATCACATACAAACTTATCCTTTTCTAATATTGTGGATACAAAATGTTTTGCATACATAATTTTCAGCCTCTTTGAATAAATTGGACCTTCTCAAACAAAAATGGGCAAGATTTTCGTCATGCCCATTCAAGGTAATTGCTTGGGCTACCAACCAGAGCTATACCGTACCATAAAGGCGTGGTAGACCCACTGCAGTCTGGTGATTGATCGACAGTCACTTCTCTGCAACGGCTAGGCCATCTTTATCCTCACGGTGTGCAGCCTTTTTTCAAACAGAGCCTTCTGCTGGATGTCCTCTGAGGTTTCCTTTGTTGAGTCTAATAGAGAGATACACTCTGTCGCATTTCTATGATGTCACGCTACTGACATAGTCAGCGTGGTCAGTCTTCCCTGCCCACCAGGTAATGGTACGGTCATCAGTGGAAACGCACGTCCGTAATGAGGGTACCATTCGTGTGCCGTACTGAACTGAACTGAACCGTACTGCGTGGTGGAAACGTGGCTCAATTAGTTGATTATTTCTGTCCCATTTTCCTCCTCTGATCCTCATATAAAATCATTTGACTGCCAACCCCTATATGTATATCAATATAAAGATGCTAGTAGTTTTGACTGTTTTCTCAATAGGATCTGGGCCATTAATAGCCTGCACAGAGCTGTTCACATACAGTACACACCAAGTGTGAATGTACCACTAAGAACCGCTATTCTCTTGACATAACAGTGCTGCTATCGGTGACATAAATTCTGTAACATTAGTTCAATCCAACATAGCTGCCATCTGTCCCGTGATGGTGACAAAGCTGCCGGCACATTGTCACATAGTTGTGCCCCACTGCAGGCTGCTCACCTTGATCTAACCGTAGTAGTAAGCCCAATGGCAGAAAAGTGTGGGCTCAGTTTTTCTAAATATAACAACAGAGCAGCTTAATGCAATCTGTGCCAGAGGCAAGGTAACACAAGCAACCTCACTGAACACTTACATGCGAAAAGTCCATAAATATTAAGCAGTGCAGCAGGTTTGACAGCTTTTAGCACAGCATCTAATGACAGTGATGCACTCACACTAGGCCATCTGTACCACAAAGTCCAATTTGTTTGAGCAGTGTAAGCCCTCCATACAATGTTCAAGCAGGTCACACTCCTTGGAAGAGGTTTGCTTCGGCAAGGTTGCTCAAGCATGAGTTCTCTAAATGGACATGATGTGTAATCAATGCAAAGCTTTGAATGCGCCCCTCATCGCCTGCTGCAGCTGCAGCTGCAACAATCTTATACGTGCAAAACCATTAACTGACAATGGCTGCCTCGTAAAATCTATAAACGTGTGAGATTTAATTAGTGAAGTTAAGTAAAGTTGCAGGTGATGAAGAAACAAAAATTGCTGATGGATGCGCTAAAATAAAAGATTTGCCTGCAATGTCCACTCCTTCTGGTGACCTCATGTTACTGTTATTCTTTCTATTCTCTAAGGCAGTTTTTGTTAGCTTCTAAGAAGCTCGAGAGCAAGTGTTACCCAACAATAAATTAAAATAGATTTTTCTTACTTTTTATGTTTATTCTCATTTATTTATTATTTTCTTCACCAACTTGTAGAGAGTAATATCAATAAGAGTACTGATAAGCAGTACCGATATCCATGAAATTGTAACGATACCCATCACTAGTCCCCGTTGCTTCTTTTTCAATCAGTGTTGATCACTTTATAATGCTACAGGATGTGTTTCATACCTCTTGCTCGATGAGCTTGATTACTACATTCCCAAACATACAGCACAAGCTCAGAGACACGTATGAGAGAAAAACAAGGCTTACGGAACCTTGTTATTTGTTTCATTTCTTATGGAAATTGACGATATAACATGCCCAGTGTTAATCAAAAGTTTCACTTGAACAGTAAGATACCTTCTCCAATAGGGTGCAACGCACGGAATTGGTAACCGCAAAGTTTAATGTGTTTATTCAAACATTATCAAATTACCATTGACACACATGTTTAGTATAGACTGACGAGTCATAAACATAGTTATCCCTTACTTAATTATGAATATTTAATAACTTACTTATCACTACTTACCTAATTAATGTCATATTTACTGGCTGTGAGAATCATATTCTGCCTCTTTAATTTTCTGTTTGTTCATTACACATTATTAGGGAGCATAATTTTGCTTTATGTTCTACAGGGAAAACTTGACAGTTGTCACACGCTTAGAACGTGCATGGATCAGTAATAACAGGAGAAGATATCTTGTGGTATTAAAAGTGATAAAATTCCAAATAAAACTGATTTATGTAAGAAGACATTCCCAACTGAATATTTAATCCATCTGTTTTTTTGAGAACGATTTTGGGGAAAGTCTGTGTGAGCTTCTGTTCGTCTGTTGTTGCTTAAACAAAGATATCCTGTTAGCCTGAGGCACATTTACCTTGTTTTCTCCACTGTTCATGCATGTGGTTGTGTTTAAGTGTGTGTCTGTGTAATGTCAAGTGGAGAGCGGGCTAGTAGAGGATGAAAACACAAACAGTGATTTTTGAAGCTTATGCTTGACTAAAGATCAAAAGAGACACGTTCTGGGCTTTTAATTCAGAGATAGACTTTAGTTTTATATGCATTGTAAAATATGATCAGAACACACAAACAAGTAAACTAAAATAAAAACTACCAAAAACTACAATAGTGGATAAAAGAGCAGGCAAGATTTTTTTCATCAATAACAGAATAATCAAAGCTCGTAAGCAACTTTACTCTCAGCTGATCTTGATCTTGAGCTTGATCAAAGATTGGCAGAGGACCTAATCTGCACCATCAGTCTGACTAAAATCCAAATGGGCCGTGTGGCAATGAACAACGGTGTCTGAATCCCAATATATATAATCTGAATGCATAATACATTCAAATATCGTGCCTGTGGAATTTTGCCGGAGAACAGGTGCGTTAGTGGAGCTGACAGTCAAATAGCATTGTGTTTTTTTCCTGTTTATGTGTTTGGGGAAAATGGAATGACTTTTTATTTTACAAAACCCTGATGTACATTCATTAAGCTATATTCGTTTATTGCTGAAAAAGCCCCAGCAGGTCTCTAATGGAAATAGGACCATTTCCCTTGGGACAACTCTGGTACCATTTCTATCTGAATAAAAAACGTTTCAGTTCTCTGCAGTTAACTGCAAGGATGCAAGACATTTTTGACTTTTTATTTTTCAAAACATTTTTACTGTTGTTTTACATAAAGAGAAGAATGTGAAAATAATGCCTTTTTCTTGCAATGTTTTCTAAACAGAAAGATAAAAGAGTACTTCAAAATTTGTCGTAGCTTGAAGTGTCACAACAATAGCCTAGTACACATAACCATGCACATCGGGACGGTATTTAGTTGTATGTTTTATCTGTTTTTCTCCTGCCCGAAGCATTTTTCACTCGAAAAATCGAGACAAATTACTTGACATATTCAAAATTGCAAATGTGGGGAGTCTGCAATGTGCATGGTCAGCGTGTGTGTTGGTGAGCCTACTAGTCTGCCAGAGTACTCTCTAAAAGCACTGTGAATAGAGGATGATGGACCCTTACTTGTTGTTCCCGGTGCCATCACCACTGTCAATGTTTTATGTCTATTTCAAATCATTATCTTCCTTCGGTTCTCTAATCAGTTCCTACTCACCTTTTTTTGCAATGCACTTTCAATTTTTTTCACTGTCTCATTGCTGCAACTGTGGTCTGTTTACCTGCCTCATGCCTCTCCACGCCACCTGCCTGTCCCCGTCCATAAAATCTCTCCTCTATAATCTCTCCACCACTCACTCCCCTCCCCTGCCCTGCCCTGCTCGGCGCGGAAACCAGACAGGTGCTAAGGCTTAATGCTTTAATTTGACCGGCTGTCAGCCCTTCAGTCTCTCTGATACTCATACACACAGTCCCATTGAAGACACTGTGATCCAATTTGGGCAAGCTGGCCTTCTCTCAGACAAACAAGCGTTTGTGAGACGGCACAGGTTTTCCTCTGTGCTGTTGGAATGTGTTGGCATGTTGGTCAAGGTGCATGTTTTGTTATGTTTCGCTGCGTGTACGGATGTAGTTCAGTTGGAGGGAGGGCACAGACACAAAGGGAAAGCGACAGAAGGAGATATGTCATTTGGCTGCAAAAAAAAAAAAAAATGAACTGCAAATAAACGGCGACTATTTACAAACACATTTACAAAAGTAATTAATGCTTCCAGTGTGAGGACTGCCATATTTCAGATGGCTACCAGAAAAAAAAAAAAAAGTCAAATCACAACCCTGGAGCGTCACAGCAGAGCTATCCAGAAAAATGGGTAAGAGATGAGTGAAAATAAGAAATATTTTAAGTTTAGGACACTAAACCATGAGTGACAACTTTTAACCTGTGTCAAAAGAAACTGAAAAAAGCAGCATCTCAGCCTTTTATTCATCCAGAAAACAAAATCTGTGGCTGCAGCACGTCTCCATCATTTTATTTCTAGGGTTTCCTGATTTAACCAAAGTAGCCTAAATGGATGAATAGAATTTAATGGGTTCTGAAAATAAATAAATAAATAAAGGAATTTACATAATCTTGAATTAGTATGTGCTCTTTTGTTGGAAATGTCAATAATTCAGTGCACCTGTGTTTGCACTAAGCACAGGCTTAGTTTCGTTTCAGCGCTGCACACACTGCAACTGTGTTAACAAATCCACAAATAGGTCCAAACAAAGAGAAAGTAAACTCAATTTTATTTTAAAAAAATAAATAAATCTTGATGGACACCAAACAATTAAACGCCGAATCTTCTCTTTTCTCTCTGGCGTCTAAAATCCATTGTGATCCTAACAGAAAATTGTCCTGTGCCTGATAAAACTGCCAGAGAAGGGAAGTGTTGATGTATTTACGTCCTTTTCCTCGGGCATCGCTGAAAGCTAACATTTTTATGTTCAAATGCATTTCACTTCCCTGGTGTGTATGTGTTTCATTTCCACAACGGACACTTTCTAAACTGTCACTGTTTGGTATGGCCAGAAAAGAACCTATTTACCTTTACCATTTTCAAGTGTTTCTCTTCCCTGTCTTAATTACCTTTTAACGACGGACAAACCTTTCCAACTCCTTGGGTTTTTTTTCTGAATATGATGGCTGAAAAACAAGTTTTCCCTTTTAGTTGGAGACGGGGGAAGAAGATCGTGTTAATAGGACAGCCCTTGTCCAAAACATCACTAACAGAGGAAATGCCCCCGGCACAATAGCATAACAGTAAGCTTAGTCAGAATGTGTGGCAGCAGCTCATTACCGTCTGCGAGATCATGATTCAGTTTGGGCAGGTCGACAGCCACCTGGGGGCAAGTGTGCATGTGTCTTGTTGCTTATAGCAAAGAGGGTGAAATCATGCTGAGCCCGAAAGGCAAAAAGACAAATAGGAAGCAAACTCGGAGGGATTGATAGTAGCTGATTAAAATGGGGTCCTCAGAAGAAGCATGCAGCACCAAAACTTGGTTCGAATACAGAACTACAAAGCCAGACATTTTCCTCAGAAATCCGTCGTCAGGCCGTCCATTACCTGGCACCCTCCTTTGTTTCATCTCTCTTTACGTCAAAACCTCAACACCAAGCACTTTGTAGTGAGAGGAAGACAAGATGTCTTTAGTGGACTTCACTGAAAATTACCGGGACATCAAGTAAATTCAGCAAGAGAAAGTTCCCATTGATTCTTCCTTTGTCTTCTCCAGACATGCAAAGCTTTTTATCCAATATCACGGAGGGATGGCTTTTACTTCCTCGTCTATTTCTTTTCCCTTTGATTGCAAATTGAGTACACATGCTTTTAATGGCTGACGTACAAATACGGCTTTGTGTTCAACTAATAAAAGACAGTCAATTAAGCAACCCCTCTTCTAAACAAGACAAAAACAAAATAAATGAATATATTGGAAGACGGCACCTATGTGAATGTTCGATAATGGAGACACTGCATTTTGGGACCAATTTGCCGGGAAATGCCATAATCATCGGCTTGGCCAAGTGTAGAATGCAGGGGAAGAAAGAGCTCTGTGTATCTATGACCACTGTATTTGCATTTTGGCTGTAACAAGCACAGTTGGAAACAAAGAGTGTGGACAGGAACTGCATTAACGAAAAAGTCAAGAAAATACATATTAAATTCAGCAGAGGGGATGTTTATCCTCAGTTCAACGTCTTTGCGGCAGCCTAATTCCTTTAAATATTTATCGAGAATCAACAGTCATCTCAACTGACCTTATTGAAAAAAAAGTATGTTAATATAACATACTAGAGATGTTTTATATCAGGGACCAAAAGAGGCCGAGATTTGAGCAAGGGCACGCACAATGGTTTATCCCACAGCATTCCTAAGTGATAAAAACTATAAACATGATAACAGACATTCAACTCTTTAAGACACAGAAAACAGAGAAAAAAAGGGGGCCTAGAACCTGTGTGGTCGAATAATGAAATAAAAGCCACACACAGATTCATTCTTGAAAAGAAAGTTCAGTTTTGATGACCTTTGAGTTTTGGAACTGATTGATGTTCCAAAGCATTACTGATTTAATGTTGAAAGGGCTTCAGAGAAACCCATGAGATGATTCTGTGAAGCAGCCTGCGCAGAAAAGCCTGCTTCAGCATTCAAAAGAAAAGGAATCAAATACATCAAGATCAAATGGGACACCCACACCTTCATATCATTTGCAATTTAGCTTTGAAAACCCTGAAACACTCGCAACTTCATGAAGTTCAAACACAGAAAATGCTTTGCACAGTGAAGAAAGTGCTGGAGAAGAAGGAAGTAGCTCTTCTTTATTTCAAAATAGTCCTGAAGTAACCCGAGTATCATCTAACTCCTGCTGTAGTGCTAAAAGCTTCCATATTTTACAGTGATTCACTCCTTTTCCCCACCTGCCTAAGTTTGTCCCACCCCGGAACTTGAATTTGTCATTCAGGTCGATGAGTTGCATTCCCCTGTGTAAGACTGAGCTATCATTACAGCCATCCGTAATTGCTCTTTACTAAACACATTTTCCAATTTGCTCTGATTGGAAACTGTGTGTAATTGAATTCATTTTCCCAGTTATCCATCAGCTTGTGTCAATCAATGTGTCCAAGTTCATTGCACTTATGCAACCGTGATTATCTTGGTCTACATGGTGATGTTTTTTGAAAGTGGGTATGCTGAATGTTTGTGTTCGTTGAAGCATGTGTGGGAGCACTTTTGTATCTGCTTTTGTTGTCACGTCGAACCACAACGTGAAAAAAATAGATATTTGACAAGCAATAGACATTTATTGTTTCAACACACATCATCAATACTTGATAGATTGATTCTATTTATTCCTCGCTTTCACAATGCTATTTATTAAACCACGATAGTTCATTAGTGCGAGGACATATCCATTTGAAGCAGTTTAGTAACAGGAAGAGGAATTATTCTCCTGCCTCACTGTGCCCTGGTAACAGTGGAATAACTGGAACGTCTACCATGCAAAATGAGAAGGACCCAAGGAAGGCAAAGAAAGCTCAGAGGGAGAACAATAGAAACTCGAGGAGAGACAAGAGCAAACAGGCACTCACTCAGTGTCAAAATCATAGTTCAAATTTAAATTCTTACGGTTGCTCTTGCTTTGGACTCTAGCCAGGCTGCTGGGAGCAGCCATTTTGCTAACGTTTTGAAGGTGGGCAGTTGTATATTTCTGCTCTCAGTAGAAGTAAAGTCTCATCTTACTCTCTAAAACTTCATTCTGTAGATGTTGTCTGTCAGCCTCTTGCAATGTCACTATTGTGTGTGTCTAACATATGGGTGTTGACTGTCTGGTTGTGTGTCCATGCCTCATTTAGTGCTGTTTATTGGTGTAACGCATAGAGAGCTGAAAAAGAAGCGCGCCCTCTCTCTCTCTCTCTCTCTCTCTCTCTCTCTCTCTCTCTCTCTTTCACAAGCTGCAACAGCTCGGATGGAACTATGCAACTATGCAAATCAAAACTGACAGATTAAGACAAGAACAGATGTTTGTTCTGCCCTTTGCTTCTGCTGCTGGATGTTGTGAAATGATTTTAACGTCGCTCTCTTTTCTTCTCAGTCAAATTTTCTGTGTTCCGCGTACTCCGGCCCTTTCCAGAAATCACATTCTCTCCCTCCATGTGACAAACTTATTTCACCGTTTTGTCTCTTCTAATGTGATTTATTCCTCCTTTACTCAGAAGGAGGCATTGGGTTCTCCACCCTGCGCTAGACTTTTCTGCCTCCCTCACACTTCTGACAAAAAAAAAAAAAAAAATGACCTCATATGGCAGCAAGAATATAAAGTGGATGGCTAATGTGTGGGTGTAGACTGGAGAGGTACAATCTTTGATTTCTCCTCTCCCAAGATAGAAGGCTTACGTGTCAGCTGACAACTTAACAGGTGCATAAGATTCTGCGTGTGTGTGTGTGTGTGTGTGTGTGTGTGTGCGTGTGTGCACGCGCAAATGTGTTCGTGTGTGTCTTCCACTGCCCTTTTCCTGAGGGTGTGTAATAGGTCAATGAGACCTTTCAACCGTCCATGCTCGGAACAATGGCCTCTGTAGCAGCCCTGAGAGCACCTGTTGGAAACGAGATGAACAGGGAAACGCACACATGGCTTGTTTATCAAACCACTGTGACGTTCCCAGTCACAGTCAGCACTGGGTTGATTGGCTTTTCAGCTCAAGGTTTCTCTAATATCTAATAGATAGCCAACTGCAAAAGTTGAAGTTTCAGTACTCACTACAAGTGCCATTTTCTTAATTCAACGAGATCAAATACAGATTGCTTTGGCAGTATATTCAGAAGACAAAGTGCTGACAAAGGCCTGCGTGTGTAATAAATCTGGTAGGAATCAGCTATTTTCAGAAGGGGAAAATCATTACGTTTGAATCACCATGGTAACACTTTTCTTATAGCAAAACACTTTTTTTTTTTTCCCCCCACTCACTAATTACTACTAATTAGCTCTACTTTGCTTTCTCTTTTTAAACTACTGTCAATGAAACTTAACATAACAAGATTATCTGGAAAAAGGATTATGGATTAGGCCCCTTTAAATCAATAGCAAGCTCTGAAGCCATGAAAAGAGCATTGCTCCGATGATGTTGTATATATTATTTAGTTGGATTTTGTTTCACATTTTTGAACTGCTTACAAAATCTCTAAATATTTTGTGCTACGAACAAAAAATAAAAGTATTTAATTTTCTACTTTTGTGAGATTATGCATGCTGCCTTTGTGTGAGGTGCCATTGCAACCTCTGTATTCCTGTGAGTGTTCGCTTTTCCACCCCTATCACTACCCTCCCTTCTGCCCTTTTCTCTTGTGTCCAACACAATCCATCTATCTAGGCCTCCTCCTCCCAATCCATATGTTGCCGCACCCAATTTTGACATTTTTTAATTTTGTTTTTTTGCACCACTTTCACTGCGCACGTGACCTGAAACTCAATAACATAGAAGCTCTTCACTTGATTGGGCATCTTATCAGAGAAAACACAAGAACTTTAATTAAAAAACAAAAACTTTGCCACACATTAGTGCACAGAGATGGGCAGGAAGATTGGATGTGCCCATCTCTGTGCCTGTGCCTGTGTGTGTGTGTGTGTATTTTTTCTGTATCCATGGAATTATGTCATTCATATCACTAACTTGTGTATGTATGTGTGTTATTTGCTCGTGTGTGTGGATTTATCCAAGCATCTTTATCTCTTTAATTATAACACACATTTTTATTGCTTGAATGTCATACTGAGCATCATTATAAATCTATAATCAGTGTTCATCATTCTATAAATTGTCATGCATGCATTCTTCTTGTTATGTGTCGGTGGTGTGTTAAAAACCACTGTGATCATATACACATTTGTCACTAGTCAATGAATAAACAATAATGTCAATGTCACCTTCTCATGAAATCCTCCATGGAAGTGCTTTCAAGTTGATTAATGTGATCAAGAAAATAGTTTTGTTGTTTAAGGGTTTTCCATTTCCTTATACACTAGTAGAGAGTAGAAGAGAGAGGAGAAGAGAAAGTAATGAAGAGGAGAAAAAAAAAAAAAAGCAGAAAAGCATGAGAGAATGACATAGTCATTAAGGCTGCAGTGAGAAAAGAACAGAGATAGGATCCAATAAAACCATCACCTTTTTTAATGGATTTAGCTTGCTTCTTGTTTTCCCCAAGACCCTTTTTTCCTCTTTCACCCATGTTTGTTTCTATGCAATCCATTCAGTGCATCCGATCGTCTGTCTGTTTTCATTTATTCTTCAAACAGCATAATGGAAATAACACTGCAGAATGAAGCCAAGCCCAGCCAAGCCAAGGAAACAGGTAATGAACAAAAGCTGCAGGGGAAAAGGACCATGCAAGAGAGAGAAGACACGTCTCTTTATCTTTAATACAGGATCTCTCCCCTTATAGCTACATGGTGTTATTAGTAAATATACTGCCATAACCAGAAAAGACCGTTAACATACAGGTGATCACTAATCTTCTTTGTTCAGATGGTGTGTGTGGTGGTGGGGGGGGGGGTCCCTAAAAACACTGTTGAGGAGATAGTTTGTATGTTTGGTTTCATACAGACTGTTGTTTGCCTTCAGATGTCCACTGACAGGTGAGAAATTGTTGTACTGGATCCATAGATGGATTAAAATAAGAAGTAAAGTTTTAGTTTCACACAAGACCTGTGTAGCATTTATTACAAAAACAATTAAATCAATGATTATGTTTCATATGACAAGTTTGGCTGAAGGTTTAATTTTTAATCTTTTAATCCGGGGATTTGGTAATTATTCTAAAAAGTGACACCCGGTGTTAGATTATGAGAGCTAATCTGGCTGGTCTTATTCATAGTCACACTGAAGAGGAGTTAGGAGGTAATAAATAACACTAAAAGCTCATAGTTGCCATCTATTTAATATGCGTGTCAGTTCGGGAGTTGAATGAAGCAAAATAATATGATTGCTATTTGACTGCATTTATGTTCATTAGCACAAAATGAGACAAAGTTAAATGAGGTCTGCATGGATCCATATTATCGTCTGGCATTGTGTAATCATCAGAAGATTTGCTGGCTCAACTGATTTCCAAGAGATTCCTTTGAGTAAAGTTCTGCTGTTTTTTTTTTCTTTCTTTCTTTTTCTTTGTTTTCTGGTGATTATCAGTCATTCTATGTTTTGGGTCTGATAAACTCTAAGACAATAGTAAATTAATTTGTTTAGAAAAATCCAGACAAATATTCCATATCATTGGTTGGGGCAAAGCAGAGGAAGAGTACACCAGTTGGATATTAGCTTTGGGAGAGAGTTTCTCATGCTAATAGCACTGATGCGAGTGAGAAGTTAATTTCCATGTTTATATCCATGTTTATGTGTTGCCTACCAGTCCTTTGAGACCATTAGTTGGCTGCACAGACACGGAGAACTGCCAACACATTAACAGTGTAAACATCTGAAGGACTGACAAGGTTTCGCTAGAGACTTTAGTGTCTACACACATTCGCTCTCACACAAACACACGCAGCACTGGCATGCAAGCAGATGTACAGCAAACAGATTGCACACAAATACATGCATAAATAATATCACCACTGCTTAATAGTCTCCAGTCCGACTGATTTGACAGTTGGCCTGGAGTCATTTGCACACCACTTAAACGTTATTAAGATGCTTCTCAAACTTCAGGAACTTCACTTGTAATGTATGCCAGGCAGAGCATTGGTGCCATATGGTCTGAATGCTGCTTAAGATGCCTTTTAACACTGCCGAATCATTCCTCGAGGAAAACAGAGGTGCGAACAAACAGTGCGAATCTTACTCTCACTTGCACTGCACTGACTGCCCTGATATGCTTCCCTTTTATTTATACCGCATGGTAACCTGGTCCCTCCTCTGGCTCCTTACTTCACTCCTTCTGCATCCCTCCCCTCCCGCCTGTCTTGGGCTTCCCCTAACTCCCTTCAGATGTACACACACTTGCAGTTCCCTCTCCTCCTTTCTCATTCTGGTCTCACTGGGGAGCACTCCTATCCTGCTGCTATACTTCCCCAGGGCTTATTTTGCCTCAGGCCTTTCACTCTCTCATCTCTTCTACTGCGGTTCCTCCCTTCCTTTCCCATCTGTCCTTTGCATTTTCCACATGTCTGTCAGCATGCTAACCTCTTGTTTTTTCTAGGCCTCATCTGTCTGCTCTTGCCCTTCTGAATCTCTCCCTCTTCAGATACACCTCTGGAGACGTGATCACTATTTTATTGGGTTTGAAAGGTCTGGGTGCTCTCATGACCCTGGCATCTGTGCTGTCTGAAGCATTTTTTTTCCTGCTAGGATATCTTAGGGAAAATTGGTCACAAGAGAATTGCCAGACAAAGACGCCTCCAGGGAGGCCTAAAGGGAGGTGGGCAATCAGTGCCAGAAATGGGAAGACTGAAGTTCAAAGATGACGGCGAGCAATGAGGCATCCACGTATAGAGGTGAGTGTGTGCTCTTCCAGGAGCAACTCCGGCATGGTGGCCCAATCATTGCTTTCACCTTTTCACTCTCATTAATTTGACTTGTGCACAACGTGGATTCCTGCCAGTCACAGCATTAATAAAATGACAGTTTGTGTTTTCTCTTTGAAAACTCCTATCGAACAATTACAGCATGCTTTAACACCCATATTCAATATCCCTAGTTCTCTCACGTCTTCCCTATAATTTACCCTCCCACTTATACGCCGATCAACCGCAGCTTTAAAACCACTGACAAGTTAGATGAATAACAATGATTATCTCGTTACAATGCCATATTCTGCTAAGAAACTTTGGATCCTGGCATTTATGTGGATGTAGTTTAGATTTTGTGCGCCAATACATTACTGCAGCCCAAGTACACCCTCCCATATGTGTGCCACTCTAAACAGCTGGATAATGAGCCCCACCAGACCATAAATACCATTTAGGAAAGGTTCTTTCAAAGATTCATGACAAAGAGCCAAAGGCTTTGACCTGGCCTCTAAACTCCCCAGATTCCAATCAAATTTAGCGTTCATGAGATACGACAGAGCCATGGGTGGGACAGAGGGACCACATGCCACCTCACAGGACCCGAAGGATCCACAATCAATGTCAGGGTGTCAGACTAAACAGGACACTCTCAGAGGTCCCCTGTTCCTGTCCTGAAGGGCTGAGCAGTTTTGATGGAGTGAGAAGAACATGCACAATATTAGCTGGATTTAATGTTGTGGCTGATTGGTGTACTTCAAGCACTATATAGCTCCTCAAGCATTGTTAACCCGCCTATCACCTCCTCTCTCTTCATTATCCTTGCTGCCACACTACACTCCTCTCCAAGAATTTTCTATATCCTCTCTTTGCTCCGAAACTCATGCATACACTTTGCATGAACCACTATGTTTTCTACCTCCTACTCTCACTTACTCACTCTCCAGTTCACAAACTTCCAGCTTCTTCTTCTCCACTAGTTCCTACTTGCTGAGTCCTCTACTGGACCTCCTCACTATAACCCCTCCTTTGCTATCTTACCTCATCAGTTTCCTCCTCTCTTTGGTCTCTCACTCCCCCTAGTTCTTCACAAGTGAGCCTAGCAGTTCGCGCCGAGCCTTTCTCTGACCTCCTGTACACTTTCCATCCTGCATTTCCTACTTCCATCTGTTCCTTCCTCACTCCTCTTGACAGTATGAAGAACTGTACTTCAGAAAGCCTGCGAAGCAGCCGTGAGGCAGGAAGCTGAACACACCATGTTGTCTTTGTGACAAATTCTTTCAGTCACTCACAAACATTTTTACTCCAGTTGTATCAAACTACACTCTCTCCTCCATCCATCTTTTCTCAGGCACAAACCGTACTGTAACAGCAGACGTAGCTGTCTTGAGTCTTGTCAGTGTCTCATTTCTTTGTGATTCTCTCCCATCCTTCCAGCCCCTCATCCACATGTGTGTCCTACATGATACATCTGTCCAATTACAGTTATCATAACATTGCTTCCATCTCTCTCTTAACTTCCTTGCTGCTTTTATCTTATTATACAACTTTCGGCATCATTCTTTAGAGGCAAGCTGTGCATTTCATCCTTTGACAGTATACCCTTGAGCAGGACATTTTCCGCAAATTGCTCTGATCGAGCCGCTAATGGTCATAGTGGGTAGCCTCCAGGTCTTAGCATGTGCGCATGTACTAGTCCTCAGATATGCTGCAATTTGAAATTGTCACAGCTTCATTGTTTTTTCCAGTTCTGTATAAGAAGCTGCCCATAACGCATGGAGTGTACATTTCCAACCATATTTTGTGAAACGCTGATTCTTTGGGATTCTGCAAATCATCATTAATAACGTCCCCATTCAGCAAACTCGTCAGTTACACAGTGACTTTCATTTGAATACAGAATGAATGTGCTTGTTAATGACCCATGTTTTAAAGTTTCCTGAAGCATATAAACCTTTACAGGTAATTTTAACAAGACAAAAACATATATAAATAT
>KV751330.1:13533966-13561345 GCA_001698575.1 Mola mola | reverse complement strand
CATTCTAATGTAATAAATTGAGTTAATGATCATTTTTTTGCAATCAGAGATCTCTGCAATCAGTCCCCCATTTCACATGGAGGCTCTGCTGTATTTTGAGCTGTTACAGCAGACTGTTTTTCATGTTATAGCCATCTCATAGTGACAAAAGTCACACAGTAACAGGCTGAAGATGTATGTGTTGTTGACAGGCTCGATGATTACTGACTCTCAGGTGCATCAGTGTTTCTGTATCTAGCTGATGTGAATTGCTGATATCATCCTATGTAAATTGCATATCATTGAAATAGAACTGAAGCTATGCTTGTTTTAATATATCTAAAAATTGTAGCCTATGGAAGAGACAGCATAGTTATAGGAGAAAGATTACATTTTGAACATCTTGTTGAACCTCTGAACCAGTGATATTATGAAATGTCTGCGTGTGTGCACATGTCCGAGAATTATAGATATGTATGTTGCCGTATCCTGGCACTGGAGTCACTCACTGTAACAAGATTAATGGGCGACTGAGGCAGAAGTCAATTTTCTTTCTAAAAGAACAAGTGATAGAAAAACAAAAAAAACAAGCTGGATGGCCTTTAAAGTGTCTTTCTGCCCTCATCCCTACAGGATAATCACTCCCTATCCCCCATCTCTCTCTCTCTCTCTCTCTCTCTCTCTCTCTCTTTCTACTCTTGCAGATTATTATTGTGAATCCCTCTCTTTCTTCCTCTATCCTTTTCCTTTAGGAGCTTGCACATAATGTAATTTATTGTCTCAGGAACAGCAACACGAATGAAATAGTTTAACAAAGCTAATTAAAAAGCAAAGATTTATGTGCATGTCCATAGACAGAGTAAGGAACGAAGGAAGTGGGAAAAGGAGAGGGTGATTTGTAGGAAGAGGCTGTATAAATGATGACAGTCACTTAACTTCACTGTTTCCACAGTACACTTGCACACAAGCGCACACCAGTGCAAATAGACATAAACAAGGACTTGGACAAACAATGCACAGTACCATGCGTTCATGCCAGAGTGCACAGTGGCAGGAACTCGTGGCATAAATGATGATATATCTTTTAATGAACGAGAATGCACGTGAGCGGCAACAAATGGGACCACTACCACCACGACTGCTTTACGGCCATTTAAACAAGTCAATTTCATGCTAATGTGAGCACTGCTTACCATGCTAGAAAATTATAAACAACCTTTTGGTGTGGGAGGAGAGCGGTGAGCAGGGAGGTGCTAAATGAGTTTAAGAGGGTGACACAGAACAAAAGGATGGAAATGTTCACTTTAAACCTGTGAGGAAATGTTTGCTTTATGGGGCACTCACAACTTCCAACCTCTGTTGAAGGGTCAAGACTTGGTTCTAATGTTAAAAAAAATACTGTACTTAGCTCTAGGATGAGGTTAAAGTAAGGTTTGGGGTCAGGTATTAGGTTACTGGACCTGTGTCTGTGTATGTCTGTCTATACATACTAATCTAAACGGTAAACAATAATGGCCATCATTCAGCGTATCATATTAAAATGATTTTTCCCCAAATCTTGTCTATATTCTTATTTCCACTACAAATATGTGTTGAATGTATATCTTGCAGACACATTTCTAGCACACTAATGGAGGAATACAAAGTGCACTGCAAACATCATCTCATTCTGCTCGATTCCCTTCACCTCCTGCTGTTGCTTGTCTCATTCTCTTTCGCTGTTGAAATTGTCATCCCATTTCTGTCATTCTCCATCTTATAGTAAAATTACTATCTTGCAGTTGCTGCCTCCAATAAACAATGACGTTGCAATTTCCAATTGTTTTTTGGGTTTGTTTTTTTTTTTTTTTGCAATTTTTCACATATAGTGCAATAAATGTAAAGATTGAGAGAGCCCCGTCGCAACGACAATCATCTGAAGCTCAATATTCAGCAAAACTTCTGAGTTTGTGTTGGGCTGCAAGGCCTCGGATATGGACACTGCAAATCTCCAAATGCTACAACAAAGATGCCACATAAACATCTTCAACCTGGCAGAACAGAACAGGCATGCAATCGAATCTCCCCTTCTATTCCTAATTTATAGATATAGAAATAAAAGTGTTTCTAGCAAAACATCATGATGTCACAGTGAAGTCTACCTTCAGCCTTTTGTATACAGAACCATGAATTCATGAATTCAGTTTCATTCTGAAACTATTGTAAACATTGCAGCACAATTTATATACTGTATATAAAAAAAACCCAAAACATATATTAGTCCACAGCGCTTTGATCACTCTGTTGGACAACCCAAAAACTTGAAAAAGTCCACAACAAAATTTTTCCAATTTTCCAAGTAATCTCATGGAAATCTACACTCGCAAACACACATTATGTGGATTTTTCTTTGTTAATTGTTGCAAAAGAGCCGACATCTGAAATAAATGAGATTTCCTCGAATCGTGACACAGAAAACTAAGGGTATGTGTGTGGGAATTCATACAGCTGAGAAGACTGAAACAAAGAATGTTGTGAGAGAAGGAGGGTCGAGCCTGAGAGTGGCATGACAATAATATTCATAAATACAGTTATGCAGATATGAAAAATGTAAAAACAATCAGGGCTCATTCTATTCTACAGTGAATATTAGGAGGACAAACCATCAATGATGTGCCTATCAAATCCCATTTTCTGATATTGTACTTTGTATCACAGCTCCCGAGTAGGATACCACGAGGATTACATGGGTTCTTCTTGTTCTCGTTATTTGACTCCCTACCTCTCCCGCCCTCACTCTCTCTCAGTCCTCTGGAGTCTTAACATTATACAGCATAATGGAATATCGACAGAGTCGCTCTATTGTGCTTTAGACGCACACACGCACATTCGCCCATCAGATGAGCCCATTTTCCCTTCTAAGATGGGACCCAGTGTGCTTCTAATGAGAAGGGGCATTAACAGTATGGCATGAAGTATATGTGACGGAATGAGTATTTCAATCCAAACCTTATCATTGAGTGAGGCGCAGGACTGAATCCTTTACACTCATTTGCGTCTTCTGTCTGATTCAATGGTTGTTCATCTCTGCTTGGTTTTTCTTTCAATTTGTATTGTATCTTTTTAGTCTCTTTATTCCGTTTCTGTATGTTAGTCAGTTTTTCTCTAAATATATTATCTGTCACACACCCCCCCTTCTCTCTCTCTCTCTCTCTCTCTTTCTCTCTCTGCACATTGCCATAGTAACAGGAGCTAGAGGCTCAGGTTGAGACCAGAGATCTTCTATGACAAGCATCTATTTAATTGGTCATTTAGTCCATATTCTGGTAATACAGCATGTTAAAGCAACAGATGTTCCTGTCTTTAAGATTCACTTTAGCATTTAACTTTGAGCTTTTACTAGTTGAAAAATAAATTAAATTGAACGTCAAAGGCACACTATAATTGGCCTGAAGACGAAACAAATTAATGTTGCAAATGTATAGTTCTAAATTTTAATAGTTAGTGTCAAAACACACGCATCAAATAACCTCATAATAGCATTAATGAGAGTGACTGGAACATTCTAACCAGAAACGGCAAGTATTGGCTAAATTGCAAAACAGTGAAATGTCTGAAAACGGGTTTGAGTGAACGGAACCATCCTGTCATAATGGTGACATGTTAAATAAAGCATAAGCTGCTGTGATCCTTTACTTACAGGATAATTGATCTATTGTGTCTCGGCCGTATTAAAAATTTCACAGTCTTGCGCAATATGAAGGGCAAATGTGCGGAAACAAGGCAGTGGATTGATAAATTTTGCAAGTTATGTAAAGAATGGCTTCGGATGATGGGTGACATGAAGCACAATGGTTGGAAAAATGTTTGTAGGTTGCAATGGGTCAAGATAGAACGTGTGGGTGAATCACTACTCACACCTCTGGTTATAAACTGACTAGAGACTTATCAGTTGTTGCAATGCTGCTTCTATTCTTAAATCGAATTCTCTGCTTTACATATTAAAATGGTTCAGTGGTGGGACGTACCGAAGTAAACCTACTCACACCTTACACCTGATTTCAAACAGTACTTGATAAGTGCTGTATTTCCATTGTATTATAATTATGTTACTCTTTAATGGATTATAATACAATAATGATCCCCACCGCACCATCACGCTTACACAGTCATGCATCAATAAATAGAATATGCCACTGTGCATTATGACTTGTATATTTATATGCAAATACACCAAAGTATGGCTACTTCATTGAGTACTATGTCAGCCACTGAACGTTAAAACGCATTTCCCTTTTGATAAGAGGTTTCCTCTTTCGAAAGCAAGCCGTGCAGACATTCAATATCTCACTTTGTTCCCTTTCCACCATTACTCTTGCAGCCATCCCTCAAATACTTTTTCCTTCCCTTCTGACGGTATGAAGCAGCTGTAAAGACTTGTGAATCCTAAATATCCAAACCATAGGTTCATTTATCTCTTTCATCTACCCATCAGCGTACCCATCCATCCATTTACACATTTATTCTTCTACCCGCCCATCTCACGGCCACTTTTTCATTTACTCCTTTCTCCCCCTGAACTAGCTGAAGGATGGACTCTGCCAATGGAGGATTAATAGTAACCCATCATGTTTATTATTCTTACCTTTAACATCACTGACCCAACCATCTCTCCATCAGTGCGGCGGCCGAGAGACCGCCACAAAAAGACGAGGGTTGTGACTCTACACTCAGCTCACGAGTTGAGAACGATAGTATATTTTCACATTACTTTTAAGAAAACCAATATATAATACCTTTATATAGCACTTTATAAAACTTATTTATAAGTGTTTGTGGTTGAAATAATGTCAATTGATGTTTCAACATCGAAACAACAAACAACGTGAATGCAAAAATGCAAAAACAAATTCCCATAAATCAACGTTTACGTTTCAACTAATCTGTATTCATCATGTAATGTCCTCAGCTTTTGGAATTATTATACATAATTCTATCGGTATTTTATCATATTTTGCTAATAAAACTAATTCATAAATATATGTTTTTTGTTTCTTCTTGTTGGTCTCCAGCAAATTGGATGCAGCAAAGGCGAACTGTTGAACCCCACAGGTCATAAATAGAAGTTGAGATAGGCCTCTGCGTCACCAAACAGCTTTTCACTTCAACGAGAAATATAGCGTCACGTTTTAATGCAGCAAGATCTCGTGGCACGGGATTTCATCCCATCCCTGAAAGAGACAGATAGCCAAATATCATGGAAGTGTGATTATGTGTATGGAAAACTATAGAGAATATTATTGTCAGAAAGAGGAAAACGTACTCAAGAGGATGAGTTCATCAACATATAAAAAGAGAGATGGTAGAAGTTTCTGTGATTCAAGATTCAAGATGATTTTATGGATTTGATTTTTGAAAATATATGTGCAAAAAATGTATTAAGGAAGCCAATGAAGGGCAAAGTGCATTAAAATATAGGAAATAAAAATTCATTCTTCTGTGGTTTGTTTTGGATGAAATGATTTCTTGTATTAGTTATTTTTTTCCCCCTCTTTGTTGTGGTGTATATGCTTGTCCTGTCTGTGTATTATTATACAGTATATAAGTTCTTTCTGAATGCATTTAAGTGACTCTACTTGCACGAGAATGTTCCATACGGTTAAAATTGGCTTCCTCACTGCTTATTGTTGTTTGTGCTTTAAATTTTATGAATGTTAATGACAGGAGCACAGAGTCTAATGGGTGTATGGGAGTTGTTACGTTGGCTCAATTTAATGCTTGACTACTCTATAGTGGTGGAAAAGTGCCTGTTATTATCTCTGAGAGAGAGGCCACAACAGGACTATCACATACTGGCCGCCCTGCAGGTTATCACAAGATCTTCTTTATTTGCTGTCATTATTTCTGAACTAAAGGTTTTATTACTACAATAACAGTCTGTTACCATGATGGTGTGAAATATAATCACAATTTGTTGTATATTATGGGTCTGTAAGTCCAAATGAGTGCTATAGTGGTCACATATTTCCATATTTCATCAATTTTGCAATATGCAAACTAACACTGACCCCTATAAAAAACTCACCATATTTTATTGATTTACTCATAAGTGGTTGGATAATATATGTTTTGACCTAGTCTCATCTTAGTATCACCATTAGCCCTTTTACTTCTGTTATTTGTCATATTTGCAAGCGCGTGGACTTGCACTGGCCGTGCTTCTGTACAGGTTGTCTCTGTTCCATTTAGCCATTCTTTTCTGAGCTATTCATGTTATTCCCTCTAAAGCAATGTTGTGCCTTATGCCTTCTGAAGATATAATTATTTGGGGCTGTGATTGTTTGGTGATTACGGTAGGTAAACTTACTTTGTGACATAGTTTTGAGTCAGTCTCGTGGCAAACACTGCAGGTGTGGCATATAAATAATGAATTTAAAATAAATTATTACACCTTCCTTTGGGATTTCAGACATTTCGTTTCTACACATATGCAAAAATTTGCGAGTTAATTTTTATGTAGTTATTCACAAATTGCACACTCATGCAAGCATATTGCCCCAGGTGCTACTCCGCCTGCCAAGTGTTCCCTCTCTGTAGCTTTGTTGTTTGCAAACAGTTTGAGAATTCTTATCTGAGACAGCAGGGATTCCTGCATAATCTCAGCCAAGACCAATGCTGATGCAAGCCTACCCAACCAATCAGAGTAGTTAGAAGGCAAAATGAATTTACTGTTCACAAAACGACAAACACTAACTGTTGGATGCTATGGCAGCAGCCTTTCAGAGGACCTGGGGCTAAACCATCAAGTTTTATACACTCTAATGCTTCCTATGAGTGTTTCTCTGGGCAATGAGCCTCCTGAGGTGATTTATGCATCTGTCTCTTCCATAGTCTGCCAATTCTTGCTGGAGGTAGTCAAGGGCATTTTCTTGAATCTTATTTATTTATTTACTTTTTTTTTTGCCAGGGGAGAAGTGAAAAGATGTGAGACAAATAGAGGATTAATATGAAAAACGTGTTCCCCTCCACTCTGTAACTGTTAAACAACCCAACTGAGAACTGTTACTCCAAAAGAAGATTCCAAAAGAAAAAGCTTTAAGTAACTTTTTAGTGACTCTACCGACCTTAATTCATGCTTGATTTATTGCTATTAATTTCAAAGTTCTGCTGCAGAGTTTATTTGTTTGTTGTTTTTTTTTAAAAATCTCTCTTTGCTTAAAGGACTCACAGGGACACACGCTGTCCAGCAAGAGCAAAACATCCAAATCCCTTTGTGTTCTGTTCCTCAGTAACTTTGCTATCCTTTGCATTTGGTTTCTAAATCGGCTTTAGTAGTCTTACGTTTGCACCCAGAGGACACCGAGGTGCTCTTTGAGTATCTAAAGCAGCTTGCCGGCTGCTATGTTAGTTCCCTCAGCTTTAGAAACACCAAGGTGAAAGCCTGGTGATAAAAAAAAAATGACCTATCCTTGGCCTTCAGAGGCTTCTCCTGGCTCAGTTGTGGAAAATAGCTGTTGAAACACTTTTGAGATGCCTCATAACCTTACACACACCACAGAATCCCAAGAAGCATGTAAAAATGTCCGCAAATACATATGTGGATCCGTGACAACAAAGCTCAATCTTATTCCCTGAAGTAACATTTTCACTCTCATTTCAACACCAATATACTGCTATCTCTTTTGCTGCGTCTTGGAGCTGCCGAGCAGACAAATTAAAACGAACCACTTTTCTTCCTGATCGCACACTGACGTCTCAGCATCCCTGCATGATCCTGACTCAACATCTCCCCCGGAGTCTTTGTGCTTTCTTGTCTCGCAGGTTGCCATGGATCATTCTTAGAACTGATTGCCAGATTAGACTCACAGTTGCTAGGCTTGGATTGCCAGTAGCCTCAGATATCACTTGCTGAGAAACGCAGATCCGTACTGAGGATAAGATGAGAGGAATATTGCTTGACTGAGTTCAACTGACCTAATCAACTGTACAGCAGTAACTGTAAGAAATGACTCTTAACAATAACTAGTAAAATCCCAAGATGCTCACTTAACTTGAAAATGTTTTGGAACAAAGTTTGGTTTTTATTGTACTTTTGTACACAAACTGCCTCCTAAAAAACTGATGCATGAGTGAACATTGGGATTTACAGTAATATTTGAGGTAAATGCTACAACTTGACCAAGAGTTGATCTTTAAAGGCCAAAGAAAACGCTGCGGTCACCATGAATAAAAACCTAATGAATGGAAAAACAATACATAGTAAGACGGTGAGATAATGTTTCACCCAGAAACAGTTAGACATAAAGGTACACCACACAATTAAGGAATAGGGAGTCTCTCTGCAATAATAATGTAACTCTCCCTCCTTCCGTGAAGGTGATGGCAGCACAACCATCAGTCACTATCGGAGCCAAGTTCCGTGATTCTTATATGAAATGTATTCTTTTATTCTTTACTCAGGAGAAAAATGATTGAACCTTAAGGTCTTATACAGCAGTGCCCTGAATTTACATTCACAAGGGCTAGATATAACAGTAACCATGGTAATAACAACAAATAGGTTTTTAAATCCCAAATAACAGCAAATAAATCAAATTTAACGACTGGAAATATTGTCCCGCATAATCGCATATAAATAAAACTAGAAAAAAACATGTATTATTGTCAATGTATTATTGACACTGATTAAATGGTCCAAGTCTAGAAAATACATTTGATTTCATTTAAGTTGAATATAATTCAAATGCACTGATGACTTCACCAGAAAAACGACAAGCGACTCTCTACCCACTCTAGCCAGTTCTTACCAAACGGACCTGTGAGATGTGCAGGCTCTCTGTTCCTGGCCTCACTGTCTACATCCACATGACCCAACAGGCTCTAGTAGAGATCAGTTACCTTTGAATCTCAATACATCAGACAGTAATGAGAAGCAGGGATGAAACTGCTTGGCAGATTATTTATTCCAGACCTGTCGCTATTCTTACCTTCCAATGATAGAATAGTTATTTCAGGTAATAATGGGCCTGGAATTGGGTGGGTACGTTTTGTAACAGCAGCGCTGGCACGATATATGCAAAAATGTCCATAAGCACAGGATTGGCTGGGCAGCTACTGTGGATGCAGCTGAGGGTTTCCCTATTTTGTGCCCTTTATCATATATCCCTATAGTTCCCTATATTGATTATCCTATTTCTTGAGGTAATTTTGCATTTTTACCAGTTCAATTCTCTTGAACTCTACCGTTACTGATTGTTAGTAGAAGGGTAAAATTATAGCTTTACTTACTTTTCAGAGTAAACAGTCTGTATCCTTGCTTGAATTAATAGAAAATAATAAGAAGAAAATAAATCATTTGATTTATTTTTACCAGAATTGTAAGCATACAATGGGAAATCAGCCTGTCTTACAATGTTCAATGTGATTGATGAAAAAATAATAATAATAACAATAATTTGCAGTAAAAAACAAACATTGGATCTTAGATACTGATCTGATGGCAATTACTTCCTACAGTAAATAGATGGAAACAGTCGCCGACTGAGAAGATATGAGTGAATATGAAAGGATGTGTAATGATTGAATTAAATGAGCCCTTATTCAATAAGATGAGTAAACAAAAACAATGGGCCCAATTTGTTGCTTTTGTTTTGCCTCATAACCCCACATTAAGATGTCAAAGACAATCGGAGTCATAGAAAGAAATCTTGAGATTCCTTTGTTTCCGCAATCCCCATTAGAGTATAAGTGTGCATGTGTCTGTGTAAGCAGCCATATGTGTATTTATGGTTCGCTAACAGTGCTTCTCTCAATTAAAAAAAACAACTCAGAGACAATATACTCAGTTTTATACTGAAAGTCTGTCCTCTTTTGTATCTCATATTCATTTTTGCATAATTTGAGGCAGCATCTTTAGGATTAAAACAAATCTGTTCAAACAATGCACATGGATACCTTCATAGTTTATTTTTGATTGACATAAAAAGGAGATAAATCTTTTCGTTCCAGCTGCCCGACATGATTCATGCTGTCGAAGAGCAAGATGTCACCTGCGCAGCAGTCAAATGCTTTGAGTTTATGACAGTATAAAGCTTCAACGCTGCGAGGAATAAGATTCAAGACTTCATGTTTAAAAGGAAAACTGTTCAAAAGTGTTGTTTTTTTCCATAATCCTTTCACAACGTACAGCCATTCCCTTCAAAAGATGCAGGGACATGCTGAGAGCGTTAAAGACTCACAGGCAGAGAATTAATTGAGAAAAACAGTTTTAACCTACATACCATTAACATCTGTTCATCAGGTTCCAGGATCAAAGTGGACAAAACCTCCTAAGGTGATTGAGAACGACCGAGCTAAGATCCTGTGGGACTTCCAGATCCAGATCAATAAGATGGTGGTGGCTAATCAACCGGACATCGTGGTGGTCAACAAGCAGGAGAAGAAGGCGGTAGTGGTAGACGTCGCAATCCCGAGTGATAGCAACATCAGGAAGAAGGAACACGAGAAGCTCAAGAAATACCAAAGGCTGAAAGAGGAGCTGGGAAGGATGCGGGGAGTAAAGGCATCAGTGGTACCAGTGGTGATAGGAGCACTCGGGGCTGTAACCCCCAAACTGGGAGAGAGACTCCAACAAATCTCAGGAACAACATTTGAGATCTGTCTCCAGAAGAACGCAATCGTAGGAACCGCTAAGATCCTGCGCAGGACCCTCAGGCTCCCAGGCCTCTGGTAGAGGACCCGAGTTTGAAGGAGACACAAGACCGCCCACAGAGAGGGCGAATGGGCGAATACACACACACACGCACACGCACACGCGCACACATATGTATATGAATATATACATTTAAGACTGAATACCTTTAATACAAAAATTTTACTATTAGCACAAATAACATGTAAAGAAACTAAAGGAAAGAGGTGATAAAAAATACTGTTGGAGAGCTCTGCTGTCTGCTAAAATGGACAGAAATGACTCATAATGTCCTGGTCAAAAAAAAAAAAAGGAGTACAAATGTATTTTCTCTTGAGTTTACTCAAGAGAAACGCTGGGTTGCGTTAGCACAGGTGCTAGCTAACTGATAGCTAGCCATCCAGGCATCCACACACTCCTCGTGAGACGAGTGTTAAAATTTGTTGTGCAACCAGTGCTCCTAATCACGATTCTACAGATCTAATGGGTAGATTTTGTCCAATTTTCCGCCTTTCTTTTAAAATCCAACTGTTTTTCACTTCGACTCAAGGGCGGCTTGTACACCGCAGCAGCAGGTAAGTATTGTCACAGCTCCAAGGCAACAACATGCTAACGTGATGTTAGACTATCATGTCATCCTGTCTCTGAACGCTGTCACAGACTTTTGCAAAACAGTGCAGGATCTTTCCATGGGAGTGAGCTGTGAATTGAATGATTAATAGCATCAGGATTGGACCATCGACTGGTTTGTGGTGCATTTGGCCCGATCCATGAAGCTGCGGCTCAGCACATTCGCATCATCAATGCTAAAAAAATGATGAATCCCTAATTGTTACCCATTTTAATACAAAAAGTTGCATATTATAAATTTACCTGAATCTGTATTTTCATTGGGTTGCAACAATATGTGCTAAGAAAACATTTTCATTTAGAGTGTTTTTGTCCAATTTTCAGCACACTTCTGAGATCCTTAATAGGTACACCATTGATCTGTCCTCTCACTTTTCATGTGCAAAACGTTTGTGAGTCTGTCTCTTCTCAGGTTGGAGAAAATCCACATGTGAGACTAAATGAAACAAGCCAGAACAGATTAAAATTCTATATTTATATTGAACAGAAGCAGATGCAAAGTCCATGTTAAAGCTGAGGCGGCTTGACTGAGCCTTCTACCAGACCCACTGTATTACCTGTGTCTCTCTCCCAGTGTTTCCTGTTTGCTGCTCTTTGCAAGGCACTTTGTGCAATGCCAGCCACAAGTTGGAGTGAACAAACTTTTACACACATTGTTGCACGCACACAAGGTGAGAAGGAAAGAATGTGATGGATAAATGCAGACGCAAACATGCACAAACCTTTAGATTTTTCCCAAGCTTGGATCTTACGTTAATAGACAATTCAATCATCGTGTGGTAATGTCTAGTATGAGACCAACATAATTCGATGCCCCAAATGTCAAATTGTTGTGTTAATGCTGGAATTAGTATGTTAATCACTGAGGTACATCCCGTCTCTTCTTGTAATACCACATGGACCTTGAGAGGTGATGGTGAATCACTTTGGCCTCCAGTGTGCAACATGAGGGGACGAATTAAATAGAGCCCCTAGCTGTCATAAATACTGAGACTAAACGACCTTCATCACCATCCCAAATGACAACTCAAGGAAAGAGATCACATTGGAGAGCATTGACAATAGCTGTCCACTGCCGGAGACAGGTCTTGATGAAAACAATGTGGTTGGATATTGAACTCGCAACACTTCTTTTAGGTGAGTAACATCTACTTTTGGCTGTTTATTGAAATGTATCTTGTATATTTTAATTGAAAAAAAAACAAACTATAAAATTTATCAAAAAATAATTGGGATATGCACTATGTAATGCAAAAGTTTAATATGGATCCCTGTTAAAACAGAGCTAAGGTAGCCGTAATGTAAACCACAGGCAGACGCCACATATAAAATAACCCTGCACTGTTTATGCTTCAGCATTGCGGTTGAGTCTTGTGTATTGATGCATCGTACTGTTGAAGACACAGTGCCGTGCCTTCTCAGGAAGATGAATGCCAATATTAAGACCTTAAGTCTAATATCTAAGATAATTCTCAGGTCTGAATAAGCAAATTCTGCATAAAACTCACATAGCATGAAGAAAAAAAAGTGAAACAAACTTTCTAAGATAACATTTCTGCTACTCTCTGCTGTATTGTTCCCTTCCTGCAAACAACCTGCTGCAACAACTGCCCGTGTACATCGGACCAACACTTATGTTGGAACAGCTGCTGCACAGTAATGATGTGGTCCCTTCAACACTCTCCTGAGAAACACTGACTCCATGCTTGGACACAGAAGGAGTTAATAAGAAAAATCTCTCCTTTTCAGCTCAAGATAAAAAAAGAAGAAATGAATTGACAAACACTTTAAAATTGAAATTTAAATAACAAGCACGTTTACATTTATGGTGTGTGGTGTTGTTGTGTGCTTCCGAGAGAAGTCTTTGGTCATTCATGCATGTCCTCCATCATCACTACGATCAACAGACGGACAAGGAACACAAGGCTTCCTAAACCAAATAAGCCGACTATTCTCACCAAACATCATCCTCTTTATGTGTGTATGCACAGAGTCCTGCTTGCCTGTACATCCCTGCAGGGTGGTGTGTTTCTCCTGCTTCCACATCTTTTATTAAAGGCTTTATACAATATTTATCTGAGGGTTGTCTCTCCAGTGCCACAGACTGCCAGTGTGGTGCCCTCACAGTCTCTGTTTGGCACTGGTGCCTCCTGACTGCTAACTTGTCAGGATGTCAGCAGGTTTTCTTGTTGGTCAAAAAAGTTTCATTTATGTTTTCAAAATGACACATTACATGAAAATACATTGGCTATGGTGCAGTGAAGATCACGTGTATCCCCTGACATGGACATTTGGAGCTGTAGCAAAAAAGATATTATATTTAGTATGGAATTTTTCAATTTGAATTATTGAATTTTGTTCATTTTGTTCATCCGTGTACCTGATTGGCTGACAGCTCCGGCAGTATGTCTTTTGTCAGACCCTTGCAAACTTTCACAGGCGGCTCACAGGTTTTCTTTTTAATCAATAAGAACAGAACCACTGCAGCATTAACTATCCTTGCATACTAAGTCAGAAAAGCAATGGGTGTAGAAGTCGAAATGAGTTACAATTTAAGTGAACTTGATTTGATCTTGAAGTCCTGCAAGCAGCAGTGTGATGGGAGCCAATTTTAATCAACCAATCCAACTCTTAAAGCCTTATGATTCATTAAGGTCTCACAGGATGTGTGGTTGTCCGATACAGATGGGCTTCCCTGGTCATCAAACACTTGTGACGGAGGCTGGACTAACCGACACACTAACCAAAGGCGTCACTATTTGGCAACCCGAGAATACAACTCAAATAGCTCCTATGAAAATTGTACTTCTTTCAGAAAACTTGCAAAAATGAACCTTAATTACTGTGGTCTCATGTTGTCTATACCATTTATCCATATGCATGCTGCCACTGGCATTCAAGAAAATAAAACGTGTTAATAACCCAGCAGGGAACAGATAAAAGACTTCGTATGAAAAACGAATAAATGTGCCAGAATGCCATATTTACAACAAGATTTACTCAAATGTGTGAGAAAACACACGCACGTGTTGGCAGACCGCCTGAAGAACCGCGTCGTTTGAGGTAGCGCCAGTTCACGCGGTTAATGTGCTACCTACAAGTTCGATCGCTCAGTTAAAGTAATGAGTTGGCTCCAGAACCCAGAGAAAAAGACACAATACCACTGTCATCTATGTGATCAGAAATGATTATAGAATAATCTCACTATCTGTGACTTTGTCACGAATTGAATTGTGGGTCGTCGCTGTTTTTCAAGCTCTGCCTTAAGAGGATGCGGCTATAAAGCAGGAAGTCTTGCTCTTAAACAGAAGAAGCAAATGTTGCAGTTGTTTACAGATTTCTTGTGCTTGGTCAAAAACAGCAAGAGGTGTTTTCAGGCTTTGATTATGCAAAGGGGTTACAAATTGCAAATTTAAGTTAGCAGTTACGCATTGAAGGAAAGACATTGCAATTCCCAAAACAAGACTTTATGTTACTTTTACTGTCAGATTCACTTTAGAAGTTGTACACTAGGACAACCAGAGTCCATAGATAAGTGTGCAAAACAAAGAAATTAAACAAAATGTCCTCACCAACTTGTGCACAGTGGGGTGGCCCTTGTAAAGTCTACAAGCTGCAGAGAGAACACAATGTTTCCAAATAAACCCACTCGGGGATGATGGGAATTGCAAAAGTGGCTCGGCAAGCGTAGAAGTGAAGAGTGGGATTTCCAGCATGGGCACATCTGTACGCTCAACTACTCTGACGTGATGTGATACACAAGAGCCACTTCTGGGAGGGCTAAACAACATTTTTATTATAGGCTTTGCTCTTCTTTTCAACTTTGTTGTCTTTGAAGTTGGGTGTTTTTTGGTGCTTGTTTGTAACGGCTGCCATTACACTGTAGAAGCATTAAATCTGGACCTAGGAGATAAAGGCCATGTAAAATGAAACCAGTTTAAAAACAGGCAAGTGAGAGAAATATAACAAAGTTAGCCTTCCCCTGCTTCTCACATACAGGGAAACATAATTCTGCATGTGGTTATATGTCTTTGTGTGTTGTCTCTTACATCAAGACTCGAGTTTATCGGTAGCTTTAAAAGGTAGCTTTCTCATGAACTTTTTCAAAGTTAATTTTGGCATTTCTGAAACACGGGCTCGCTGGCTGCTCGATATGGCAAACGCAATGTTCACAGTACATTAAACCAGGTTAAATTCGATTGTAGCATCTGTGTGGGTGTGGGTTTGTGACCGCAAATGCAATGCAGGGAAAACATCAAAACATCAGACTCAGACGGTAAAATGAGATTATTTAGCTCATTTGAATAATAATGTCTCAGACGAGCGCTGGGTAACGTATGGATACAAAATAATTGAAGTACTTAGTTCTACTCGGGGCGGTAAGAAATATTTCACAAGGCAAATATCCTATTTCATTATGAATCCTCTTCACACAGAGAATTTAGCTCCCACTATTTGTGTGGCAATCCCAAAGACTCACCGTCTAACAGACCTACAAACCAACACTACATACACAAAATACTAGATACTTCTAGCAACTGTGCATAAAAAGGTTGCTTAAGTTTTTCTTAAACTTTAATATCTTTGGAGGTTACTCAGAGTGCAAATAACAACTGCCTACATGTTTGGTACACATCACATGTTTACATTAATTAAGATGACTGAGACATGGAACCATGTTACATATATGATGAGAAAAATTGTTTCCACGTAACTTTCCACATAAACGAGGCATTATCCCCATTTATTATATTAAATACATAAATAAATCTCTTGTTCAGTGTAACCCATAAGCCCATAAACATTGATATACGCGCAGGATTTCAACCTCACAAACAGACAAGCCAATTTCTTATTTTTCATTTGACTTGGTTTTACTGAACTAATCCCAGTGCATATGCCACACACACACAAACACACACACACACACACACTCTCCAACACTGTACAACAAGGATTCAAACTACTTTATATTGCTCTGTATGTCAAACATTATTGTCAGCTACCATCTGGCCCTATAGGTGACAGGTGACCAGCCTGTTGCCTGGAAACAAAGTATATTCACACATGTGTGTGTGACATTACGGTAATGACTGTAAGTCATTTAGGAATATTAATATATTATTGAGTTGTGTGATTACCTGTGCTCAAATCTCTGAAGAACATAAGATGGCAGCATACTTCGCTTGTTTAACAAACAATAAGAGTCACATAATGCTAATTAAATGGCGGGTTGTTACAGTCACTTGGCATTAATGTAAATCAAATGGGATTTTGGATAAAAAAAAAATGCCTATGCAAAATAATGCGTCCAGATAGTCCTATTCTTACCCAACCTTACCAGCCCATCGCTCTCATCCAGACTAATCCTAACATCAGCTCAGACCGGATCAAATCAGCGTTCGAGACTAATTGGGAGCTGTTGTAACCCTTCAATGAATAAACCAGACAGATGCATTATTCAAATAGAAAAGTGGCTACTTAAGTGCAGTCAGTAGATTAAAGAAGAGGAGGAACCTTACAAAGAGATGAGGCTTTCACATGGTTGGCTCTGACTAAAATGCACATTGGGGAAGATATATTCAGTTTTCAACTACCATCAACAAAATGTAATTCTTAACATGTTAAAAATGTACATGAATTTGTTATAAAGGACATAAAATGTGCATACACATATGAAAGAACACACACCAATATAGAAGTGTGTGTATAAAGTGCATTAAATGATACTGTTAATAGGGATTATTGCAATAGATTAATATTGGTAATTGCTGTGATATTAAAAAAGATAAATAAATGGTGAATTAATAGACATACCTCTAGTCCAAATCTCCTATATAGCAACTTTAAAAAATAATTGGAAAACAGCTGAATAAGAATCATTTATAAGATTCATTTTATATTGTTTACTTGTTTAATTAGCACTTGAAAGCAGTGCATGCTTGAATTAAATATCTTTTGTGATAAACAAATCTTGTGGTATTTTGTTGCTTTTGGGTAAACGCGTCATTCTAAAACATTTTTCAAAAGCATAACGTACAAGAGTACATTGTCAGGTGAGGTGAAGCAGCAGAATAAAATAGGTAACAGTTCTGCTAACCATGACGAGTCCTTTCACGGTGCTGAAGAGCAGCCAACTGTGTAACAGAGGTAACAACTGTGGCCTGGTCACGGGCCAGTGAATGTACAGGAAAAGGAAGAACAACGGACTATTTCTTTATTTACATCAGACGCATATAAATGCCACCTCAACCACTTACTTATGCTTACATATGTAAACGTTCAAAAATCTGTTTACAAGTCATGCGCCACAAACGCTGAAGTGATGCGTGTGCAACTTGCCAGATGGCATCATTGTTTTTGTTTTGTTGGGTTTTTTTCCCAACATAGCAGCCTCGCTCCTGAGGAGTCAGCCAAATCTACTACAGCGATAACGTAGCAGAGCACACTTCTCGTATGTGCATGCTTAAATCTTTACGTAATTTAGTGTAGTGTGCAATGTTAATTTGCTCAACCTAAATTTTTAAGCTTCCATAATTTTGACAGAACCAAACTTACATAAACCATGCAGAGTTTAAAAAGTAACATAGCTTCGATGTAAAGCTCAAAACTAATGATACATGTTCCCTAAAAACAAATTATAGAAGGATGCATCTTGATGAATACTTTACAGACGTCAAACTCGTGCTTTGGTAACGATGGAATGATTCCCTCTCCTTGGACAAGAGTCAGAGGATATCTCTTTTATTGTTTGGCATGCTGGGTGACGTTTTTGTTTTTGGCTTTAGGCACTGCTAGATTTTACTAAAGAAGAGGGAATAGTACCCTGAGAGGTGGACAGATACGCACACACTCTTGAGTGCACACTCGTGCTCTAGCCTTACATTCCCTTACACCTTCCTGTGGCCTCCTCACAGTTCTGAAATGGCCTCGCAGTGGCTAGTGGATGTCGCTGCAGATAAAATGACAGCGACATTTCCGAAGGCAAGCTTACTCCTCCACGCCAAGTGAGCTCTTTTAGTTTCTCTGGTCACAACACACACACTGTCCGAATTGGGTGCCTTTGGTCATAGTAGGGCACAAGTCCCTCCAAGGGATTGCAATAATATATTGGCTCGAGAGCAGACACATGTAGGCCAAGAATAAAGTTTGAATGCTGACCTAGTCGGAAAAAAAATAAAAAAAATATGGAAATACTGTCTGTCTGTTTAAAGCTAGCGAAACCACAAATTAGAATGTCATTGGTCATATTTTAGTCAGTTCTGTGATCTGTGTGCTCCTTCACTGCCGAGTTTGATAGGTGGACAGTATGTGTGTGTATGATAGACTGTATTTATAGACGACTAGCTCCTTCTGCCACCAGCTAATGGTGATTTATGTTCAAAAAGGAGTGAAGGTACTGGGAGGCAGATATTTTAGATTTTTTTATGTGATTTCAAACTCCATCATTTAAGCATCCATTTTAATGAACAACTGTGTTTGAGTGACTGCTACATCCAAAGTGAAGGGTGGGACCATTATTTTCTATGTTGTAACATTGTTTGTTCTACATTATTGCTATACTATTGATGCGTTCAGTAAAAAAAAAAAAAAAAAAATTTTTTTTTTTTTTTTTTTTTTTTTTTTGCAATGTTCAACTTTAAGTAAAATATGTAAGTCAATCACCAACTTCATTCCTATAGTCTAACATGCAAATAACTGCCTAATTATGCCAATAATGCAGTCCGCTTGGTTGTGTTGCAATCTCCATCACAGTTCTGAGTCATTTTTGACCTGTCAGCTCGGTTCATAATGAGGAAATTGGATTGCCCCAGGCTTCACACAAACACTCTCACTCCTGACATTCACAGAGAGAAGTGTGCAGCTCATTATTGAGTTTCTGACTGATAGTTTATTAATATTGCGGTAAATGATGATAATAACTTCTGTTAAAGATCTAACCACAGATTCCCTGCTTTTGTAATCAATCATCAAACTAAGTGTGGGTGTATACAAGCTTGTGTGGGTGGACGGAGGATGATTTCACCAGGGCTGCTGCTGTCCCTTCATCCCTCAAACTAAGCAGCATTAGAGGAAGCTGTGTGTCCCCTCAATTATTCCACTCAGCACATATATTATTGATGACTGCTACTTAAAATAAGAGACTGAAGGACTGACAAAGCACTGACCTATGCAAAGGCTCTGGGTGTGTATAAGGTTTCTGAGTTTGCATGTGGGTAGATATGTTTGTGTGTGCAGTCCAGTTATTCATAGGATCTGAGGCCAGATATTTTCTCACATATGACTGTTGACCATATTTAGAACTGAGTCTTATCTGCCTGATCACTACAGGGTTCATTTCTGTCGGTATGCCTACGCTGTTTTCACTCATCCTCACATAATGTTGCTCAGCCCTCTCTGGCCGTCAACCGTGTAAACCTCCCACACACACCTGGGTTTCGCTCCCCATCTTGTCTCTGAGCTCGCCTGAGGCAGAAACTGAGCCATTCTTTACTGCGTTCGCACATTTTTAAACAACAGTGACAAAACTGAACTGTCATTTTCTCCATTTCTAAGGACTTCTAATGCCGCCTCTTTATTTAATGAAGGGTAAAACCCAGCTCACGGTTGATGTGCTGTACAAACCGAGAGATAAAATTCTACTCTTTACACACGTCTCTGCTCCGCTCCCGTAATCTCTCTTTCTTCCATCCTTACGTCCTTCTGTCCTTCCCTCCTTTGTCTGATCCTGTCTCATCTCACAACATGCCAGTGGCCACGTCTCTCCCCTGTGTGGCCAGCTGTGTCACAGGTGATCCATCACCAGAGGTGGAGGTGTATTATTGGTCCAACCCCACGGGCCTGCCAATTCTGACAAATCAGCTGTAAATGTAGGCCTCAGTTGAGTGCTCTGATTGGGTCTGACAGGCACAGCGGGCCTTATGTCAGCTTCATGCCCCCTAGACCCCAAAAATCAGGTGTAGGCAGGTGTGTCTGCTATGTGTGAGTGGGGGTGTGCACTTTTCTGTTCTACATAATTCAGCACCTGCTGTTAGGGTTCATGCCACTGGTTTCTTTCCCTCATTTCCTCAACAGTACATAGCGGTCAGCTGAGTGTGTGTGTTCATGTGCCCAGTTGGAAGTGTCACACTACACTGTACGATTTATGCCTACGTGCACAACCAGCGTTGTCCTGCTAAAAACTGAACCAAAAACCCCGTAAATAACTTTCTCGTGTGACCTCCAGAAAACTTTTCGGCTCAACTGCAGCTTTAGGAGCCATCTTTTGCACATCCCCTGGTAAAGGTTAGTGTGATCTTTACAACGCACACTGTGTCAGACTTGCTGGCTTTCAACTTTTTTTTTTTTTTTTTTTAATGCTGGTGCAAAGGTTCTACGAAATATTTACCTATACATGATCTGTTATTACTTCCATAAAGGATGTTGGGGTCACAGCCGTATGTATCTTTGTCCAACCTACAACTAATTAGATATTTGGGGGCTAATGGTTAAAGGTCAAGGTCACTAAAAGGTCAAAAAGCATGGTTTTGGGTCAGACAGAATTGACAAAGAGTGGTCCAACTGGTGTCATTTTGTAGCTGACAGTACTGGCTACAGATGATCGATGAAAGGTCAAACATATTTTTAGATATACCTCCAGAAGTAATTGACATATAGAGGTGTACATGATGTAATTTTGTAGCTAATCCCTTGGTCCGTTATATAGCCAAAACAAGTTGCTTCTTCATGTGTCATACATCAGGTGACACCAACAACATGCTCAAAAACAGCTTTTTCTCACCAAATGACCTAGACCTTATAAGAAAAACATTTAGGAATGCCTAGAAATTACCACCGTCTGGTAGAAAGGTGAAATATGAGCAGGTCCACTGACATGTGGAATAAGATTGTTCTGCACTCCCAGTTAGTTTCTTACGTTCCGAATCCTTATAGGTTTTCAAAGGATTTGGTTTTAAGAGTTTGCTACAGGGGCAATGTGAACATGGGAACTCTATTCTCCTACCACAGGCAGATCCTTTATCAGCCTCCATATCCATTAACATTAAAAGGCATCCTATTGCATTTATTCGCTTTTTGTACTAAAAGTGAGGAGTGCTGTTGAAAAGCTGTATTTGCAATAAAACAGCCAGCAATCTTAATAGCTTTTCCTAGGTAAGTAAAGTAAATATTGGCTTGTAAAAAAGGTCCAGTAATATTTCCCCTGTGGGATAGGAAACACAAACGACATCAACCTGCTTGAAAAGAAATTAATTTATTTTGCCCTCTGTAAAGCCTCGTGTGGGAGCCATTTCCTTTCTCATGGAAAACACAAACGACATCAACCTGCTTGAAAAGAAATTAATTTAAAGCCTCGTGTGGGAGCCATTTCCTTTGTCATGGTAAAACCAGCGCGGGAGAGCTGGGATGAGGTGCTGGTGAGGTTGGGTTTGATGACATTAGTTTTAACTGAACATCCAGCCTGCAGCAGGCTGATCTGCTCCCGCAAACTGTCTTTTCTGTGTCTGTCATGATTTCTGTCTGATGAAGTTCAAGATGAATTAAAAGAGTGGATCATTCTAAAGGAACACACCGAGAACAGTGTCGTTTCTCTAAGAGAGACATCTCAAACTGAAATCCGGCCTGACACGTCATTTTACATGGCCTGTGAAAGCTTGTAAAGATGATACCTTGAATTACATGAAAAATGAACCTGCTCAGACTACTGAAGAGCAATAAGTGGGATCACCAAGACAGCGTCAGTGACGATGAACCGTGAGTAGGAAATTTTTGTGCAAAGCGTAATCAAATCAGCAGAAGTCCGTCAGTTGATTTTCACGACAACACGGGCGACGCGTGAGAGCACATGGCGAGAGGCACAGCAGCGCTGCACTCTGATCAGGGGAGAGTGGGAACATAAGGTCAATCTGAGGTGATTGTGTCATGCTCTGATATTGTTGTGAATTCATTGGTATCACACACAGGTGGGAGCAGAGCTGCTTCAGAGCCCAGGGTATTATTGTAGTGGAGTTTGTGCTGACAATAAAAAGGAAACGTTGGTATGACTGCTGTTGCTGTTGCTGAAATATAAAAAAAAAAATAGCATATTACGACACAATTACCTTCACCTCAGACTGGCTTCACACCCCCGAGGATTAAATTGAAGTAATATGTAGTGCTTGATAATATCTATCGGGTGGTAATAGCCTCTGAATCGGATAAATTAATGGGATTTATATATATTGTTATAATAAAACCGAGACTTGGGTGTGTGCCCGCATGTACACATACATGTATGTAAAAGCATATACACTGATGCACGGACATACTGTGTGTTTTTGTTACCAAAGTCCTTTTCTGAATAAATTGTACAATAGTTGTACACTTCAATATCTACTTGCAATTATTCCTATACTTATACCTTCAAAGCTATTCTAATCACTAATTTGTTGCTAATTTGCTTAATTTGTTGCTAAAATCAGTAAAAATGCAGTAATATGATAAGGAGTAGATACGTTTATATAGTCTTAGTAGTACAACTGGCCCTTTTTTAAGCAACCATAATGCTGATGTGGCCCATGACAAAAATGGGTTTGACATCCCTGCTCTAAGAGGCTTATACCCATCAGGAAAAAAGAAAAAAAAGTGTGGACACAGGCCCTAAGGTGCTCTGGATGATGTGACGTGGTTTGTCTGATGATTGCTGACGCTCATAGACTTGCTCTACAATCATTTATGGACATGCAATGTTTCATTAGTTAATAACTATTCTATATCAATGGAATAGGATTCAAAACCAGAGACTGTTATCTAAAGGGAAGAATGATTATTCCTTAAAGTAGCTATTGTAAGTCTTCACCCAACAAGTACTCTAGTGGATATACATTAAATATAAAGGTTAGTTTTCTGGTCAAAGAAGACAACGTATAACATTTGTTCAACAGTTTTTCGTCACAGAGAGAAGAAAGAAGAAACAAAGTCAGCTCAACTTGTCAGCGACAAAGTTTTGCGTTCTTTTGTTTACTTTCTGTCTCCAATCCACATTATCCATATATTCAGCACATTAAGCTCAGAGGGCTCAGATATCAGAATTACGTATGGATAAAAGAGGATCAAAAGCACGCCAAGTTAAATTCAAAAGGCTTTCATCTGCTTCTTATCATTATATGAAGTTAACCCCCCCCCCCCCCCTTTTTTAGTGCTTTCCCTTCATGATAGCCTGGAAAACAAACAAACAAACAAACACACAAAAAAAGACAGCTTTATAGCTGGTTTTTGAGGGTCTATGATTCTTCTGTTTCTGCTGGCTGAAAATAAGCCTCTTTGATGCAGAGTAAACAATAACCAAGTTACAGAGAATTTGTTAGGTTTCCTGAGGCCAAATAGGACTGCACAAATAATACGTGACACGGTGAGATATTTGTTTTACTTGAAGACAGTAATGAAGAAAGTGAGAACCTAAATGTTTTCTTCCAAAAAAACACAGATTTTAATTACGATTTAACAATGAACTTCAGAAAGTGCGACGTCGGCCAAATCAGTGGTTTTATAACCTTTTTCTTCAGGGCCCCCCTTTTGTAGATAAAAAGCATTTTCAATATTTTCAATTTTTGAATAATAAAGTAATAAAACACACTTATAGTGGAATTATTATAAGTGACACTATATCGTGTATCTTTTTATTATTGTTATTATTATAATTGTAATTAGTGGCAGTATTTATTTATCTATCTGTGCAAAAACATTAATTGCTTTCAACTCTAGGACTGTCAAAGTTAAAGCAGTAATAATGTGGTTACACAACTTGCTTTTAACACCTCTAAGTAATTTAAGGTGCAAATAACACACGCACATTTTTACACCCAGCGCCCTTCGTAGTTTGGGAAATAAGGAAGCGAAGCAGCAGCGGAAAATTGTGTCAGTTTGCGGCGCAGACACCTGGACAGCCCTACAAGCAACAACCTGTCAGCAGTGATAGCTGAATGTGTGTGGCTACAGCTTGCAGGTTGATCCATCGACACATCCAGCGACTGCACGTATGTATGGCTTTGAGACCCACCACTGTAACCAAGATACATATAACTTTATGAAGATGAAAAAGCTGAAGTGGAGGAGGCGTTTAGGTTACAGCTACCTTGCACTTACAGCACATTATTTTGACCTGGAGTGGGAACTCTTGTCGTATGCTTTAACATTTATAAAGACAGAGGTCAGTGCGCTCATCTTTTGTTGGGCTTGAGTGCTACCGTATGTTATGCTTTCAGCATGTTTTTTGACCATGTAGAACAAGCATGAGAATATTACAGTTACTTTTCTAGAGTCGGATTGTTGAAATGGTAACAAACAAGTAAAAATAATGTCAGTAATGGAGATAACAATGGCCAATCATGCCATTATTTTTGTCCGAAAAATGCCTCTCTGTACAAAAATGGCTTCCAGAAATAAATTAGGTCCTTGAGAAGAAAAAAGAATTAAAACCTGAACATTTGGCTGTGCAAAAATCATACCTCTAATTCCCCACAGTTGTTTAGTGGCAGAAGTGGGCTTCCTCCCTTCAAATCGGGTTGCGGCCGTGACACTGCCACTCTGAGAACATTCTCAGTCCAGCATTGATCTTTATGTTGTGTTGATTGAGCCACCTCTAAGCCCCCCTCAGGGGGTGCGACCCCCCACTAACATCCTAACATCAACTGTTAGAAGTCGGGATGCAAAGTAAACGTAAGTAAATGCAAGTTTTTACCATCTATTCACATCTCCTCTCTCAGAATTTGGATGTGAAAACAAAAAAACAAAGCGGGGTGTCGCAGTCATACAGTATTTGGCATTAAAGAGTTAGACTCAGTTCCAGAAGCAGCGCTCAGTCGCTGCCAGCGATGACGTCTGTGTTTCTGGCCTCTTTTTCTTGAAACAAATCCAAAGTGAAGCTCAAAATTAAAAATCAGACCTGCCGCTCGAGTTCCGATAGGTCAAAATAAGAGTCACAAGTTGTCAAATGAGTGAAATCTGTCTCATCAAATACTGCTTAGGTTTCAAGGTTTTCAATAAACACGTTTTCTGATATAGATCATCTCCAGCTGAGGTAGCACCATGGATCTTCTGTTCAAAAATCTGTTAATAAGCCATGATTGTCAAATGACTGATCAGATGAAGTGTTTATTTTTAACATTGGAAACTTTGGGCTCAATGTTTAATCTCCCACCAACAATTCTAGTGACATTTCCTTCAACGTGATGATGGTTTTGTTCTCCTTAGATAACAAATCATTTCAAATCCTAAAAAATACAGTATTATTTGATGCTTACTTTTTGGACCACAGATTTCAAACCATCGGCATAGAGCATTTGTAATTGTAAAAGTTAGGATGCTGAAATATAAATGGTATTTGGCTGCACCTACATCACTGCACACATATGGATAAGTGTGTGACTAATAATTAAGTAAAATAATTATGTAATTAGTAATAAAAGCTGCGAAATCAAGGTGAGGGTGAACAGCAACACATGTTTAGCCATTTTAATTCCTGTGTGGATTTGGCAAATGTCACAGTGTTGAACAGCAGGTGTCCGATTTTTCCTCTCCTTGATTAAAGTAATGTGGCAAAAATCAGACTGAAGCTGTGCTACTCAACAGAACTAAAGTAGAGGGAAGCAAATGAGCTTTTCCTATTGTACTGAAAATAATTTGGATGTTAGATTTCTTCGACCTAAGATGTAACGATTATGTTTGTATTAATTGATAAAAACAAACATATGATATATATCAGGTTGTGGTCTGGACAAGCGCAGCGGTGGTGCAGTATAGTGGTGCTTTTCAAAGCATACAGGAAAACAACACAGAGGGAATCCCTTAATCCCCAACGAACTGACGCGGGCTTTGAGCCAAATTCTTCCTCTATTCTTGCTTCAAACAACACGAACACACTCACCCACGACCCCGAGGAACAAAGAGAGAAACAGTGGGAAAAAGCGTGAGCGACAGGGAAAGTGGGAGAGGGAGGAGGGCAGGAGGGGCAGGAGGGCATGAACAGGTAGATGAGAGAGAGAGAGAGAGAGAGAGAGCGAAGCAAAAAGAATCAGAAGCGTTACAGAAAAGGAAGACCACAGAGGAACCAAAACTGCTGGGTTGGCAGTGATGTCAGTGGAGTAACGGGACAGACAGCTCTGTCCTGTAAGTGTGTCAATACTGAGCAGTTTTCTCGACAGGAATAGCTCTTTTCTGCCTACAAAAATAAATCAACAGCTTAATATCCTGTGGTTAAGCCAAGTGGTTATACTGACGATTGCCAAAGGTTTTATTACTCCTTTCCAGAAGAGCGAGCAGACGTTGGTTCCACTGTATTTCAGCTGTCTGAGACTGGTGAAACTGTTTGATAAAAATAATCCAACACAGTTGTCTTAATGTTATGCTCTTGCTTGGGATTACAGCCCTTTGGCATACAAATATGAGCAGCTCCATCGTTCGAGAGCATTCGTTAGCTACGACATAACATAAGAAAGCGTGGATATTATGTTGGGCATACAGTGGGATTGTAGAAGCGCTGCTTGTGGGTTAGTGCAAGCCCAAAACGCAGGAGTTTGACTAAATCATTTGCCTCAGCTTTAAATTGGAGGAAAACATCAATAGCTTTAATCTGCTTTGAGTGGAGTATTTTCTTGTTAAACTCTTCCTAATGTCTCGATGTTATTCATTCACAGCAGCCTAATCTGCTTGGTGCCGTCTGTCTTAGCGCTGACAGAAAACAGCTTTGTCAGCGCACTGCAGCCGGTAGATTAAGGCTTGAAATTCTGTACTGCCGAATAACTACGGATTTTAAAATTCATAACTCTGAATTTGTGGGCCTAACAGATTGGAATAAGCCTCCAGTCTGCTGCACCTGGTGTCCACTCTAAGCAATAACTATTAAACAATGAATATACCTTAACGATTATTACATCTTAACAAATGACTAATATGCAGTTTAAAGATATAAACTTTACTGAAACCTCTCGATTGTTTCAATTTTTTGATTGCATTGCTTTTTGCAGTGCAGTGTCATTGCGTCCTGTATTATATGACAACAAAGGTCTGTAATGAAGTTATGAGCTATCAAGTTATATTATGATTATCTGGTTTGACGTTAACAAC
>KV751330.1:13510926-13533953 GCA_001698575.1 Mola mola | reverse complement strand
TCCAGGCAACTAAAGTCAAGCCAGATTCTCCCAAAGCAGTAATTAGCGTAATCAAATAAATGAAGCAGTGGTTACAGCAAATTACAATATTAACACAGGATGAGCAAAAATACAAGTTAATTAAGTGCATGACCCAAGCTAGAAGCATCGTCTGTTTATTAAGATGGACGGCTTAAAAACTCTTCAGACGTGAAGCCAAAACATCGCTGCGGTCCTCCTCTCTCTCTCTATTATATTGAATAGACTATGGACCCCATTACTCCTCAAATACATTGGTCCAAATGGTAGTTTCTGTCATTTCAGGTGATTCTTTTCAAAGCTCTGTTTGCATTTGGAGTTACTGGCAAGAACTCGATACCACAACTCAAGCACAGTCACATTGAGTCCTGATACATCCAAGTGGAGTATCTTCAATCTTAATCTATGTCACCAGTTCAAAGCAACTCAGGTGCAGCTGCCGAATTTAGAAAGGACAACTGGCAAAAACAAATCCCTGATTGTGTGTGTATGCAAATTACTGACTTACGATACCCATCATTAGGGTGTGAGGAGATCTGACTATAATTGTGTGTATGATAGTTTGATTCTCTCACCTGCAACAACGGCAGCGTTTGACCTGGTTACCAACATTAACGAAAAATACAAGTCAATTCAAAGCTTATATAGCTTTAATGCTTCTATAAGTCATTTAAGACATTGGTTTATAGAAGTACAATGAAATAGATTTGACACCGATTGCAGCTAACAGGGAATAAATGAAACGAATCAGACATGTGGGGGGCTTCCTTCACAGGGCTATGGGCGTCCACTGAGCATTCAAGTACAGCATTCATCCTGCTGCAAAGTGGGCCGCTGTTATAACCAAGAATGAACACTGTAAAACCTGAGGATCCGTCATACACGATCAATCTTTTCTGACGGCACAGGCACCATAGCAGTTATGTTAAAATGATGTATTTTAGCATGTGCTTATTGACATTTGTGCGTCACTTTACCATTATCAACTATGGCAGCGTATGGGAAGATATTTGTATATACAAGCACAGTAAAATGGCTTTGACACTGCTTGCAGTTAATGAAGTCACATAAATCTTTGAAATTGATTTGCCATCAAAATGAATTTTAATGTTAAATGTGTCAACAGGTGTCTGTTGCCTTTTTCTTTTTCTTTTTTTGACTTCAACCACAATATATATTGTTTATTCTACGAGTTTGGACTGAAACGTCTTGACTTTTCACCACCTAAAACTTGTGAAAATTTGAATCAATATGATGCAAATATTTGAAAAAAACAAACAAAATAAAAAACATATATGACAAATATAACATCATTAGTCCCCGTTATATGAACTTTATTTATCACACCCAAGCTTGCTTGTGTTGTTATTGTGGATGAAGATGCAAATTCACTGTACACCATATTAAACTTTAATTAAAAAGTGTAATATCTAAGTTTAGAGATGGCACATTTTTACTTTCTGTGTCTCTATTTTTGTTGACTGCTCAAAGTTAAAAGTCAAACCCCGTCAGTGACAATTAAATGAAGGCCTAATAAGACATTTGTGTAACAATTGAGTGAAGGTCACTCTCTGCTCTGGACTCATCAAACAAAGTAGCTGTTAAAGTATCAGGTTTATAAAGAACTTAACAAAGTGGGTATGCCAGGAAATGGCAGAAATTTACTAAATGTTTGTGCAGATCTTGTGTACAAACACATCATTATACGGTGCTTAGTCGTTTAGTTAATCAGAGGATAATTATGGCAAATTAGAGCATGTTTGAGTCAGGAACATTGATGATTGAAATTGGTAACTAATGCAAACACACACACACACACACACACACACACACTACAGCAGGGTTGACCTTCATCAGAAGAAGAACAGTGAAGCAGAACATCACACAGCAGCAGATTTATGACTTATTGGGATAGAAATTTCCCCCATAATTAAGAGCTAATTATGAGGATACTGTACATTTTTGCATGTTTTTTTTAAACCTCAAGTATATTTTAATGGAGCAATAGAACCAGAGAGTTACACTCTCAGCTACAAGCCAAGGCATAACTGCTTTTTCCAACAAATTCTCTCTGCAAATACCTGGTCAGAGAGTTCTTCAAAGTATATGTGTAAACAAAAATGAAGTTTTTTCAAACTTGTCAAAAAAAAGTGTTCCATAAACAAAACTATTAGTCAAAAAATGTAGGCAATTGCAGACAGTATAGAAAAAAATTGAAGAATAACATAAAATAGTGAAATTGAAAAGTGTGCAATATGTTGACACATTTTGTAAAAAGGTTAAGTTGAACTAAGTAATTTAGTAATAAGTCAACTTTATCATCATTGCCTAACTCTGAGGTCATGTAATTGTGTGAATATATGAATAGTTATTTTTTTTAATAGATATTTAGTGATGCACGTTGCAGGAAGGCAGAAAGAATAAATACTGCATTCAGACAGAAGTCTATTGCTCTGGAATATATAACACAGTGCAGGCTGGGTACAAAAAGCGCGACCTTTGTAAGATGTAATAAAGTTAAAGAAAGGTGAGAGTACTGCAATAGTGAAGTGAAAAAAACATGAAATATTAAAGCAGAGTGGAGTGGCTTTTCTTTTGTGCATGCCACTACTTTAGCCTGAGTTTCATAAGAAGGATAAAAGGATTATAAAAAAAAAAAGGTCTTGTTTATGCTTATCGTGATTTCTCAACAGAGGATGTTTTGATCAAATTTTGAAGTCTGATTTGTTGCCCAAATTGGTCTATCCACATAAAAGATAAAGTAAGCTCTTAAAGGGTATTTTTATTCATTCTATAACATGTTTCGGTGAGTCATGATAAATACTTCATAGATGAATATCACCTCTGTCTGGTCAAATGCAAAGAGAAAACTTTTCAAGAAAGGAAAATGTGTGAACAATCAGACTTCCTGACACATACAGCATAGCTAAATATGGAACCATCTGTCCAGATATGCTATCAGCATATTTAAAAGGCCACACGGCCGAATGTCATCCCTCCAAAGATATTAAGAAATGAAGAGGCTCACATCCCGGTGGAAGCAGTAATGGCCGAGAGATTGTCTCAATCACAAGCTATAAAATATTTACAAAAGAGCACGAGCGCTTTCCTTAAGTGTCTGCGCAGAAAAACTTTGTTTTCTGGAGATTGTAGAGATTATTATTTTGTCGTTAGAAATCTGACAACGCGCTGATAATGTGATGACGCTGTACTAACACGTGGTTCTTACCTTGTTGGAGAGAGATCAGGAAGCATGGAGCAAGACCGAAATGAGAGAGGGAGCGAGAAAGGAGACAAAAAAAGGTAAAAAGCTGTTAGGTTACACCCACACAAACGAGTACACAACACTTGCCAGGCTGGATCTTATTTTTAGCAAACACTACATATCTAATAATGTGTTTAAATGTTACAGAAAAGCATGATAAAGAGCAATTTTACTATAGAGTTCAACAAATATTCCCATGATTCTAGATACTCAAATATTAAACTAAATTAAATTGATACAGGTAGATACTTTCATAGTGTTAAAAGTCCAGAGAATTACAGAAAAATAGAATAGTACCTGGAGCTAACTTGATTGAGGCTACAATCCTACCGAGAATATGTTCCCTCCTAATTTGAACGCAAATAGAGTCAGATTGTATCGGCAGCCCCAATGACCTCAACATGTGGAAAAGTAATCATTGATTTATGGCCAAGATTTTCACGTATTGTTTGGCCTGAGGTCAAACTCAGGTACATTTAACAGAAATGAAAACATCTGATGTTGTCTTGGCCAGTGCCCAATAAACTTCATTTGAAAAACCAAGGATATACAAGGTGGTAAAAAGCGTTGATCACGTATTCATGTTTTAAGCGGTTCACCGCCTCGTCTGGTGTTACAGCGTTGCGCATAGAGTCAGTACAGAAATGATCTTAGTGCACTGGCACTCAGTGTCTTGCTTTAGGAGAAATCCACATTAACAGATGTAAAACAAGCAAGCAGCACTCATCCATTTGCCCATCCATTGTCCCACATTTGTTTTTCCAACCGAGACATCTTTGATTTAAGGGTTACAGTTTTGCTTCCACTCACAGCTCTGCTTTTAGTCAGTCCAAATTAAAAGCAGTGGCAAAAACTGTTATACCGCATTGTGTTCCATTAGGATGCCTTACGTGGATGCAAGCAATGCAGCACTGCACGGCATCATCTTCCGATTTCTAAGTTTAAATGAAGACTACCTAAACGACACCTCCTTATTTAACTAATAAAACCTCATTAATCTGGCAGCTGACGAGAGGGATGAGGTGGATGTTTCTTAAAGGAAAACAATATACATTTTGTTGGCTAATGTACTACATTTCCTGTAAATAAGCATATTAAATCTACGTTTTCAGCGTAAAAAGGAACTACATACAGGAAGCAGAAATTCAACCATCTTTTACTCGAGTGGTTATGACTGGAGTCTGATGTTGAGTGCGCAGTGACAAAGGTGAGCATGCAACTACATGATATGGCAGTCTATCAAATCAAGGAACAAACCTTTTCTTCCTACTGCCATAAATCATCGATAATATGCCCATGCCCCACCTAGTGCACTGTACAGTATATTATTTGAAAGGGAAACAAGAAGCCTGGGAATATCCTTCTTTTGTAGTTTCGTCTCCAGCGAGGGAGGAAATGATATCTAGAGTAATTCACTGATTCCAAACCATGAGGGATTCAGGACAAATAGGCAAAACTATCAATAACAAAAGAACAAAAGATTCTGAACATTCAGTCATTGAGCCGCCGCCCGTGGCACGTAGCCCTGTTTAACGTATATCTATCCGGGCAGACACATTGTTTGAAAGAGATGCTGCTTTGATGCGAGATGGGAAACAAAACATCAAACGGCCAGGGACGCTCCGTGAAGCGCGCGTGTGTTCAGGAGTGCTTGCGTAGCCATTAAATCACCGCATCCTTTCAAGTAGTCAATAAGATTAGTGTTATTTGAACCCCCTGTCATCAACGGTGGCTTTCAAACCTGGCCTATATGTTGAGGATGAAAGGCACGGGTCAGCTGTTTTCATGTGAATTACACTGTGCACAGATCACATGTTTCAAAGTGGATGTGGAGCTAAACAAGAGCTCATGGGCCATGATGTGTCTGTGCATTTTTAAATACTGTCTATCCTTTCTGTCTGTGTCCATGTGTTCTTGTATGTGTAATCGGTGAGCCTGCAGTGTTGTAGTCAGCTTTTCTGTGGAAAACTTAGGTTAACATTGTCTCTCACTTCTTGAAGTTTACTTCCTGTTTAGCAATTGTCTTTCTGGTAATTACTTTTTCATTCATCATCACCAATAGAAAGGTGTCTGCCATGCCCACTTAATTAGGTATATTGTACCTGTGAAAGCCTCTCAACTAACAAAAAATCATTAAAAAACAAATAAATAAAATAAAAAATGTTGAAAAAGACGTGTATATTTTTATCACTCAGGCCATCGTTAGAGGTGCGCTGAACTGGGCAGCTTTGAAAAGTGTTTTTGCTATTCCTCAAGCTCCATGTTTGGACACTTGCAAGAACTCTAACAAGTGCAATCAGAGCCTGCAGACCCTCAGCCCTTGATTTGGTGTAATCCCCATTTGTTTGACGAGGCTAAAGTGAGATCATTTTGAAGCAAATATTGAGATTTTGATTGTGATTTTCATAAAACTGAGCTTTCCATTAGTCGGAGCCCCAAGAATCCTGGGATCTGGATTGCACGTCACTATTTGAAAGGGATCGAGGGGGTGCTTACCCTGAATCTCTAACTTTGCACTTTGTCTAGTGTATTTCTAAAGCCATATGTCAAAACATCATTTTAGTTTGGCTCCAAATCAGAATCCAAATCATCGAAAAATACCTAAAAAACAACTCGCCACTATTGTGACAAACAACCCGTTAATATGTCATACATTACAATACATTTTTTTATTATTATATTATTTTTGTCATCACTGTTTCTCTCTGTTTTCGCATCTGGATACTTTCAGTTCTGTTTCGTTAATGCCTCATGCAAAAAAACAAAACTATTATCCTGGCCAATATTACCCTTTTCATACGTTGTAAATCAAAAAACAACAAAAAGATGGTTTCTTAGTGACTAAACAGCTGTATATTGTGATACTGCACACTTCATTTTTACCGTTATAATGACTGAGCTGACAATATAATATCATATTTGGTGTTCTGTCATGTTTTATTTGTCTTATTTTAAAAGCCCCTCATTGGAAATTAGCAATTGCTATAAATACATTTATACTTTGCACTAAACACTATAAATATTTTTCTTCTATACTGCGGCCACTATTTCAATATCTCTTCAGTGTCTTTAGTATTCAATTGAAGAAATATTCCTATCCGCTGGTTTCCTCGTGTGTAAGACACAGCAATATTTTTCTCATAATTGTAAATCTCCAAGAGTGCATGAAATTGATTTGAGGATGATTGTGATAAGTATATTACTAATAAGCGGAGATGGAAACTGAATGCCAAAGAAACAAGCGTGTGTGGGTGTTTTCATTTCCACACCTGTGGTCTGTGCATTTCTTTCCTTCTCGGTAATGTGATAACGGAGGCTCGAATTTACATCTCTTCTATGACCGACAGATGACAGGCAACACACATCACGTGTTGCAACAGAAATCAATTTATCTCTTGGGCAAATATATCAGGAAAAGCAATCTTAGCCCAAAAAATGTCATTAAGAAGTGGAGCAAAACATGTAATAAGACAGCAAAATTATTGAAAACTGAAATCTTCCATGTTCATCCCATCGTATCTTCTGCCTCCGTTCTCAACCTTAGCTTATCAGATAGTGATAATCCGTCACAGCCTTTTAAATCAGATTTAGACACAGACGCACTTTACTTGCAACGTGAAGCCGTCTGCTTCAGTATCAATGAGCTGAGCTGATGACATTTTGCAGCATAGCTTTGTCCCAAATCAAACAGCCTAGTTTTTACCCAAAGTAACATAGACTTTATGCATCAGGATTACACTGCTGGTCAGGGTTGGGCCTTTGGGTTGTTGCCCTAAGGCCAAAGGGCCCATCTTGCATCACGGAGGGAGGGACTGTGGCAGCCGGTAACACAAAATGGCACCTTGTGCGTCTATAAGATGCAAAGGAGCGCATGACAACATCAATACGTGGTGACCTGGGATGAGAACGCATCGGCGTGTGTGTGCACCTATTTATGTCCCTGTAATACAAATATTTTTTTTTCATGTGGAAGATTATTAAAATGTGTGTTTACTGGGTCCACAGGTGTGCTTAAACATACTTTGGTGCATGTTTTTTTTTTTTTTAAAACGGCCAAACACAAACCTAAAACATTTCTACAACTTGATGAATCTTAAATGTTTTAATCATAAGTTGTTTTGAATAAACACGATCTGTTTGTCTCCCGAAGTGATAGAGTGCTGACTGGAAATACTAAAGTTTTGAGCAGCTGAGGGGACAAAAACGAGAAGAAATGCAGACAAGAAGATGAAGGACAAGGGAGAAAGACAGTTGATAAGTTGCTGAACCTCTTCCCAGTCCAGCAACAACAAAGACTGACGATGAGTGAAAATGGGGAAAAAAAACAAATGGGATATTAGCCCGGAGCAGAGTGATAAGAGAGGGGTATAAGCGGCTTCTCTTATCGGTCCAGACAGAGACAAACCCAGTCCATTCCAGCTCACAGCCAAAAGACAGAAAATCCCAACACACGCACACGCACACGCACACACACACACACACACACACACACACACACACGTTTACTCCCTTTGTCATGCAAAACATTCACAATATCAGTTGTTGAATAAAGGAGCATTTGTTTGAGCTGAGTAAGCAACCACACATTTTTTTCCCCCTCAAAATGAGCTGTAGATGTTTGGGAGCTCTCTCTCAAAAAAAAAAAAGGCATGAAAACAACTCAAATATGTTTACATCTTGTACCGTTTTGAACAGATTGGAATACTGTGTTTGATGCCAGTTCAAGTGTGACATGAACTGCAGGCACCGTGCAGACTGCAGAGCGGGGCTGAGCTACAAAATTGGATGTGGCTTTAGAACAGCAGTGCCTCTGCGCTGAAATCCGGACTCCTCTCGAGGGAGAGCCAATGAGATTTCCCCCTCATAAATGCAGCACGTTTGCACACGGAGGGAGAAATGAGAGAAAAATAGCATCTGCAATGTTGGTTTAGAAGGATTCAGTATTGATCATTTAGGTCTGGTGCCTTGGGTGCGCAAAAGTATAGAGATGAAATGCCAAGGGATACAATGATTTATCTAGTACACACAAAGCTCTTGCTCCCTCACATACTGGGGGAATAACGAATATCTATACAATTTATACATATACATTTACATCTATTTTAACTGTAGAAACTTCCATTATATGTGTCTAAGGTTGTTTTATTTTACAACGATTCAACAATAATCTCAATAATAATATTCTGAAATTTGATTTAAAGTTATTCGACTTCATTAACGAGTCAAAAGCAATCTGATATTATATAGAGTTTTTAATTTTATTTACCCACCTCTGCAACCGCACCTACAGTCCCACTGAGGCAGATATTGACTAATTTATATTCTAATGGCCAATTTCATCATTGGTCAGGACTTAATAATAACATAAGATCAGTCCAAATTGCAGTTGATTAAAGGTTTTCAAGCCGTGAATGGATTAAAAACAAATGGAATTTAAAAAACGGATATCGATAAAAGCACTGGCATGTACAAGTGTGATTGTGTAATACACAACATTTTCTATAAAGGCACAAGTACCAAGACATAACATTCATAACAATATGAGAATTTTGACCCCTGATTCTGACAACCGTTTGATTACAAACAAACAATAATCAAAATGTATAATATTTGCAGGAGTGACGCTGGCCTATTTTTAAAATGCAATGAAACTTGCATGCAATCATGTCTAAATCTGTCTTTTATGTGTCCATGTGAATCAAACTTCAAGAAACATGAACGCTTTTTCAATTTACCGTCTTACACAAACGGCCGAAAAAAGCTAGGGAGAGGTTTATTTATTTCATACCAGTGCTATCAACATTTCTTCCAAATCACACACATCATGAATGGACAACGTAGGAGTCTTTGAAAAAGGAAATCATTTGTACCATTCCGTACAAATGGAACTACGGAACAAGCTTAACAAGCTTTGATATGTCGGAAACACGAGTGCATCATACACAAGGCACATTCATTTTTGTATGTGAGTACATGCACATGCGGATATGTGCCTGTGCATATTCCACGTGCATAAGCATGTGTATGCATATTTTAGGGCACTTGGCAACTGATGCTCTCTCTGATGCTGAGAGTCATTTTTTTTTTTTTTTTCCAAGAAGGATTGCAAATCAGCTTCAAACCGGCCAAATCATGTATTGACAAATGACTAAATCATCCCATCTCTTCTGAGTGAGGAGCCATTCCCATCATGTAGGAAGGAGGAGCTGGCAGAAGCGACACCTGGGATTTGAACGAGCCAAACTAATGGTTTCTGAGATTATTGCAGAGATAATGCCAGTTTTATGCATGAATTGTAATACCGGAGTTCGGTGACAACCATCTAAGCAACCTACGTACACTGCCAGCAAAAAGGATCAGAACAACGTTTCGAAAGATTTCAAATGTTAAACTGAATGGTGAATTTCTGAAATTAAATTTTGCCTTCAGTTTTGTCATGATCTTGATCCCATGTTGTAATATCATGCATTTAATGACAATATTAGACTTTAAAATGCAGATTTTGAGTCATTATTTAATGTCAGGGTGCATCTCAATATAATATTTATATACTAACACAGGACAGCAAGTGGGCTACAGCAGAGAGATGAAGGCAGTAAGTGGTTCTTTCACATTGATTAATCACTAGTGTCCTTTTTTTAAAAAAAAAAACAAACCGATAAATTCTGCTGGAGCATTGTAAAAGTTTAAGCTCAAGATTGATTAAATACTATTATAAAATGTTAAACCATCTTGTTGGCCATAACCTGCATTTAATAATGATAAGAATTCCCATTTTCTCATTTGCGCCCGTGAAAATGCCAGAAAGTCAACAAATACAAAAGTGACAGCTTTAAAAAAAAAAAAAAAAATGCTCAAGACTCAAGAAGCTATTGATTTAAAAAAGGACAGTGTCCAAAAAAACGTATTTACACTGTGATGGTAAAAAAAATTGCACTACATCCGTAGAACATGTGTGTCAAACCATTATTTTTGGTTTATGCTTTGGAAGGAGAAATGGGAAAAGGACCAAATAGTCCCTTTACATTAAGATCTTAATGGGACAACTTACTAACTTCCCTTAGACATTACGCTATTTGGAGTACACAAATGGTAATTGTGCACCTTCTGCTTTAAACTTTAACCTGCTTCTTCCTTCATTTTTTACTCAAAATACCATTAATTACTTGCATTTCACATCCAAACCAGGCAATTGGTTGGACATGAACCCATTGTCAATTATGGGAATGGTCAGAAGAAATGTGCACATGCACACAATTTCAGGACGGTTGAGATGAATTAGGACAAACAATAGAACCGACAAATATGGGGTTTTTTTCTAAAACTTTTTTTATGCAGGTTTCCTATTTTGAGTGTAACAGACACTTTATAAATTCGACCTATAGTGAAAAACTCATTTGAAAGTAGCGCACATCATGAGGCACCAATTACATAAGTTTAAAATATTCTGTCTCGGCCTACTTAGAGTTTATTAGTTTTAGCCACCACCATAAAGAGCTCTGTGTCTCCAAACAAACGGCGATGATAAAGAAAAAGCCAAAAATCAAACATTCACATACACATTGAAAAGTGGCACTGCCCCACATACATACACAAATACACATTCACATGTTGTATTTGAGCAAACTCCATTCCGTGGTGGGTTGACAGAACTGGGACATCCAATTGTAAGGAAACAGTACCACCCCACGTTTAGTGCTGGCGGCTAAACCAGGCCGTGCTCTAAGTAATGATGGCAGTGTGCGGCTCACAAGGGGCTGCTTCTTGCTGCTGGAAGGTCTGCAGTGCAGTCATCCTCCTGTGCAATCATTTAGAAATACTATATACACACACGCACACAGTGAGAGGATGCAGACTTTGTTTTCATTCACTCACACTCATAAACCTGACTACTTTTAGCATGTTTGACATATCATGGGCACATCAAAAGGGACTTTCTTACGCTAATGTTCGTTATCCTAATGCTGTCCTAATGTGATTTGTGTATGTGTGTGTGTGTGTGACAGAGATATTTCTGTGACTGTACAATTTGGTTTCTCATTATGCTCAATGCGTCCATGCAATTATTGTCATAAAAATATTCAGTTTGCTTCCCCTCTATGTCTCCAAGTAGCAATTAGCTGCACTTTAGAAGAGATCACAAAAATTCTAACACTTCTGCATAATGGCGGGCCTGAGGCACATTGAGTAACTATGAAGGAGTGAAAATTTGAAATGAAGGTGATGTATTGTTATGTGCAAGATGAAGAGCTTTCTGCCCAAATACGATAAAACAATTGTGCTGTCACAGTTAGAACATGTGTTGAATAGAGTCTCAAATAGAACATACAGTATCTAATTTCCTATACTTTATGAGTCACTGTGCTTCTAGACTCCTGTAAGGTTAACATTTATTTTATGTAAAATAATAATAAGAAGCTTGTATATCAAGGCTCTATTTTAAGACTCTGCAGCTTACATCACCGACACAAAGGGGCGCAAGCGTTAAAGGATCGATAATTTATAAAAATGAATTACGGACATACATTTAATAAATGCTATATCTGCTTTTTTTGTTGTTGTTTTTTTTTTTTAAGTTTTTTTCATAGTTGAACACAACAAATTTTAACGTTTTGTTTCTGTCACCCCTCCCCATACACTGGGCTCAGTGGTTTCCTCTGTTGCACACAGTGGGAATGTGTGAAATAAAGCTGACGTTTGCTTAAGCCTGATACTTCTAAGCGCCTTTCTGACTACGTTTCCCAGATTTCATCTCTGTGTGACAGAAGTAGAGGAACTGGCACAACTTTAAAAAACTTTCTTAAAAGTTGATTGACATGGATAAATAAAGTGTTAGAAGACAACTTTTCCACAACACTGAAGTAGCGTCACCTACTTTCAGGATGCTTTAACTGACTGTCGGACATTTTAACCTGTTGTCGGATCATTGAGTTCAAAGTGGAGGGAGTGAACTAGAGTCTCTGGTGAGCGTTCACGTAAAGTAGTGACTTAACAATACATATAAAACAGCCCATATAAACAGCCATTGCTCTTTGTTGCTTATGTTAAGAGTATATAAAGTTAAGTTGATTCCTTATATGGTTAACCTGCATCCTGAGTGTGTGCCAAACAGCTCAGGGAATGACGGAGAAACAGGAAAAGGCAGACATCAGATCTTTTTTGCAGGTGAGAAACAGGAGAGCAGCAACAAGACATTGCTGGACAGAGAAAAAGAGTCTCATGTGTAGTTTCATAGTTTAAACACTTAAGAGGCATGTTTAGTAAACACATTGCAGAAAAGAGTTTTAGCTTTTTAAATGAAGCTGATAATCTTATTTTGTGAAACTAAAGGAAAAGAGTAAAATATGCAGGTTATTTAGGTATTAATAATCCCATGAAATGCCAATAATATAAAACAACTCTTGGTTCCTGTCAATAGTCTCAAATATCAACCTTGTTTTGTTGTTCCCGTAGGCCTAAATGAGAAGCTGCACAGGGCTCCAAAGTTTAACTTTAAATTCTGATTTTTGATCATTTGTCCTTTATTTTAAACTACAATTAACGGTCATGGCTGATGCAGCAGAAATTGTGATACACCTCATTTATATTTTTGAAGTCTCAAGAAAATGTCTTGTTTGTTGTCCCTCTCTTGGTGGTAATGGGATCTGTGTCCTCGCCGAGGCAGGAAGGACATCAGGATATTAATGTATGTGGTCAGCAATCTTCTCGCTTTCTGGATCAGAATAAACACGTTTAAATCCTCCAAAATGACACAGTAGTGGGATTACACTTGCAGGAGGTGTGGTAGCTGCCTCCCATATTTACAGTTACAGTCCCAATTAATGGCTGCTGTGAGATTTCCATCCATGGCGTGATGTTTTTCCACATGAAGCAGGGTGCCAGTGGTAGGGAAAAGTGGCAAAGTGAACACCAGTGCTAACTCTCACTTTATTGACACGTCACTTTGTTATTTGTCATCCTCATTTAAAGGGTAGGTAGAGTAGGAGGAACGCGTCATCTCGGGAAGTAGGCATATTCTCTGTAGTTCCAGTTTGGAGATTGCCACCTTTTACAACTGTTACCAACTAAACAAGCAATGATATTGGGCTTGATGTTCGACTTATTAATTCACGCTTCAAATTAGCAGTTTGGAATACTGACCATGACAAATTCGTCAGGGCTGAAAGGTTATGCTTTTTCTTTTTCTTTAATCAGCTGCTAAATGGCTGAACTGAAGTATAGTGAAAGTTTCAGAGGAAATTATTATTTCAAGGAGACTTCTAATCCATGTAAGAAGCATACTGTAGGTCTCTAATATGACATACGTATGGCACACAACTGTGAAAATCAAACTGCTCATAAAGGCTCAGAAGAGAAGTAAGGGTGATTGAAAATGCTGAAGAGAGTCACTGCCATGCATTTAAACAAGCAACTACAGATAAACTGTTCAAACAGATGCTGGTGATTATAAAAAAAAAAAAAAAAAAAAAGGTTTTTCACATGAATCTTGGGTCAGTTTGGGTAATTGCATATACTGTATGTCTTCAGCAGAGCTAATGAAAGATTTGTATCGCACAACACCTCTGTGCACATCATCTTTTACATGAGCATCAAAATATTTACAGAAACCAATTGCAGCTTATGTAATACATGTAAATAGCTCCTCATGCATTTCCAGAATGACCTTGCTGCTCATGGCCGTCTGCCCACACTCAACGTTTATCAGACAAGAGGTGGTGGGACAGTCTGTGATGATAACATCCCGGTGGCAAGAAACTAGAGGATACAGCCTGTCCTGATCCGACACACACACACACACACACAGTCGGAGAGGTAACATCAGATTCCATTATCATACGACCAAAACTGGAAAAACAAAAACGAATCAAACATGAATAAAAGATTTTTTACATTTTGTCTTGTACGTTGGAGGTTCTAAGCATGTGGACACATCGGTAAAGTAAATAAGTACATGGAAGTAAGTAGGTACACACAGAAGGGCGGGCACTCAACTTGTTACACAAAACGGGACAAATTCTGCAAAGAATTAATCTCCTCAGATAAAATCAGACACTGAGGCTTGAATACTAAAGGCGACTAATCAAGCTGCCTGTACAAGCTTCCCATTATCTAAACACAGTTACTGGTCACTGAGATTGGTTTATGGTCATCAACAACCTGATGCGCTCGGACCTTCTCTGGAGGCACATCAGTATTCCAGTGGTGTACTTTGTATCCTCTCTTGCACTCTCTCTCTCTCTCTCTCTCTCTTAATTTCTTCATTTCTCCAACACCTCCCCTCATTTCCGTTCAGATCCTGGCACTGCGGTGGAAATGACTTCAGACAACCGAATCTGAACAATTTGCATTTAGCCTATCAAAAAGAGCTCTTACTATTGCATGGCTCATTCACATTCATAAGGGCAAGGCCAGATGGGTGTCCTCATTGGCCCTGTCAAGGCTCCAAACACGCCTCTGTGATCAGAGCTAACAGCTATTGGATGGCTCTTCATTAGCAACTATATCCCCATTGACCCGGTCGAATGTGGTTAGTTGATTCCTCCCTTGCCTTATACAGGTGGTGTGATTCAGGGCCCAAATGAAAAACAGGTAAAAATGAGATTAAAATGGTAAAGTAGTCCAGTAATATTATTGATGAGGCATCGTGGCATCCTAGGTAACACGTGCAGTGTTACTTGTGCCTGATGGTCATTATTTTCTCCAAAGCCCTTCTCAAGAATTGATTTTTATCACACAATGTGGTTAGATTAAATGCTCTTTCTAACTTTTTTGATCATGGCATAGTGTAACAATTACTTTTACCACTTTGCAGTGGTTTGCAACACCACCGTTAACAGTTAACAACAAACCTACATTGTTCGTTAACATGCCTGGATCTCCTCCTTAATATGAACCGAAACAAAAATTTCATAGGTTCTTCTTTGGCCCATTTCCCCACCTCATGTTTCATTCATCACAGCTCATAGTACCCTATCGCCCATCCAGAACCTTACGCTCCCAGGATGCAGGGTTATTGGTGATCCCAAGAATTTCCAAAAGTAGAATGGGAGGCAGAGCTTTCAGCTATCAAGCTCCTCTCCTGTGGAACTATCTTCCAGTCTTGGTACGGGAGGCAGACACACTCTCTGATTTTAAGAGTAGGCTTAAAACCTTCCTTTTTGATAAAGCTTATAGTTAAGGCTGGCCTATCTAGCCCTTAGTTATGCTGCTATAGGATTAGGTTGCTGGGGGAACACTCCATGATTCACTGAGCTCTCTTCTCTCCCCCCTTTGACTCCGACTCCTTCTCTGCTCCTGTAAATGTCCATATCCTTACACTAACTTTACTTCCTCCCCGGAGTCGTTGTGCTTTACCACCCTGCAGGTTTTTCCAGGTCGCGGTGGGAGGTGCTGCTGTGGTCCTGCCTGATGCCTCCTGGCCACATTAGGAAAGGAGATCCTGTGACTTGGATCCTAGGCTGGATTTCCAAGTGCAAATCGGGACCCACAGATCACAATGGCTTCTGGATCAATAGACTACACCTGCTTCTGCATCACTACACTTCACATATCCCTGGATTTACAGATTCTACATACTCTTGGACTCAGCAACACTCAAATCTTGCTACATGGAGTACAATAACTCCTGGACCAACAGTGTCCACCTGCGTCTGGATCACTAGACTTTCCATACATCCGGACTCATAGAATCCACAGACTCTGGGACTCATGGATGTTTTATGCATTCTAAATGAACTGTTGTTATCATGTTTTTGTGTTCTGTACAAGTGACATTTATTGCACGTCTGTCCGTCCTAGGAAGAAGGATCCCTCCTTTGTGGCTCTTCCTGAGGTTTCTTATTTTCCCTGTTTAGGGTTTTTTAAGTTTTTCCTCACCCGGTTCGAGGGTCTAAAGGCAGAGGATGTCACATCTGTACAGTTTGTCAAAGCCCAATGAGATAATGTGTAAATTGTGATTTCGGGCTATACAAATAAAATTTGATTTGATTTGATTTGATTGAATTCCATCTAGTGCTCAATCCTCTTAACAAACCCAACAACCAACCAACAAGGGTGAAAACATAACCTCCTTGGTGGAAGGCAAGGTCACGAAATGGCATTAAAATTGACCTCGCTGATGAATGCATCCCTCATAATTAACGTGTTGTGAAAGTCATAGCCTTGGATTGCCTTTTTACACCCACAAAAATGAAATGTGTGAGTTTGAGGAGACTGAGTTAAAGAAGAAAATGTTTTCTATCTCCCATGGCTTCTGTTGCTGTGCAGAATATAACATTGAATAAAAAAAATACATATAATTAAAAGTACTTCAACAAAAAGAAGTCTGCATTTTATAAATACAAGTTTAAAATGTCTGCAAACACAACCACTTTTGCTTGATGAACGAAGGCCTCACTTTGGGAGAAATGTCTGTTAAAGGTCATCCGACTCAAACACACATCATAAAGTGATGGTGGCAATTGTTTACAATGTGCAAAGGTTTATATCTTTGTCAGCAGTGGGAAACATTTGGCCCTTTAGATTAGTATGATGGTGCTATGATTGGTATTATCACTTGCAAATACAGTAATGTTTGTGTGTAGGTGTTTGCTTGTATTGTGCCGTATAAGCGCTTGACTGTTGTGAGATTTGAAACATCGCATTGAGGAACATCAGCGCAACTGAACGGACAATGAGAGCAAAGTGTGAATTCACCCACCTTCTTGCATTGAATGTACGTTGTCACGACAGCAAGGTATTCCTCTTGTTAGGAATATAGAAAGCTTTAAAATAAGCCTCTCATTAAGATCCTTTCACACAGACGTCAAGTATACAGAAATGGAACCTAAACATCTACAAAGCTCTCGGCAGCACATACTCTGGCAGGATACAATAGGATTTCCGCCATAGGGGTACCATATCTTTGGAATAGGCTTGCATAATCCTGCACTATTACAGCGCGATAGTGTAACAAAAATGGCAAATGCCCCATGGAAATAAGCCCTTGGTGCACTTTTTCATACTTGCTGAATTATTCCCATTTCCAGAAGAGGAAATTGTAGTCCCTTCCAACCAAGTAATTACTACACAATTCCATATTATATTACTGACTGCACAAAAGAGAGTATAACATGATTTCTTTCAGGGCATATCTACCAGCAGTGCCGCCAGAGAAGCAATTGTGCGGCATCCATATATTTAATTACTAGTTGGGACTTTTTCAGTAGCTCTGCTTATTGAAAGTGTAGAAACAGCACTAATCGAAAACTACCCTTGAAGAGCAATGCAAAAGAGCTGCCTCTTTTCTGTTCAATTCCACACTAAAGCCACATGCTACTGGTTGCTGGGGGAAACACGGTCAATGAATGTTAGGATTTTCTACCACTAAAAGCGCACTGCATGTACTGTATGATGTTTAAATGAGCCCGATCCAGAGATTCTAACTCTCTTAGCTGGTGAACAAGGAGCAAGGAGCTTTTTGATAAAAATGTACACTTTTCCACTCGTAGAACGTAATTGATTTTCTTGCCTTGTCAGCATGAAATAGTCCGCCTTCCCCGTTACACCATACATTATAACTCTTATCAGAAGACTGCCACGGGTCAAGATAAGGGCAAACGATACACAGGATATACAGACTGTAAATTTTCTGTGCAGTGTGCAAAATTATAATCGGTTCCATTTTAACGTATGCTGTACATTCTCTTCAAAATGATGTCATTATGTGTAAGACCTATACTAACATATGCTTCAATATGTAAATTTCCAAATTAGCAGCCTTTATTCTCTTTTTCCTCCCCTTTAGTCTCTTTCCCCTTCAGTCTTGAGGAGTTAATGTGGCTACATTTCATATCAGTACTTTCAGCGTAGATTTGAAGCAGGGGGGTAATGGAAAGACAACTTTGGGAAACTGAATATGTTGGTCTTCGAAAGGACCCATAGTTTTATACCATATATCACACACAATTATTTCTTAAAGTTTCAAATTGTTCTATACCTTATCTTCATCCTCTTTATCTCTTTCTCAAATTCTGCTTGCCTCTCTGTCTTCCTCCGGCCCCATTTCACTGTCACGTACACATGTCTGTGCTCCTTATCTACTTTTCTCTCACCTCTTGGTTTGAATAACTGGCTGTGTATCTGCAATGTCTCTGATTCACTCTAGCCTCTCCACTTAGTTCTGCTCTCTCTCCACCGATCTTTCTTTCCAAAGCAAACATTTAGGTAAAATTATGACACTGCTACATTTTAAAGAGCTCCTCTTTTCCCTTTTTATGCTGTAGTCCTCCAACTACATCTTGCATTAGCACTTTTCCATTAAATGTTTAATTTATAAAGATTGAATTCACTGTCGATGCAGTATGATCGATTTTTTTTTTTTTACTTTGCTTAGTCCCCAGTGCTGATGTTATCATCATTAGTCAGCACAAGCAAATCAAACTGGCAACAAAAAGGGACTGCTGGTATATTTTTTAGTCAAACAATGCACTGCCTGCATCTCATTTTAGGAGCATCACCCATGCACAGACATGCAGGGGACTCATTATCTGCACTCCCCAGTGCTGTGCTAAACTTGGTGCCTCCTTGTGGAAAGTTAAACCTAGATGCCAATCATCCACTCAACTAAATGCCTTCATCTCAAAAGAGCGAAATTCTAAAAAATAATTAAAAAAAAAAAAAAAAATGCTCTCTATAACCTACAAAATATCTTTATAGCTGATAATAAAATTCTTATTGAATTGTTTAATAAAGAAGTCTTACAAGAGACTTAAAGGAGTTGGAGAAACTGTTTTTCCACACACGTTTTGAGTACATAAAAATCTCATTGTTCTTTTTTTACTTTCTCACATGTTTTGTTGCATTTAATAATCATCTCACAATGCTGTCAAGTCCGATCACAGTTTTTTCAGATTCAAAAGTGGGAAGGAGAACCAACTCTGGTCTTCCATCTAGACTGAATCTGAACCAAAGCACACACTGTGGTAAAATCTCACGACTCTGAATGTGACAAAAATGTATAAAAAGGACACCGCGCTGCTTCACATTATTAGGAAACCATTTACTGAGGTAAGTTTTGTGAGAAATTGGGTCATTTGCTTTTCATCTTATTTTCAAAATGAGTCGAGTCGCCGTACAATGAGACTGAATTTAACTTTAGGGAACATCCACAATGACATCAAAGCTCGATCTCGAAAGCTCTGTCTACTTATTATACAATCAAACGCTTGTATCTCATTTGACTTACCTGGTTTTCTTTCTCCTTATGTAATTATTAACATGTTTTATTTGATTAATTATAGAGGAAATGCGTTAAAAAAATGTACACATTTTAATCGCACTTTCATGTGAAATGCTGAACATTTCTCAGTGCAGGAGTTCCACGCACACAGATTACACTGATGCACAATGTGATGTCAGAGGCATGATAAGCCCGACGGACAAGATGGATGAAACAGCAATGGTGGAAGGAAATATTTAAATTTAAAAAAAAGTCCAGTAGGAGGTACAAACAGAAATGCTGTTCTTTGCACTTTATGCAGGAAGAGGTAGCTTGTTAAAAAAAGCACTTCCACCCTTCGTTACCACCTCAACCCAACACATGTTGGGCCTAACGCGCAGGTCGGGAACAATAACTTAGCCGCTAAAGATGGAAACATTACTAATAAAAGCAAGAAGTGTCGCAAGTCAACACTCAACCTCCAGTCGGCGTTCAGATTCAAAAACAAAATATCGAAGACCACGTCCGACAAATTGACCGATTCACTGGCGAGATGGATTGCTGTGGACTGTAGAGACTCTCCGTGGTAGAAGATAAGGGCTTACAAGAGGCGCTGCAGATTAATTTGGTTGACGCATATTACCAACTACTGTCCAGAAAGACAGTGTTGAAAAAAATCCAGCAGCTGTATGAGGACAAAAGGGAAGTAAAACAGGGTTTGGCTCTGTCTTGGGATCACCGGACCTCTATTAGCAACAATTATCCTCGGTGTGACAGCTCATATTATAGATGAGGACTGGAAACTCCAATCATTTGCTTTGAGCATGCAGAAGACCACCTCCAGGCACTTTGGAGTTGCCTGCGCAGATGATTGAAATGGGATTATTTTCATGTATATGGAATGACTCACTAACTAAAATATGGGGAAATCAACATTTAAAGCCTCTTAGTCTGTTGCAACAAAGATTTTTGCTCAGTCTAGTTTGTCATACAGGATTTTTGAAAAATGGGAGCAGTTGAAGTCAATCAATACTTTCGATTAATCAAATTACTTTACGCTTTTCTGGAACAAACTACGTTTGCTCTGTGTTTTGTTTACACTCATCTGTTGGTCTGTGTAGTATGCTGATGGAAAATAAACAAGATTTTAATGTTTAAGCTTATTTATATTGATTTACTCATCTACATAACTTAACTTTGTAACTTCTCGTGTCAAATATTGAAATAAGATTTATTTTGATGAATCAATTACAAAGCCTCTAATTGACTAGATTGTTTTTTTTAATTGACTCCCACCCCTTAGTAATTATACATTGAGTAATGAGTTTAAACAAAGGTGAACATGGTAAATGTATGTATGTAGCGTCCACAAACTCAACTGCAATCGTGAACACGCACCCTTTTCCAAAGACGCCCATTCAGACGCAGGAATCCACAAAAAACATGAAGTGTTATACTCGTGCTGGGACAGCCATTCAAAAACAGTTGGACAGTTAGAATTACAGGAAATCCTTTCGGGACATTAGCAACGTGGTCAGGTTTTGTTCAGATATTTACATAATAAGGTTTACAGTAAAAGCTACATTTTTACTCATGTGTAATGTTAATATACAGTATAAGGGATGCAAATAGTTAGTTATAGTTAGACCTGCAGCTGTATTTGTATTTTCACATGAGATTTCATAGATTACTTTTCAAAGCACAACGACCGAACGGTATTGATCAGTAACAGAACAGAGCAAAGCCGGGCTCTGTCTCCACAGCTGGAAGAGAAAAATGCTATAGGCAATCATCAATTATTAACACTGTTAACCCGCTAGCATCACTTTAGCCCATGCTGCCGATTTAATGAAAGCATTGATCGGAGCTGAATTTGTTGAAACTGGGCAGTAGAAGCTTTAACATTTTACACTTTGAGAAAAATATCAATTTAAATCACTTTAATCAATAAGGTTGGCTCTCGCTCCTCACACATAAAACAACCATGGTTTATATTTGTTGGGACGTTGGCAAGCAGGTCTATGTTGCAACAGATATCATGATTACTGATTTCTTGTTGAGCCGACAAGCCACAAAAGCCACTAGAGTTCCCTTTTGCCTCAGTTTATCCCCCCCAAAAAAAAAAAAAGGCAAACAAACATGTTTGTAGTGAATTTTGCAAAAGCACTTCATTCAATTAACCACCTGTTATTGAAGAAAATGGTGATGGCAAATTTTTTTCTGAAGTTCTCCACCACAAAACCAATTTCCCGCTGTGCCCTAAAGCAAATCAAAGAGATTTCCAGCAAAACAAAACGTAAAGTTTTTCTAAAGCTGTGACTTAAAACGGATGTAGTAATTATGTATTGATTTTAAATGCAGCTACAGCACCTCAAGGCTTCTTATAGAAAAACTCTTGGCTAATTCAATTCTAGTATATCTTCACAACATAATCCTTGTTTTTTGGTTTGTTCAAGTCAGCTACAACAACTGGGATGGATGTGACTGTATACGAGCATCGCAGCTTTACCTCTTTTGACTGGCTACTTGTCCATATCTACCTAAATCCTTTTCATCATGCATTCATCCGCATCACCACGGCATCCATTTCGCATTTTATTTCCATAACTAGTACGCAGACGGACACACACGCACAGCTAGGCTATACCGTGGCTATATTTCGAATAATCAATCATCAACAACAAACAATCAGCCACATACAAGTGCACCTGCAGCCTCTGCATCTCTGAGGCTCACCCAGAAGCCCCCGGATTCATTGAAATAAACATGAACACAGAGAAACAGACACACACACGAACGCTCACAAGCAAACAAAGGTGAACAAATGGTAATCAGATTGTAATTATGGGCCTTGGTGAAGCAACGGAGACAATGGCCATAGTGTGCCAATGTTTTCCCTACCGTTATAAAAGCTCATTCTTATCTGTATAATGCAATTATTCTCTAAATAACTCAGATTGTGTGTGTGCTTTTGTGTTTGCATGTGGCCGCGCCCAACAGTGTGACAAGGTCTGAATGATTAATGGTCACCGTACAATGAAAAACATTAAACGGCAGTCTGCAGAAACACACAGAGTCACTTGAGAAGTAATGAATGCTCCAGCAGCAGGTGTTTAATATTGACTACATACAACATACATACAGCACGTACCTTTTTTTTTTTTTTTTTTTTTTCATTTGTGGAAATTTTAATCTTTATCTGTGTGTGTCTATTTGTGTGTGTGCGCACGCATGTGTTAGTAATCCCAGTTAGGCCAGTATAGTGAATAATAGCTTTTAACAAGAGCTTCGTGCAATTAACTGAGCTGGGGCAAATAGACTGCACAGTCAATACCTCTTTGTAATGCTGGCAAGGGGGCATAAATAAAAGAGAAAAACTGGTGAGTGTGTGCGCGCGTGCATGCATGCGTGAATGTGTACGACGGGGATCCGCTAATGCCTCTTCGGGCTTGAGGAGGGGTGTGGGATGTTAACGATTGTGTGTTAAGGCAAGTGCCGTAGGATGTAAATAAAAGAACAAGTACGCCTGGTGTGCACATGACCGTT
>KV751330.1:13499487-13510881 GCA_001698575.1 Mola mola | reverse complement strand
TCACAAAAATTAACACAGAAAAAAGCTAAGGATTCAAGTGGGAGCATGCACAAAGTACTTGCTCTTTAGTCCATCTGTTGGCAGCGTCTCATGTGTGTGTCATACCATCTCACTATTTCTTCTTCCCCATAGCACACTTGTGCCTTGAGGGATAGATCACCGGCTTAGCACGCGCACAAGCAATCGATGTAAAGAAAAACACAGAGGCGGTCGGCACACACTGACACTCTCATGGCTCTCATCTGCACATAAACAAACAATTCTCCGCTCTGGCCTTGCATTGACTGTTTAGAGCTGCAGGTTCCGTATTGATTTTTTTCTTAATCATTTTTAAATGAACAATTACGGCCATGTCACCAGCAGTTACATCGCCACTACCCCTCAACCGTCTCAAAGATATTTTCTCCCATTAATAACACATCCTGTATGTGCAGACAATTATTTAACGGATGATTTTGTGATTAGCACAACTAGGTGGCTGCGCTTCCTTTTCTTGTTTTCGCTGACATTCGAAGATGTGTTTGGACTGGACGTGATTTCCTGTTGAGTCCTCTTTTTCGGGGTTTGGAGCGAGTGGAAGCCATTCAGCGAAGCCATTGATGTTCATTTGTAATGATAATGGAGAGGTCAATCATATAAATGTTACTCTGCCCTTAGTACGGCTGTCGGTATACGCATCACAATACTTTCACGATGAATCATTTACCGTATAAACTGTCAAACTTTATGAAAAATGCTCAACACTTTTTTTTTTTTTCAGATCCCAAAGTGATGTCTTAAAATTGCTTCTTCACTCCAACCAATATTTAAAACCCAAAGACACTTCATCTACTGTCAGAAATGACAAAGAAAAGCTGTAAATCCTAACATATATATATATATACATGAAGATTAACGATTATGGATTACCAATCTGTTCATTATGTTCATTTAACAATTTCCCTCGGGGATAAATAAAGTATTTTGAATCTGAATTAATATACTTTGGATTATCAATTAATCATTGCAGCTAACAACTGTAAAGTGAAACACTATCATAGTTTTTACCTGCATAGGACCTATATGGTTCATTCTATTTTCTGGTGCTTCATTCCCACCTCTGTATCAGTTTGCGCCTTCCCCTGCCTGTTTCTCCCTCGCCTGTTCAAATAATTACAGCGCCTTGCCACCATGCCTTGCTGTTTATTTACTGCAGGTTCCATCTGCAGGGAGGTATGCTCCATCTTCACCGGTGTATGAGTGTGTTATGTGGAGGTGGAACAGAAGGATATTTAGCTGTCTCTCTAGGACCTTGGAGAGCAATTACTTCAGCGAATCAAGCCAGCCATGGACCCAGCCTGATAGTGCAGAAATAAAGTCTGATTGTTTTTTAGTCCTCCTGTTTTTCTGTATTACCGCTCCCTTGCGAGAAAGAGCCTCTAGCTGCAGCACAAGTCCAGTTTTACTTCTCCGCTGCTGCATCCTGCTTTTTAGATAGACCTCATTGTAAATTGACTTTTCTTTTTTTTTTTTTGTTTTAAATGATTTGTTTGTATCTACATTAAATCAAATGTCAATACTCATACACGAGATATAAGAAACAGAAGAGAAGGTAAACAAATGCACTGTATCATTTATAGTAATGCACTAATCTGTCCTTCCCTGCATTAGTGCACTGTATTTCCTAATTTTCATAATATTACACTTAACATGTGGAGGCAAAAGTGAAGCTGTGATCGGATACTTATTTGGGCTAAATTCCCTGGAGGATGATCTTCAGCATTTAATCACTATACAGGTGAACTGAAAAGTGCAGGTGTTGCAGTGAATATAGATTAGGAGGGGAAATATGTCAGGGTGTGGAGGAAAAAGCAATTTGGGGGTGTAAGGGTTAAAATGTCTGTCAAACACAATGATGAAAGCGCTCAGCAGAAGCTGAGAGGAGCCAAGATAAGTGAAGGGAGTAGACAGGAGGAGATGGGGGAAAAAGGAGGAGGAAGGGTGAGAGCTCTGTCGGGAGGAAGCTAATTGTGAAACAGGATGTAGACTGGCTTAGACAATCAGTACAGCGTGTGTATGTTTGTGCGTACGTGTGTGTGTAGGAAGCAAAAAGGAAAATCCTCGGGGGGAAACTCTAGTGGAAATAAGCATTTTTTTGTTGTTTGTAGGCCTCCTTTTTATCCCTCTTTCTTTCAGCAGAGTTTTCTATAACTGCTTTCTTATAGGCTCCCATGAGCAAGAGAGAAATAAACCCACCTCCCTCTCCTGCCCGTCTGTCTCCACTTAATGTATTAACACTTGTGTTGCGCTATTACATAAATATTATTTAGTCCTCGGGGCCTGTTTCATCATTTAATCCTTACAATGTCTCAAGCGGCTCAATTTAATCTTAAATAAAGGGACTTAAAATATTTTACTGAACATAGCTGACACACATCCCCTATGTTAAAACAGACTTCTTTTTTTTTCGTCAGGGTAGAATAAATTACTTTTTATTTTATTTATGGATGTAATCATGCACAAAATGGCATAATCTATTGTAAGTGGCACATTTTGAGCAAGATATAATGGTTGCTCTCTGGACAATTTTTGTTACCTACAAGAAAGCAGGATATTACAAATGATGCCTTCAAACACACAAGCACACACAGATGCACAGTACAGTCAAGGCATGGCCAATCAAACACAAGTATTCCCTTTTCAATAATGCAGCCTGTCTGACTATGGGATTTGCTCTCTTTCTCTCCGACTGTGAACCCCAATAAACTCTAATACCCATAATTCCCTCTGGCCTTATGTCATGCCTTATTGGCTGCCTAATTCACAGACAGAAAGAGAACAGGGGGAAGACAGGAGGCCAGAAGAACATTAAATTGCTTAAAAGAAAAAGGAAAGAGCTTATAGGAGAAAAATGATGCTGGACAGATAGAAAGAAATTAAAGGGGGATCATCGAAGCGTGAAGCACTCAGGGCGCCGTGTGAGCACATTTAGCCAATCAAAAGGGGCCAGATTAAGACTGGCTGGTAGATACAGGGTTATTGTTCACCAATTAATACTGGGGCAAGATTGCTTGGCAGGCCCTCTATCTTGCCCTGTCTCCCTCTCGCATAAACACATCCCCTCCTTCCTTTTTGGTGTTCTCTCCAGTTCAAAAGCACAGAAGAGGAGACCGTGATGATGAAAGTGAAACACGGTGCCAATGTTGTAATGGTTTGGAGCTGAAGGGGAAAAGGGACTGAGAGGTGGGTTTTGGGTCAGCTGTAATCCACTGAGGATGCTTCTGTTTTGGAAAGTTTCCCAGAGATCAGCTTGTTGCTGTGCACAGATACCATGTTAAGCTGTTTGACATAAAGCATATTCATATAACATTCAAATAGAGCCACAAAACATTATATATCCAATGTGACCTCAAATCAGTATCATAATTAATTATACATTTTACCTTGAGTGCAGTTATTGAATACATTTTTGCACGGAACTATACACTGTTAACATTCTGTGATATGACTGGGTTCCAAGTATTGAGACAGATAAGTGGGGTTTTTTTTTGGTTTTTTGGGCTGTTTTAAACATTTGACATCCTTTTGTTCGGTGTCACCTTGACTGAAGCCAAAATGTGTCAACCACTGTATCTGTGTTTGCTACAAGTTGCTCAGTTGGCTCGGTGTTTGAGTTTCTTCTTCATGTTGCTTCCATGTGCAGACTGGATGGGGCGGAGTCACGTGATTAGACACACGGTAGTATATTTTAGTTTGACGGTACATGAGCACACACAGTGGAGAATGAACAGAGCAGAGGAAAAAAAAATATAGAAATTAATAAATAAATATAATCAAATAATCAACATGGACAAGATCATGTTGGTTAAAGTTACTGAATGTCGGTTTTGATTTATTTTCCATGTAATGCCCATGCCTCTGCAGTAATAAGATTCTACAGAAATAGTAGAAGAACACAAGATCTAATTTGAAGCATTTTTTCTCTTTTTCTTTTTTTTTTTTTTTTTTTTTTGAGGAGCATTTAACAGTAATGAGAGCAAAGAGGCAATGATAATGTTCTAAATATAGTCGCTCATCTTTTTTTATTTTTGCCCTGCACTGCTTCTTGCACAAATTCTGATTGTAACACAGGTTGAACAACAAAATGCGATACAAACATGCAGCAGAGAACTGTATGCACAGCTGTGGTTCTTTCATTTGGCAGGAGAGGGCGGTTACACCTGTTTTCCCTTGTAAATCAATGAGTTGCTTAACGCGGCGACTGGAAGGGTGTATTAATAGTCTGAGTGAAGGATTGGAATAAGGAGTTAGTGAGTATTACTTCCCGTCCCCTAGGAGAGCGGACAGCAGTGTGGGGGAAGATGCCAAGTATATGTTGCATCTGGAAGCAAGAGACAAGAACTGTGGGCATTGGATGTTGACTGTCTGCCAGCTGACAATTGTCTAGACCAAAACAGATGGGGGAGAGCCCTCCATCTCCAATCTGCTGCCTTTCCGAGATTGTGAGCAGAACAGAAGAATGCCAAGGATGGAGGAGGACAAAGCCAAACTCTGCTGTGCCAACTGCTGGATTCAGGAGCCTGTTGCATCAGCTGCGACTCAGCTCTACCACCTCTTGATATGCGAATTACAAATATAAATCGTATAGTACGATACGTGTCAGTACAAATAGGAGTTGCTCAGGACTATATATGTTGCTCGTAGTTATCTTTTGCACACGTCAAGTACATTACTGAAAGTGCACAGAGAGGCGAAAAAACATCGTCCACTCTACTTAAAATGCAAATGTAGTGTCAGTCTCTCTTTGCCCCTTCACTCATCCTTCAGAGCTGCTCTCCCACTTTTCTTTCAACCCCGGGTTTACTTTATATTGCTGTCCTTCACATCCTCACGCCGTTCCTCCTCGCCCTCCCACGTTCAATAAAGTTTCAATCAATCGCACTTGTTGCGTCCTTACCCTCTTTAGGAATGGACAGTGCACTCTTTGCACTATGCATGTATGTTTGGACATGAATGATATCCAGATCTTTGTACCACTCATCAATGTATTTTAGTGCAAAAAGGTGTGCAGGCAGAAATTGCTTGTTTTACGCATCCCACACCCTTAAGTGCTTCCTTAAACATATGTAGATTCACAAGAACGTGCATAGATGCATGCACGTGCACATATCACGTAGAACCACAAATTCCTGCATTTCCTACCTCATATTGGAGCAATTAAATTTGCCCTCACAAGTGCAGCAAAATGTGACCATATACCCACACATTTGCATTCATGGCCATAGTTATTTGAGTGTAGCTCTCAATCAGAGAGGTAAATGTCACAGATAGAGGAAGGAGAAGAACCAGCAGTGTGTACGTGCCCAAGTGTGTGTGTGTAGCTTCATGTATGTATGTGTGTTTGGGAAGATACTGAACAAAGTGAGGAGCTAGCAGACAGTCCATTAAGGTTAATTAATATGGAAACCACAGGGCCCTGATATTGCACAAATGATGTGCACGCAAACTTAAGGCTGAACTCAGTCTTTCATCCATGCTTATGAATGTGTTGGAAAACAACAAATGTTGCCTTGAGATGCATTACAGCTTCAGTGTAAACTGCGGTTTTCACATTACCAAAGAGAAACACTAATGCACCACCAACTTAAAAATATGAATATTGCTTTGCCTGGCAGAAATCCGGGGTTTTCACCACAAACATATTTAAAAATCCAAATCTTGCAGGGTGGTGCACCTCTGAAGCACAACATCATTAAAACAAATGAGCTTGTTGTTGGTTTTAGGTCAAAGGAGGCAAAGACACAGAACCCTGTTGACAGTAGTGGAGCTGAGGAGGCACATTCTAATTCCCCAACCCTAACCCCTGTTAGCTATTATACCATCCTAGCTGTTGAAGCAGTGGTTGGTAATGCAAAAAAAAAAAAAAAAAAGCCTAAAACCTGGCCCATGTTTTTATAAGCCGCTAACCACAAAAAGTGGATACAGGCTGAGTCTATAACTGTCAATATGGTATCACGTGTCACATTCGCATTTTGATTATTACTATACTCTCGAAAAATACTTGACTGAGTTTGTTATTGTTCTTTAAAGTGTTCTTTTGGTGGAAATTCAAGAGGGATTCCACTGTTAATATCACATGCTTTGTGTGAAGGAGTAAATTGCTGCACTCAGTCGCTTATCTAACAGTGGCTTTATTAGCATTTAGCTGCATAATAAATCTCTATAGTGTTACTTGCTAATGAACGGTTCGATGAATCACTTCTTTTTGCATTTCAGTTTGTTTGACATAAAGTTGTATTGATGGCTGTGCCCGATTCATAACATGAGGAGAGCAGAGAGTACATAACTGCTACACGGCAATTTGTACAGGCGTTTTGTTAGTGTTTTAGCCCTTGATTGTATATTGTGGTTCAGATTGAAGGTACAGCAGACAGGTAATGGGATGTTCAGTGATTGGTAAAATCAAAGGAAGGCAGTCGTGATAGATTTGGCAATCCCAGCTGATAGCAACATCAGAAAGAACAACGAAAAGATGGCGAAATATCAGCAAGAGTTGGTGCAGTAGAAAGTAGAGTTGTGATATTGATTTCCCTTCCATGCACTCACCCAATTCCGAGCAGGGTCAATTGTCGATAATAATGCTCCGCCCTTTTGTTAAAGCATTACATAACTAATTAAAACTAAACAGATGTGACAAATGACACTTAAACATACGTCATGACATGGAGTGGTATCGTGTTGCTGTTTCTTCTTTTGCCTTAATCCTGATTTATCTCTACTCCTATGAAGTATATAGTCTCTGTTTAACCTTCTTCTGTGTTCACAGTCCTCCCAGTGGTCCTGGTGTGATTGGTTTTTGGATCTAGTTTATATTTTGGGCTCAATATTTTTGATTGGTTTCGCTCCACTGGACTGATTCCTCTTTTGACCCATGCCTGATTTTGATTAGTGATTTTGCTTTGTCTCATAAATCTCTTTACGGAACCTGTATCCGGCGTCTGCACCCAGTAGGGGGAGTCCCACCCGATCTGGCTCATGTATGACACATGGCCATGATAAGAACTACCACCACAGACAAAATTTGGGGATTTTTTTTTTTTTTATTTTTGAAATTTTGGCAGATGTTTTTTAAAAGAAAAAAAAAAAAAAAAAAAAAAAAAAAAGAGGAGTTTATGGCCTCTTTTGCAGCCAAACACCAGGGGGCAATTGAGACGTTTCTGTTTTGGGAAACTCTTGCTGTTGGCCATTTGTGTGTCTTACATACATAGTCAATGACTGAAACACACTTTTTAGCTTGGGAAGTAACAGCAAACAATATAACCTTTACACAATGTGAGACAATATATGAGCCTTTTTATTTTATTTATTTATTTTACTCTGAACCATCAATGATAAAGAGCTATCTTGGACAATGGTATAGTCTGTCCATTACACCTCCCCTGTTAATATGGATACTCTTTGGGCTGAGTCACAGCCCGCCCCTCAGTAATTTACTCCTCTCTCAAACCATCAAGACAAATACAGATGATGGAACCCTTAGAAAAGTGTCCAACTAAATGCACAATCTTTTTTAAATGCTAGAAGTCACTTTGAATTTAATCCATAAAGTTCTGAAGTTATTATGATTACAGAAGTACATTTTATATCATTCGGGAAAAAAACAACACTAAATTTGATGTGAAACAGTTGGACGATTCAACCCTGTTGGGAAAATGGTTATTTTCTCCATTTAAATTGAATTATTTCAGCAAGACATATATCACGTTTACCAAAGGGCTAATTACTTGAGAATCTGATAGAAGATCCTGGTGGTGTTGAATTATGTTGGACTAAAACAGACAATGAGAACATATGAGATGACTCTCTTATAGTCTTTGAGGCACAGGGAGTCGTACCTCTTTGTTTATGATGTTCTGTACACTTCATGACACAGTGGTTATTGATTAAATTACAGGACACCATGTTGGGTATATGCATGGAAAATATAGTCAGCTGCACAAATGGAAAATTCGTCCCAATCTCCACTGTAATAAAGTGACCGTCTTGTTTTCTTGTGCTCCCCCAACCCTACAGTACAGGTCTCTTCACTACAGCAATGCTGTCAAAACAAAGAAAAAAACCCATACTATGTAAAGCTATATATTCTCTCCCTTTCTTTCTGAATTAGACTCTAGGTTTCACCTTGACTAGGTCACTATTAAAAGGTTGTGATGCGGTTGCATTCTTAAAGTGTCACAAAACAGAATATCCATTTCTTTGTACCTGTAAAGCAAGGAGCTGCAAGTGACCTGGCACCACTGTCTGTTAGAGACATAATGATGATGCTTTATCTTCTTGACATTTTGTATTCATTCAGGAAATCCAGCTTCCATTTTGGCGTGCCCCTTGTTTCACATATCTCTCTCATTTGAATTCACGGGTCTTATTTTATAATCCGCTGGCTATTCTCAACTGTTTTAAGACCGATGCCAAACATGTTGCGTTATCACGGTGTGCACAATACATCTGTAATTGAGACAGATTTGTTCATCTATTAAATTGCAATACAATCAAGTGTTACCGTATCGGCAAATCAGTTATTCAGTTATTTTTCTTGCATTAGGCAAATGGCTAACCAACTGGGCAGGTGGCCCCTGAATTTTTCAAGCAAATTCAGTGTCCTATCCTTGATTTTATTCTGCATTGTCAAAGCAGAAACACTACCCATCATTCAACCAATACCCAGTGAACATCAAATTAGTTACAGAATCCATGGCAAATAGATGCCTCTCATAAATTCAAGAATCGACAAATAAGCCAGCAAACCAGCCTGTCAATGAATGACGGACAGGCCAAGCTATCAGAAAGTGAGGCAGCTCCCTATCCTGTAAAGATAGGATTAGTCACAGAAGGATGGCTTTAGCAAAGTCACCGCAACGGCTCCCCATCAAGTTGGTGTTGCCACACGTATCTTTCAGTTCCAGAAAACCTGATAACATGTACTAAATTAACCATTAGCTAGAGTAAAAAAAAAAAAAATAAAGAAAAGAAAAGAAAAAGAATTCAATTACCTCGATTAATTTTCAGTAGATGTGAGTGAAAGAATCCTGACAGGAAGTACGAACATTCTTTAGTTTTGTCTTCATTCAAGTCACCCATGCATATATTCTTATTTGATGTTTAATATTTGTGGTTGTATAGCATTCATTTATTCTATTTTACGGTTTCATTCTACTCTAAAATAAAATACGTGAATAGTTTTTCATACATTTGCTGTGTGTGGGTGTAGCATGGAAATCTTGAAAGGGAGCTCGGCACAGTGCGAGATGGATGTTTGACCATTCTGGCCCACATCTGAAGTGAGGGTTATAGTCCCATACTATTAATGGCTTCACAACATTGATTTTGTATTCTTTGAAAACACTGTGCTCTGCTGCGCAGTAGTAATGTAGAGATCTATGATATTAATGTTGCCATGCATAAAGTCATTCATACTACTGTAGTGATAATTCTATAACGCAATAAGCACACCAATTCCAGGACAATGTTATATTATTTATTTACATATTATTTTAAGGCATGCTCTATTCTTATTTAATATTATTTCTATTCATTGCATTATCAGGGAAAGTGCTTCTTTTCTTTCTTCTATTCTATTCCAATACTCTGCCTGTGCAAACTTTGCAAAAAAATTCAAATTTCCAGCATACACTTCTATCCTCTACCTCGAACCTTTCCAGACATGCAGACTTTACTTGGCAAGCAATGAAAGGGATGCTGTCACTCATGTTGGAAACAGACCTAAGCATAAACATTACTATGGGCTTCACCTCAGAGCATACACACTTTAGCAGAAAGGTATATTAACACTGACAACCTGATTCGCTTTTACTGTAAATTCATAATATGCAATGAAGTAATTACTTTGTGCAAAATAATTCTGTAAACAAATTTCATGTATGTTGAATTCAATGTTTTACTACCACCAAAAGGTTTTTAGGCTCTTCTTGAGGGACTGTGTGAGATGTCTATAGGATGCTTTTTTTTCTTTTGACAGGAGGATTTAGAGATGTCTGCTACAGATACCTCCTGAAAACTGCCGTGTGGAAGTTCGTGGGCAACTCCAACTTGGAGGAAACCCTGGAGCAGACCAAGAACACCCTGGAGCGATTACTTGTTCCATCTGACGGGAATGTCGTGGGATTCCCAAAGACAATCTTAAGGCAACTGCAAAACTAGCAAGACAAAGAGACACAGGACTCTGTGGAAAAATCAAAGCTACAACACAATCAGAAAAACTTACTGTTTCTGAGTTATTTTTATGATGTATATGGGAACACTTTTGACACACATCAACAACGACAACAGAAACAGTTCAGAAACTGTACTGCATGTTCTGCTGTACCACCATTCATTTGTGCTTGATTATTTTTATCTCTTCATATTTTCTTTCTTTAACGTATTTCTTTAATTCTGCTACATTAATTGTGTTGCTGTTTTAGCTTTTCATTGTGTTGTCTTGTCTTTAGTTTGGCTTCCTTAAATAGCTTCTGTGTTGTGGTAACTTCTATGTGAATCTACTTCTGTGTCTAAAATGTGCAATATGATTAAAACTGCTTTGCCTTTTCCTGCCTTGTAGGTCACTTTATTCATTGTTTATTCCCCGCTTCGCTCGTCTGGGAATGTCTTACTTTTAGAATCTTAAAAGTTTTCATTATCATGTATGATTCTCTCTGGACTTCCATTTACACGCAGTAAACAAAATACAGGATTTGGACATTACTCATAAACAATATTTTGAGGTAATATGAATGAGCTATCTTGTCATCAGCCATACAACTATCTTGGGATTTATTTGTGATTACAATAGCATGGGAGGTGGAATAGAAAATACATCTAAAATTCATTTAAAAAAAAAAAATCAATCAAACCTAAGAAAGTCTTTAATTTTAAAGAGCAGGATTTTGTGGCAGTTGCCAGATTATGCTGTCTGACAGGTATTCAAATTGTTTCCATCACAGAATAACTATTAAGAAAAGCAACTTGCACACTTATGAATGGTAAACACATACTTCTCTCTCTTTTGCCTGAAAATTGCAAATGCAAACATGGTTGCTGTGACGGCCGTTCAAGAACCAAATATTTGTTTATTTTCCCTGTGTTTACATGTTAGTATTTGTTCTGTGTATGAGTTGTACACATTTCTAATTTCTTACACTGGCCAGTTTTAAGCAAATTTGTCAGGGAAAGACAAGTTAGCTAATTCAGTAAGAAGAAGTAAATATGTAAAATATGAAATATGAAGGATTGAGTATTTTGACCTGTAAATTTGAAGTAGAATGACAATGTTGTACTTTGAGGCTGCAGCATGAGAATTATAACTCACGTACAGGCAGTCTCAGTCAGAATTTTTTATTTTTTATTTTATTTTTCTCA
>KV751330.1:13473308-13499344 GCA_001698575.1 Mola mola | reverse complement strand
ATGACAACAACATCAACAACAACAATAATAATAAGTCCAGAAGATATGAAGTTTAAAGCTAATACCGACTGAACTGAACCATAGAGGCCTTTCAACCCTGAGAATGACGATGACGGAGAGCAGCCATCAGATGAAGCAGGCGTCAATGAGAGAGGCTCCACAGCTTCGTAGGGCAGACGAGGGCAGGGTGAGTGATGGTGACAGGCCAATTGAACATCTTACAATGCCAATCCCACTGCTTACTTGCACTCTCCCAGTCAGTCTAATGTGCTCTTCTTATTTCCTGTCTCACTTCTCTTCTAGACTACAGACGTTTGTTTATCTTTCCTAATTCCACTCGTCACTCCGTCTTTCTCAGCAGACAGATCATTAGGATTAGGACTCTGACTCTGTCTATCCCATCAGATGCTGATGGGCTACAGTAGCATAGTGTGGGAACCAGAAAATGAGCTCCTGGCAGATAATAGCCTGCTCGCTACCTTACATCAGACGATAGATTGAGGGGGAGGAAGAGGGCAAGTGAGAAACGGAGAGTCTTTTTAGCACTCATATTTAGTCTTCAGGAACAATGTTGTTCCCGAAGAGAATAACATTTGAAGGGGTGCAGAAGTCCAACCAGACATTGTCATTACCATGTCACCATACTTCTCAAGTTTAATTATGTAATCTTTAATGCAAAGTTGAGATATTTGTTATGACAACTTCATCATAAGCAAGAAAACACAATCCAAGATCAAGCTGTTGAACTCATTGTGTAGAAATGTGTTCTAAGCTGAGCGCAGGACTCAGGCAGGACGGACTGGCAAATAAATTTTACCAAAGTTGAATACACATCTGTGCAAGCTTTTATACACAGCAGCCATGGATATAATGGAACCAATGGTATACAGGAGAACTCAATGTAATGGGCAGGAGACATTGCATCTCCCAGCCGTGTTATGAAATCTGACTAATGTGGCATCCCTCACAGCAAAGGCACCAGCCACTGACACAGGATGACGCTAATGAGGAAGGTCATCTGCGACATGAGTTGAAAACAGATGAGTGTGTGTGTGTGTGTGTGTGTGTGTGTGCAAACATTTTTATGTGACCATCAGCTTTGAATATGGTGTCATTCAAATATATAACACATATGCATACATCCAATCATGAAGAGGCTGAGTTTCACACAAAAATTGTCGGCAAATTGTGTGCGTGTATCATCTCATCAGATGCTTCAAATACGCAGAATATTTACTCTCTGTAGGTTTGGAGGTACAATATTACTGAACCCAATTACTGTATATCACAAATGACTTACAGTTGTTCTGCTTGTTATGTTAAAGAAATGCAAATTTTCAGCTTGGGGCTTTTGGTCAACTGATTTGTTTGAAGAAGATTTGTAGAAGAAAATACATTTATTTGTCTGTCACCTTACCCAGGCAGAGCACAGAATAAGTCAGCCACTCACACTGTGATGCACTCCGAAGTACCCAGGGGCAAACATTTGCATTGATGCTGGGTTAGAAAAACGATTTCAAGCAACATGACAATTCAGAATTTAAATGTCTTGTATGCTCTGGTTCAAATTGCTCAAGCGAACTACGGGTTTATATGAGCATTGCCTACTAATACATAAGCTTCGTTTGTCATTATGAACTACACATTGACAAACATTAGTAAGTTGCTAAGAGAAGACTGATATGAAAGGTCTATTTAAACATATTTTAAAATAGAAAGCTCTGAAAAAAACCCCAAAAAAACGGCTGTTTCCTGAAAACGATTAAAGTGTAAGGCATGATGAAGAGATGAGAGCAACACCAGTAATATCAGATTAGAACAAGACAAACATAGCAGGTTACAGCTTCAGGTGTTGCTAAGAATTCCCGTTATTTTGTTATTCCGTCTGATTTTGTGCTTTATTTGATTTCATTTTCTATATTGTTGCGCAAATCTTACAATATAGACCCAAAAACAATAACACATCAAGAAGGTCTTGGGTCTAATTTCCGGGTCAGGGCCTTTCTGTGCAGAGGTTGCATGGTCTCCCTGTGCCTGCGTGGGTTCTCTCTGGGTACTCTGGCTTCCACAAACATGGAAAATTGGGGTTAAGTTAATTGGTCACTCTAAGATGCCCGTAGGTGTGAATGTGAGTGTGGATGGTTGTTCGTCTCTACACGTCAGCCCTGCGATGAACTGGCGACTTGAACAGGGTGTACCCCACCTTCGCCCGATGATGCTGTTGGGGTAGGCTCCAGGACCCTGTGATCCTTAACAGGATAAGCGGTAGAAAAATGAAGGATGGATGGACCTGAGCCTCTATTAGTTTTATATATATGTACTTGTAATGTTCGGGGCAAATGCAGGAGTAACGGTGAAGGTTAGAGTGATAAAACACTGAATGTATGTCTTTGGTACTGGTTATCTATTAACAGGAATATCCCTCCCACATGGCCACCGACAGTTTGATTAGAATGACTAAACTCTGTGGAGAAACCTGGATTGTTTTGAGGCTGTACTCAGTGTGAGCGTTCTCTCTGATAGTCTGAAAAAAAAAACAAATTTTATTTTTGTGTGTGGACAAATCATTATTTGACCAGCTTTGTACTCCTCTCTTCCAAACGTGTTTGCTTCTGATTAAAGCTTTTTAAAAGGTTGTGTTTATGGATGTGTGTTCTCATGTGCGCATGCATGCGTGTGTGTATTTTATTATGGTTGTTAGGTTTCAGCTTGGCTTACTGTCCTGCACACCAAATGCCACATACACACACGTATGTGTGTGCGCACATACTCGTACACATTCAAGTATTTCTTCCAAACTGCTGATGCTCTTAAAGTAGTTGGCTCTGGGCTACAAGCAGTGACAGTAGCAGTACTGAAGAGAAACTTGACATGCTGCGTGTGTCTGTGTATCTGTGTGTGTGTGTGTGTGTGTGTGTGTGTGGGACCATGCAGTGTGTGTCTGTTTCGCACACTAATGTCAACCTTCATGAAATCATATTTTTCAACTCCTTAGAGCAGAATTCTGACGAAAGAAACTTGATTGTGGAGACATTTCGCCTGTTGCTTCACTTAATGTTATGTTTCTTCTTATTCTAATTTTTTCTCTTTTGGAAGGAACATCAAAGTTGATTTCTTTTTTCTTTTTTTTTTAACCGGAGTTTTTAATGCTCTTATATTCATTCTAAAACTAAAACTATGAGTTTCTTTAAATTAAAAACTCACAAAGTTTCTCTTTCACATGCAAAACATAAACATGTTCCGACCTCTTGGTACTGACAGTCACTGCCGGTGATTGAAAACTGTAAAAGACAAACCAACATGAAAGTCTAAAATAAAATAGAGAGCGCTTCTCGATACATTGCTTGTATGCCACCTAAAACTACAGAAAATACTCCAAAAGCAGCTTCTTAAGACGGTTTAGATGCTGTTATGGGTGATTTTACAGCTACAGAATGCTGCTACATTTTATTAGGACAATTAGTCATTACTGTGGCAACGGTGTCAATAAATCTCTGGCAGTTAGTCAGATTAAAGCAAAATATAATGGAATCAAATAAAGATACATGAGGAAATATATGGCTTTATATATCCTTTATCCCATTCATTTTACAAAGTGATGAATTACACACAGTAAAATGCTCCTTTGACAGGATTATCTGGAGCTGTTCTCAGCTCGTCTGTTGGAAAAAAGGCCACTCAACTAAGTCTGATGTCACACAGCCGCCTGCGTAGCACCACTTTTGACATCAATCTTCAAAAATAAATTGTGCAAGCTCACAGAAATAGAGGCAACTACGGACAAGCACGCACGGACTGTGTCGCTCTCTGTCTGGAGTGGTATAGTCTGACGTGACAGCAGACACGTTAGGTCTGTCCTTTCATAGCTCCTTTGAAGATGGCCACGGTTATTAAAGCAGAGAAATTGTGTTTGTATAATGCCATTCATTAGGGAATAGAGTATCAGTGTATCAGTGCCATGCAAAGGTAAGTGTGCTGCACACAGCCTTAGGCTCTCTCTCCCCCCCCCCACACACACACACACACACACACATTCTTAGAATGGTTTCAAAAGTGCAAATTCTTATAATGTGCTCTTCTTAGTACTTTGTGTGAAGTTCAGTGTAGCTTTGACAACTCTCGCCCTATTAAAGGTAAGTTCATGAGCTCATATAATAATAATTAAAAAAAAAAACTGCATAAAATATTTCCCCAGTGTAGGTGGACGTGCTCACACTGCCCTCCATCATCTCCCAACCACATTGCTTCCTTTCCCAAGAGAGGAAATGCAGAGCACAAGTATGCTGAGTTCATTTTTCTTGATATTCTCCATTTTATTGCTCATAAAGACCCCTTGAGATACATAAATTGCTGTAGTTCTCCTAAAACAGGTTGGGAAGTGTCTGTTTCACTCTTTTTGATTGTCTGTCACACTTTCTGTGGCTCCACCTCACATTGGACTTCAGTAGAATGATGCACTGGGACTAAGGGATGAAAAACTGAAAGAAAGAGAAAGGACCTCACACTGCACACTAATGTTGACTTTCTTGTGGTGGTCAAACTTAGTGAACTGAAACATATACCTTGTTATGACCATATAAACCAAGACCTGTGAAATCATTAATTTTACCTGTTATAGTTTTGATCTAAGTTTTGTCTTTTAAAAGCCTTAAAATATAAAAATCAATTATGTCACCGAACTTCAAATTCATTTAGGGATTACATTGTTAACCTTATTATGCATTTCATACAGTATATACAGACCAAGCAGGACCATACCGGCTCGGGCGTCGCCCGGGTCAGGTGTTGAGGAACCAGGGCAACCTGATGACAAGTACTGGGATATGACATTCATGGGGTAGGAATGACAATTTGGGATACCAGCAACCCCAGTAAGAGGGGGTACATGCAACGGATGTGGGACCTATGGATGCTTCGAAACCCTACATCCAAGCTAACCAAGAAGCAGCTCGTAACTCAGAGCTCAAATGTCCGCAATCGATGAGGTACAACAACAATGCTACGGCGAGACATCAACTCACTGATCCACATCAACAGGATCTACAGCACTGACATCGACATGTCATTCGGGCTAAACATGTGTAGCAAAATGATATCAAAGAGAGGCAAGATGATCACAACTGAAGGGGTTGAACTACCAGAAGGTAACATAGCCGAAGTTCAGGACAGTTACAAACACCTTGGGATCCCGCAGGCGAATGGGAAGCAAAAAGAGGCCGCAAGGAAGTGAGCCACGGCCAAATACCTACGCAGAGTAAGGCAGGTCCTGAGAAGTCAGCTGAATGGTCAGAACAAGATCCGAGCCATCAACACCTGAGCCCTGCCCGTCATCAGAAACCTTGCTGGTATAATAACCTGGCCAAAGGAGGAGATAAAGGCCACAGATATCAAGACAAGAAAACTCCTCACCATACATGGAGGGTTTCACCCCAAGTCCAGCACCGTGAGGCTGTACACAAAGCCGAAAGTCGAAAGTGGCCGAGGATTAGTGAGCATCAGAGCCACTATCCAAGATGAGACAACCAAGATCCAGGAATGCATCAGGAAGATGACCCCCAACGGTGACCTGCTGAGTGAATGCCTCAGGCAGCAGAAAGCCAGTGAGGAGAAGGAAGAAGAAGAGAGACCATCATGGAGGGACAAGCCCCTGCACGGGATGTACCTCCGACAAATAGAGGAAGTGGCTGATATCGAGAAGACATACCAGTGGCTGGAGAAGTCTGGTCTCAGTGACAGAACAAAGGCACTGATCATGGCAACACAAGAACAGGCCTTGATAGAGGCCGGGGTCTACCACACCAGACAGGACCCAAGGTGCAGACTGTGCAAAGATGCCCCTGAGACAGTGCAGCACATAACAGCAGGGTGCTGGCAGGTAAGGCATAGTTGGAGCGTCACAACCAAGTCGCCGGCATAGTATACAGAAAGATCTGCACCAAATATTGGCTGGAGGTTCCAGGATCAAAGTGAACAAAACCTCCTAAGGTGATTGAGAACGACCGAGCTAAGATCCTGTGGGACTTCCAGATCCAGACCAATAAGATGGTGGTGGCTAATCAACCGGATATCGTGGTGGTCGACAAGCAGGAGAAGAAGGCGGTGGTGGTAGATGTTGCAATCCCAAGTGTTAGCAACATCGGGAAGAAGGAACACGAGAAGCTCGAGAAATACCAAGAGCTGAAAGAGGAGCTGGAAAGGATGAGGGGAGTAAAGGCATCAGTGGTACCAGTGGTGATAGGAGCACTCGGGGCTGTAATTCCCAAGCTAGGAGAGAGACTCCAACACATCCCTTTCAAAACTGGGGATGGTCAAATCTAAGCTCATCTGATGGAGCGGTCTATACAGTGGCATGTTGGGCATAACAGTGCAGAAAAAAGGGGGTTTTTTTGTTTTTTTTTAGAATGTGTGTTTGTGAGCTGTGTGCATGACAGAAATCGTGTCTGTGTGTTGCTGCGAAAGCAAAAAGCAGTCAAGCTGTTGGATTTACTAGATAAGCATTCTGGATGACTGCTCATGGTTGAAGTCTTCACTCACACATACACGCACACAGAATCAGACGATGCCAGACCTGGCTATGATACACATTTGATATGAAACCTAATATTTCAGCATAACATAAGTTTTACTGCGTGTAGCCGTGCAGATCCAGATATGACCTGAATTTGTGCGTGTGCTCATCTGAATGTGACGGTGCATGTGTGGGTTCCCCATTAGCATTTCGTTTTAATAACTAAATTAAAAACTATAATTACTTTTATAATTGCATTTAAAAATAAAAAATGATGATGATAATGACATATAGACTGGAAATTTGATCTAATGATCTGTCTTTGTACAGATGAAAGAAGCTCATGACTGACCAGCAGTTGGAAACTATTTTCTGACTTAAATTTTATCTACCAAAAAGGTTTAATAATTAAGAAATTGCACTGAAATACCAAGTGACGATATTATCTCCTAATAAACACATCAAAAACGACATTATCTCACTTTATTTAGCAAATGTATTCAATGTGTAAACTCCTGCCTACCAGAAGGTTAAACTAAAGCATGACAGTCACTGTTAATTACTGGGGCAGTCAATGGTGGTGGATGACCTCTCACTAACTAAAAATGAGGATATAACTTGTGAAAACTGTAAATGTTGCACCAAAGTGAGATATCACTTTAATTAGTCAAAAATGTAGTGTACGTCCACCCGGAGGGAATATGGAGGAAAACTTTCAGGGCAGTTGTGTCTGATGATAAAAGCACTCAGCTGAGTATGTCTCCTCCTGTCTAAATCAACAGAAAAACACAGACACTCTGAAGCATGCACACGGGCGACTTTCAAAATGATCAGCATTGAGCATTTTGGCAGCTGCTTCATTGCGGCTGCATTCAAACTCATAATGAGTCACTTGCCCTAAGTAAGTGTGCCTGACTTTATTGTTTGAGACAGTGAGTAAAACTAAAGTACAAGGGAATTTAAAAGTGACAGCTGAGCTTTGATAAGGTCCAATGTCTGATCATAAGCCTGCATTTAGGTACACGTCAAAAGAAAGAACACATGAGCATTAAATAAAATGCATGCTCTTAGATAGCACATGCACAAACAGCATGAAAGCATGGATTGTACTCACGTACCTCATTGTGAGGTTTTTTTTGTCAATTACTGTTTCCAAAATAAACATGCACTGATTCTAAAACCAACATGCAACAGAAGTACTTCACAGAATTCAAATCTGACCTTCTGAAAGGCCATGACTGGGCAACTCATTTCCTGGAAACGATCGCTTGTTACCCGTTGTCATCGCAGTATGTGACATCATGTTATGTGGCTTTCTTATCCAGGTAACCAAAGGATCCTTTGGAATCCTTGGCTGACATGCTAAGCTGGTTGAAATTGATGCAGATTGCTTTAAATTGCTGGTACATTAAACCATTTTGCATCATTGCCTGACACCAAAGGCCATACGTTATGCTTGTACCTTCTAACTCAGATGAGGTGCATGGGGCTTTGACAAAGCACTAATATCATATATGCTAGGGATAAAAAAAGGCTTGAGGTGCTACCAAAACCTCAAGAACAGCTACTTATGGGACGTCACGGTGGTTAACATTTGCAAAGCAATGTTTGATTAAAGTTTTTCTCAAATAAAGTTGTCTAAAATTAACATATAACACAGTTTATTATTTATAGGCCTTCATATCCAAGCAAACAGGCAAACAGAAAGATACACATAGTTAACTACAAGCGAAACATATGCTGTTTCAGAATTTAAAGGAACTCATTTAAAGCAACCATTGAAATTGTACATTTACAGAATATTCCAGGTGTTTACAGCACATTAAAAAGAAAATCCTACTACATACTGTAGGTAATTCTTTCTTCAAGTTATCAAAGTACAGTACATGTTGAAATAAAGATTTTCTTTTTTTAACTGGAAGCTTTATCAACTAGATGACTACACACAACATCGATACCAGTAAGTAATATGTCAGTGGCGAGCTGCAGGCTGAAATCTCGCAAATAATCTTTTAAAAAAAAAAAAAATAAATAAAACTACTGGGACAACAATTTCCTTTTGGTTTGTGTGAAAATGTGGGTTGTTGCCAAGAAATGATAATCTCCTATCTAAGAAAATGATTTGGTTTTCGGGTCTGACGTTTGTCATATCTCATTTCACTGGAACAATACATCTATTGATGTTAGATAACAAAAAAAAAAAAAAAAGAAGAAGAAAGACCACTGATGGATATCTGGTTATAGGTTAACACTTATCAGTTGCATGCGATGGTCTGATCTTCACCCATACTTCATGTCTCTAGGAGTGTAGGCAATAACAGACATACCTGGACCGTGGGAGATCTGTTACAGTTGATGAATGAAGAGATTATTGCTGGTGGCACTGGCATTCTGCAGCGCTACACAAGCGTCTATGTGTGTGCCAACAAGTGTGTTTTGCAATTCATAAAAAAAAACGATGCTAGCTGACCTCCAAACAACTTCCTCTTCTCTCTTTCCTGTCTCCACCTGAATTCCCATTTATCCTCATGACCTCATTTCTCACTCTCACCCTCTTTTCCATCCTCTTTTTGCAATTCTGCCCACTTCGCTGAAGCCCACACATCTGTCTGACTGACCCCGTCAGAAACAAAAAGCCATGTTCATTGCAACTTTAACATTGGTGAGACTAGATAATAATAATGAGCTTCATTTGCTGAATTCCTCGGATCACATTTGGTGGGATGATCGACTGAAGTTATTTTAGTTGCCTAATGGTGGTAAAAACGTCACTTATAGTGTCATTCACTGGGGCCATCATTGTCTGATAGGTTGTATATGGACTAAGTAACTGGCTAATTAGCTGACTGAAGACAGGAAAAAGTGAAGTCACATCCACAAGTGTCAAAGGTGTAGAGAGAATGGTGGAGAGAAGACACCAACTCTGACAAACAAAAAGTGACAGAATCTGTCATCCTTGTCTGACAGTTGAGAGTGAGGGTCTGTATGTATGATGATGGGTCTCAGACTGTGATTAGAAGTAATGAGGTGAGTGTGTATGTGCTTTGTGTTGGCATGCATACATTCAAATGGGTGGTGGCGAGGGAGATGTCAAGGTGTGGATTTAACAATTCCTACAGCTATTTTCTCAGCCCTCACCCAATGGAGGGTGTTGTTGTCATCACTAAGTAGGACTGTAAATTGCCATATCTATTTCTAATACTAGCTCTGGGCATAAATACTATACTTCCACTCGGCTCCAGCGTCGCTGAGTTCAAACACACACACACACACACACACACACACATCCACAGAACAGCTAATATGCAGCCAGATCACATTTGTGCAATTAGATATTTGCTTTTTTTTAAAAAAATCACACATCCACAGAACAGCTAATATGCAGCCAGATCACATTTAAAAAAAAATTTTTAATTCACGACTTCTCAAGATTTGCTTCAGTAAAACTATTTGGGCATACTTTGACCCTAAAACAGCACAGGAAGCTAGCTACAAACCAGCGAATAGCTTTAAAAGGAAATAAAATGTCAGAAAACATGTTCCTTGAGGGCAACTGCCCTTTTTATGAGAGGGCAGTGTCACATACAAACCCCTCCGATTATGCAGGGCAGAACCGACATGCTACATTTTTCCATGTTACATTTCTATTTAAACCGAGTCATGTTTAATTTTTGGCTGTGTCGTGTTTTGTACAAGGCTGTTTGTGTCTCATGGTACGACGCTTGGTTCTAACTTCTCTGGTCTTCTTTTATGGAGACCCTGAAAAACAGCATTTCACTAAAAACCAAACATTTTCACTAACTGTCAATAACTAATTTAACAAGACCATCCTCATTCCAACGATAGCTGTTCAGTGGCACGACAGATGTATCATCATTACATTTCATTAGACTCAATAGGGTTCATCTTAGCCCTATGACCCTGCACCAACTGATCAAGACCTTTTATTTATTTATCGTCATTTTAAAAGAGAACTTTGTGGCCTTAAATTGGTTCACATGATTCTCATAAATTTATTATGATTTCATAGCTTCAGTGAAAAGGTGAAAATGTCTAAAGAATTCATTTGGATGCAATAGGTTGAGAAATATAGTATTTGCTGACATTGGTATAATGGCAATAGCAAAGTTAAAGCTACGGATCCACTCATCCAGAAGTCTGTATGCAAAAACATACAGACATAGGGACAGTTTCTTCCCTGCTGCCATCACCATCATGAATAACACTCACGGGCACAATGTACATAGCCGCGGTTCCTGTATATAATATGCACATTGTCTTGCCTGTATATAACAGAGTTTAAAGAACACTGTACATAATCTGGGAATAATAAAGTATGTGTATTTTTTGTTCATATATATATATATTGTATGAACATAGTGTACATGTCTGTACTGCTAGAGACACACAAACAGAAAAAAATTCCTTGTATGTGTAAACGTGCTCGGCCAAATAAATCTGACTCAGATTCTGATTGTGATACATCCATCCATCCATCCATCCTCTGATAGATTAGAAAACAATGGTATTCGAAGACCTGGGTCAACTGCTTCAGAGGAACACTGGCAACAGCTAAAACTGCGACATAAGACTGACGCACACAGCCACACAGTTTTCTCTTACCTTTGTTGTAGAAGAATCCGTCAATGCAGAAAGAAAGCATGAAAGAAATAAGAAAGACATTGTCAGGTCGGTGCAACAAGCTTAATTTTGTGTACGTGTATGTGTGTGTATGTGTGTGTGTGTGTGTGTGTGTGTGTGTTTGTGTATGAGGCACTGTCTATTTCCTTCTATCTTGCAAGTATCATGCAGTAGATACTTTTACAGAGAAACACGCGCCAAAACACACACACAGCACGTTGTTACAAAGATTCCTTGGACCAACATGTTTATAAGGTCAACACCAGGATCCTGGGCTTGACCTTGCAACAAGAGCAAACACACTCTTTAAATACAAAAGTCTCCTGACTCACCACCCAGCAAACATTCACCTCTTTGACAACCACAACACATTTGATGCAACATCATGTGTCTGTACATGTGTGTACATACCAACACAAGCTACACAGACATTAGGCCATTTGAGAGATAGCCATTGATTTTTACTCCCTGCTGACTCTATACAGACAGTGTAAGAGAGAGAATCAGCGGAGTAATTGTTAATTTCCTCCTTCGCACTATAACTCAGTGATGGGGAGGAAATGCTACAGACAGAGAAACAGACAAACAGGAAGATTAGAAGGATAATTGTTAATTTCCTGCTGTGGTTGTGACAGGTTGAGAGACAGAGGGGATTGTTTTTTTTTTGTTGTTGCTGTTGTTCATCTCATTTCAAAAGGCAAATGCACATAAGATGATAACAGCAATGATGCTATAACTGGCAACTTTAAGAAACCGTGGGTATGCATTATAAACCTGTGTCATTTCAATGCACTAGTCCATTTAAGCAAGTACATACTTGTGCTGTAAACCGTTTACTCTCCTTTAAAAGATCGTGATCGGTACAAGTTCCTTAGGTATGAATCTTGCTAAGTCTTCCTCTGTTACACTGTTTGACCTTCTTGAAAGATAGAGATGGGATTCTGGTCATGATAAATGTGTTTAATTACAAAACCCTTTGAGGATAAAAAAAAAAACGATTTCAGGACTTTGTTCCTTATTTCCCAAACCCATTTTTTTAGGGGATCTGCAATACAGGTCCCCAGAATTCACTCTAAAATGCTGTTTCACAGTTGTGTTGCCTTTGTGCCCCAGTAAAGCTAAAATTCACATGCATGTCTGGTCAGTGTAAAGTAATACGAAGTGATCAACAGAAGAGCGTGGTCACATGGTGTAACAACAAGCACCTGAAGCACACGGATTCGTAACATCCAGCAACAGAGAAGATCTGTACAATCAGTAGTTTGTATAACATTTTGTTTAAATTACCACATGGATGCCATAAAATATAGATTTTTTTCAGCACGTGGCTCTCAAAGAAGTTCCTTCAAAGCAACTCTGAGATATAATGTTCACAAGAATGGAACTGGTGTGAGGTGAAAGTGACCTTGAGGTGCGAACGCTGACATTCATGCATGCTTACGACTGTCAGGGACACAGAGGCAGTCAAACCTTTACAAACAATACCTGAGAGAGTGTGACTGTCTTACAGACAAGGTTTTCCAATCATTTCCCATTCTTCCCTGTGAGTGCAACCGACTCAATGTTTGCCTGGATGCACACAGTTGGAAAAGTTTTTCGAGCCCGCTGAGTTTGGTGGTTTCCTTGGTGGAAGCGAAGCAGTGTGAAGTGAAGCAGCTGCAGTGTCGAGCGCTCTGCGTGTCTGCACTTCACTTCTACCGTGGTCACTAATGAAGGGGAAAAAGAGACTTCTGCTCCAAATCCCATTTCTATTTTGTCGATTCGGAGGTGCCAACATACCTATTTCTCTGTCGAAGTTTGAGAGTACGGAAGACAACATAATGTTTAGGTGTGAAAAGCTGAGAGAGAACACATACTGGCTTGCTGATCAACGTAGACGCCAACATTTCTTAATGACAGTGTCAGAGTGACAAAATTAACTGGACTCTCATCTTAAATTATTAAGACTAGAGTGAGAGTGAAAAAAGGAAGGGATTGTGTCTTAGTCTCCCTGTATAGGTTGTTTGACTAAATAACACCTGAAAAACATATTGATAGGTATGGAGATTCAAAGGAAAACATGTACCACTCAAAGAGAACTGAACTTTGTGTCTTCATTGTATTACTGTATTCATCAAAACATGCAAACAGTTGAATATTTGAGGGGTAAAATTAGCTTTTAAATTAGTAAGACCGTTTGTAGGGCAGGAAAAAAAAAGAAAATTGTTTTCATTAAATAACACAAAAGGAAGTCGAAACTGTCTTTTCTTGCCACCACTGAGGAGTTCTGTAAGGATAAGAGAGGAACATATTTCACAAGAGGAGCTTTTGTAGTAGTAAAAAGCAAGAAAAAAAATCTAACTTAACAGATACAACACAGTTCATTGAACAGCAGTTGGGCGGTCATTTGTTTTTAGTCATCCCTCTGGGGAAATCTAGAGTTGGGGACAGAAGAGTCAGGAGTTTAACAAATAGCATTAGCTAATAAAGCTGAGGCTGCATCTTTCACGGTCGGATTCCTTAATATTTTGAACTACTGTGGGTAAGTGTGCGTGTGCGCGTACTGATGTGTGCACAGCGTGTGTAATGTATACATCGTGTGGTACCATGAGGGTTTGTGCGTATATTTGGTAGCAAACCCTGTACTTGTGTTTTTTTCTTAGACATCCGACCAAAGTGCAGATGCAACTTACAATGTGGCTTCATGATAAATAACCCCCATCACTTGCATGCTCTCACACACACCCATACACAACTACAGCAGCCAGTTAGTGTGGCTGACTCTGATCTCCAAACTGTAATAGTGGCAAGTCTAAACTTCTGCTCTCACACACACACACGCACGCACACGCACACGCACACACACGCACACACACGCACACACACGTACACACACGTACACACACGTACACACTGGGGTGGCCTTGGAATGATGAAACCTAATGAAATGTCTCTTTTCTGAGAATCTAATGATTCCAAGTTCCTCTTTACAACCGATGGGCCCATACGTTCTTGATGTGTATTTTGAGATATGATTCATGAGCATTTTATCAACTTGGGAACTGGAGAGAGCAGCACATCATTTACTATCTGTTGGCTGAATTCAATCATTTTCTCTCTCTCCTCACTGAGACATAGTAATTGTTTTAAATATGTCCCAAAGCTAATCCACAACAGCGCCTTCTTAAAGGGAATCACATAACTATGGATCCGCTGCTCCTCCGACCCATTTTTGTGCAAAGTGTCATTAAAACTTCATTTGCAGTGGAGGCACACGAGTATTTGGGGGAAGCCCATAATGTATGGCATTAACATTCTTCCAAGAGTATTACCTGCAGGACATTTAGAGTTGATTTACTGTTGATAAAACTGAGAAAAATAAGACAGTGAGGGCTAAAAAATGGGTAAAGACATCATTATCCAATGTGATGAAGTAATTCTTGAAGAGATCAGCGGTCAGGTGGCGAGTCATTTAGACTGTATTTACAAGACAAAATTGGAAATCTCACAAAAAGATTATAATTTAGGAAGAAAATCTTTTGGAAGAAACTCAGTCACCTTTAATTATCTCCTCCGCGAATCATGTCATAATAACGGGATTTGATAAAGCTGCATCTTCTCATGCTGGTTTCTCCATCCTTATCTGCACACATGATGCGAGATATGTTTGATTCCCAACTCCAGGGTTGATGATACCTCCAAGGACATACCTCTTCGCCCTTCACATCTTAGCTGACTCCGCTTGCATAAACATGGAGGTGTTTATTTACGGTGTCAACATCAATGATTTCTTCAAATCAATAGCTTCCTGGGAACCTGTACACATGCTGGCTATAGATTGGGCTACATCAATCTCTCTCATCTTCCTTTTCTTGGTGATTCTACTCTTCTCCTCACTAGTTCAATCCATTTTTCTCTCGCTGTGAAATTGATGGCCGTTATTTTCTCTTGGGCAGTTTCAGACAGCTTACTCATCTGACTGTCCATTGTGAGGCTGATACTCCTTTTTTTCTCCCAGCTGTTTTCCTACCACACGCTCACGCTCCATCAAAGGAAGGAACACAATCTCCGATGTCCGGTTTGAGAATGACCCTGCCAGTCATTTCAGCAGCAGTCAATATCAGGTGGACCTCGCCATTTCCTAGGTGAAATGGCAATAATAATCAAACCAACAGCTCTGTTTCATGGTTGCGGTTTTTTGACACACAAGCCACACACTGAAGCCACTCAAGTTTTGGATGAAAGGGTATAGTCTTAAATATAGCACAAAAAAAAAAAAAAATCAATGAATTGACATTTTCTCTTTTGGCAGTGAACCACATCTCTACTAACAATATCTTAGAGTAGTGCACAAACAATGCCGTTGACGTTGGGAAAGTAATGAGATTTCAAATTATTTAGTGAAACGGCAGTCAGCAAAGCTATGCCTTGAGCTATGTTAGGATAACCTGAGCAGAGGCAGCCCTTTTCACACAGGAAAAAGGAAAGAAATTAGCTTCCTGCAACCTTTGCACCATCTATTTGACTGTACGAAAGTTTGATTTGTGTTTTTTATGATAACGATTTATTTAAGAAACAGGGCAATCTAAGCTTCTTACAACTCAAATATAAGAACATCATATCAAGGTCATTCTTTAAACTGACAACACCCACAAGACCACATCTTGATCTGAGCCCTGTTTGGTCTCAAACATGAGCCCTCTCATCTATTAAGTCTGCACTGACAGCCATGTCTTTGAAAAATGGCCACCAGGAAGTGATTGATCAGCTAGCCATAAATGTAATTGATTCCACTGAAAAGCTTAGAACTTGCATGATCTATCTTATCATGGTGTAGTTTCATATAATTTGGTGTCAATGGGTGTTTCAAGCTATAGCTACTTTATTAATTTTCCAACATCCATAAATCCATCCATTTTCTACCACTTATCGTGTTAGGGATCGTGGGGGGCTGGAGCCTATCTCAGCATCTTGGGGCGAAGGCAGGGTACACCCTGGACAAGCCGCCAGTTCATCGCAGGGCTGACATATAGAGACAAACAACTATCCACATTCACATTCACACCTACGGGCAATTTAGAGTGACCAATTAACCTACTAACCGCCGGTTTGCATGTTTTTGGACTGTGGGAGGAAGCCGGAGTACCCGGAGAGAACCCACGCAGACACAGGGAGAACATGCAAACTCCGTACAGAAACGCTCTGACGCAGTAATCGAACCCAGGACCTTCTTGCCGTGAGGCAACAGCGCCAACCACCGCACCACTCATGTAGAGCTAAAAACGGTCACATGGCAGAGGGTTTTAACAACAAGTAAATCATAGACTTGGGTGATCTTTCTACTTAAGTACAGTCTCAATTCTCTTAAAACATCAATAGAAAACTTCATCTATAAACTTGCTCTGTCATATGAAAAGGTCAGGAGGTGAACCTGCTGCTTTCGTTGGTTGGTTTTCTTAATGGAGTGGAAAACACTGAGCTTGTAACCAGACAGTACATTAATGGGACAGACATAGCGTGCACCACCCTGAAATTCTTTGACCCTTCCATACTCTTTTTTCTCTCTCACACAACTGTGTCCACATTCAGGTTGTATGAGATAGATATAGAGATATAATAAACATAATGATTTCCCATAATCTTACATGTTATGTTTAAAATTCTGGTACTAGTAGAAAACATACTTTATAGTGAAACGTTTTTTTCATCTCTTTCGCACTTAAGGGCAACAATTGGTTAAAATGAGGAAAAATCTGCTTATCTCCTCATCATGTTGAAGGTTTGTCGTTCTAGTTTCCTTTAAGATCCAACCCCCATGTTCATACTGGTTGTATGCTTTTATGCACATCTTGGCTCTGATTACCAGGATTTCTAGTGTATTGTTAAATTAAGCCTTTAGTTTCCAACACATGGGCATTGATATTTCTCTATGGTGTATTACTCCAACGTCTTGGGAAAATACTTTTTATTTTCCTACTGTATATGTATGCATTTCCTTGTCTAAGCACCACTGATATACAATTCAACAGTAATGCAAATAATATGTTATATTTGTTCAAATTCAAATGTCAAGACCTGCAAGCTATTCACACATACCCAGATGAGCAAACCCCTGCAGGTTTTTAACATAGTGGTCTTTAATATCAGGAGCCACCATCATGCAAGGACTGCAAACAGATATCACAGTATTTTTCCAGTCCGTTCACACGTGTACAAATGCATATGTCAATCATCATTCTTATATTTTATCATCCAATCCTGCTGTTCAACTGCTGGAAAGCAAGAGACATCGCTGTTGACATGATCCACAATCGATTTTTGCTGGCACAGTGAATGTCCCTTGCTGACATTGTTGTATAATTACTCAGGTGCACCGGTTTTAACAAAATGCCCCGAACGCAGTCAGTCACTGAAAAAAACAGAAATGTTTCATCCACAAAGAAACGATAGCTGCATAGAGAATTTATCCTCCATAAAGCTATGTTTTTTACTAGGCTGATTTAGTTTGCACCAGTGTCATGAACATTAGAGCAGATCAGGAAGAGATCCAGCAACGTATTGGCAATAGAACAAGACTAAACTTTTATAACCTGATCTCTAAAAAGTTGAATTTAGTCGGAATGACCACAACCAGAGGCATTTTCCAGCAGTGATTGTCAAAATTAGGTCTGAAGAGTTCCCCATCTGCCAAATTAGCATGCTCAGTTAATTGAAATTTAAAGGACAGCGTCTTGAAAATCATGTAATCATATCATTTCTATGTATGATACAGTTGATTTCATGTCATATTCAGACTCTTAAACGTTACTTTTCAGTAAGTCCTTATGGTATTCAGGACATGTCCGTGTCTGTACTGCACTATATCTGCAGTCAGTAGCATTGGAAAATCTCTGGCTTCCTCTAATGGTTGTCATGGGAAGCTTGCAGTCTCTTTTTGCAGTGAGTGCACTGATGTGATAAGTATGTGTGTAAGTGAAGGCTTTTTGCCACATATATAATGGCGAATGGAGGGATAATCGCTTGAAGGGGAAGAGAGGTGATGTCCAGAGGGAGAGTCGAAGAAAACACTGTGAAATGGATGTGCTCAGGAGAAGAAATGACCTCTCTCTCTCTCTCTCTCTCTCTCTCTCTCTGTGACTCAGACAAAATGTTTCCCTCTAAACTCTGCAATCTCTTTGGGTCTCTGGCTCTATATCATTGTCTAGCAAAGCCCCTCACCCTCTCCAGCATCCCTCCCCTTCTAATCCCTTGCCTGATTGCCTTTCCATTAACTGGCTGCATCACAACATTTTCCACATTTCATTTTAATCTTTAAAAAATCTACCTACCTCCACAGCCCAGAAACAATGAGCGGGGTGGTCATGAAATGGCTCAAACAACTGTTTTAGGACAAAGGAGGTGGGGTAAGGTAGAGAGAGAATGGGTTGAAGTCAATAGGTCATGATTACAAAGTAGGAGGAGAGGAGGAAGACTGCAGTGATTTTTACATTTGGTTGTTTTCTTTTTTTTTCAATCAAGATGTACAGGCTGATTGCTGGTTTCGATAGTTCACTGTGGCTGGGGTGGTCTTCAAAGATTACGCAGATGAATCCGTCTGTAATCAATTAGTCTAAACTGTTTTTAGGTCCATTCTGAAAACTATACTTGAGAATTTTAATAATAGGATCACTCTGCCTCTCACCTGCAGCCAAAATGAGCCAGAGGTTACCTCCTCTGTCATATACTGACGTTTAAACTAGTCCACTCTATGCTGCACAGTAACACTGGAGTAATTCAGCCATACACACACTATCAAGAAGAAAAAGCGCTATACTCAAGGTTAAAAAATGTGAATTTAATCGGAGGAAGAAGAATTGTGTTGTTGATATAATAAGTAGATCTTAAACCTGTAAGTCCTCTTGTTTTCAGAACCTGTTTGAAATATGTCCACTACCCAGGGCTCCATATCAAATCATTCACTGGACAGAAAAAAACCAAAAACCAAACAAACTGAAAATAAGTTCGCTTTAAACTCATTAACATTCATTTTATGTTACAGTCATCTTTCCAATTATCAGCAACAAAAATGTATCATTCATAGTGGTAATTGCTGCTGTTGATTTGTGTGCATGAGAGCTGAGGCACACTGAATATTCATGAGTCTGATGATAATACTGTATTCAAATTATTTAAATTATCAGTTTCCTCAAACTAGTATGGAGGTGGAATATATAATCATGCAACACACACAAATGAACTCAAGTCAAATGAATAAGGCAGTAATTCAACAGTGCAATGTTCAGGTGTGAAGTGGTATCATTGAAGAGTGCTATTGTCACACGCTATATTTACATGAATTGCAAAAGACTGATTCGATTGCCGAGTTGTCACCTCCAAACAATTTACTTTACTGAAAAAAAGTGTAAAATCGAAAGTTCTCTACAATCCTCTATAAACATATCAAATGAGTAACAATAGAATATAAAACATATTTCTTACTTTTGATTAGCCCATGGGTGCACATGTGGTTAAAAGCAACAAATCCTAAAACCTCGTTAAACAGTTACACCTAACAACAAACATGAGCATGTGTTACATTCAAACCTTTGTTAAAGAGGTAGACAACTGATGGAACCTTTCGCCAGCAGGTGAATCACTCTGCTGATGGAGGCGGCAACCATAGCGACAGAGTAGACTACGGCAAATATGGACAGCGTAAGGCATCAAAAGCATGTCAACGGTGTTAATTACTCTCAGTGCCAGAAGAAAGAAAGACACAAGATCAGCACTGCTGGAGTTTTACTTATAGGTTAGAGGGCATGTTGTTTCTAAAGCCAGCGTTGCAGTGTCACTCATCCTCTCCATCATCTTTTCTCTCCTGCCAAATTTCATATTGGTTTTAATCTTTTAAGAATCCACTAATCTCCACAGCCCAGAAACATTGACAAGAGTGGTCACAAAATGGCCCAAACAACTGCGCTGGGAATTGATCTCTGATGTCGATGATCAATACGAGACAGTGTAGGGTTGGGGTGAAGGAAAGAAGGAGCGAGAGAATGGTTAGAAATAAATTGGATATGATGAGAAAAGTAGGCAGAGAGGAGGAGGATCACAATGATTTTTACATTAAGATGTTTTCCCATCGAGATCAAGGTGATTACTGGTTACGATGGTTCACTGTGGCCGAGGTGCTCATATACAGGTCATGTGCTGTCTATAAGTCTGCCTGTAAGTCCTGGAGGGACTTCAATTGCATGTTACATCCAAAAATATTCTAAGACCATTTTTTACTGATTCATACACTTAATCTTTCTGTACGGCTCTGACAGCAGTGCATTAATAAAATATGTAGGCCTATTAATTTATTTTCATAGCAGCTGTATGATACTGCCATGTGTAGATGTAATATGAATACATTATTGTGTATTTGATTTCAGTCATACATTCAAATGAATAACAGTTATAAAAAAAACAAACTCTCTGATGAAGTATAGTCACAATTAAGAAAAAAGAAAGACTTAAAACATTTATAAATTACAGCGATCGCATAGAAATGTCACTGTCATCTTTGGACTGTCTATGAAATCTATCATGTCATTTTAATGCAGTTTCCAACGTTTGCTGCTAATCTTCAAATGCTTTATAAGCCAATTTGGAAACAGTGCTGAAAACCTCCATACCGCACACATCATTGTTACTGGTGAGACTTTCCAGTGTAAAATGTTGCCAAATTGCTGACATTTTTCTACTTCTGTCTAGCCTATACACTAATGGATCCACTTCTTCGCTGCACTAAACATTATTTAACTGTGTCAGCACCGTTTAATAGCGTCACTTTCATTATTTTAAGTTTAGGTCAACTTTCTTCATCTAAAAATCCTTACATCTACACTTCAGGTGCCTATCCTTAGAGATGTAATTTGTACGATCATAGATTGAATTGAAACGTAAAACAAAAACTAGTATCATCAACAGGTAGGAACATGCATCCATATCTTCATAAAAAACAACCTACTCCATACAAAATATATTCATACGCTGGTGATGTTCTGCTATATATAACCAAGCCACATTCTTAGAGATGAACAAAATCAAATAATTTAAGTCGCCACAGTGAATCCTCTCTCGCTTCTCTCAAGTCCTTCTCTTGATATACACCAGGGTAATTAGAGTAAATTTGAATTAATGCTCATCCATTAACTAAGGGTCCTCTGGATAGAAAGAACCTCTTCAAGCATATATCTTCAAAGAAGTATATAGATTTATGTATTCATCTTAGAATGCCACGGTTTTTTATTCATATTATTCCTTTTATTCCCATTACAGTCAGTCTGGTAGATCCCCTCTACTTCATGACTGAATTAACACTTTTGAAATGATCCCAGACTACACACACTACACACTTTTTAGGTTTGCAACACATCAGGCTTCGAACAAGAGGTTTATGATATATTGACGAGAAGACACGTTAAGTAAACCAAACTGCCTTGAACTAGATTAGGGGGCTAGTTCACCTCTAATGATTAGATGATGTCCTTCTGTCTCCCTTAACCCCAGAAAAAAGGCTCATAAACGTATCATATAACTCTTTACAGTAACCTACGCATTTGTCAACAAATGAAATAATATTTTAAACGGGAAACTAAATCTAATGCTATACTCACTGTAGATTTAAATGCTTGAAAAAGATAAGCGTCACCACAGTAGAACATTTTTACATCAAATGTACCTTTGATTCTACGACAGAACAACAGAGTGAATACAAGTTGAAGGAAGTTCCTTATATTAAAACGAAAGCCTGCCAATAAATGATTCTCCTCTAAAAAAAAAAATTCAAAAATGATGACCGAAATGGGCATTAAAATTTCAGTCAGTGTGTGGTTTGGTTCGGGTCCAGACTCAGTGCCAGATAAAGTGATTGGAGAGTGGAGGCACGGTAAGACGTCTGTGTGATAATGAATACATAAAAAGATAGATACCAGCACTGTGGAAAATAATTGCATGCACTTTGAGTTTCTAAGATGGCCCAAGTCAGAATTAATAACATTGTACTGCAGCCCACAACAAGGGAATAATCAACCTTTTGAATATTTGGAATTTGCATTTTTCAAATCTTTTTCACGTTTATTTTTATCTTCTCTCTTTTGTCTTCTCCCTGAGTGCTAACACCTAATACTTATATCTGGCCCGCAGTCGTATCAAACATGAATATCTTGGCTCCCAATAGCAGTCATTCCTGTAAGAGCCACCAGGAAATAACTCCCAACAGCAAAAAAAAAAAAGAGCAAAATATGAATAGCAAATCTATTGCTATTCATTCGAATGCCTAAAATTTCCAGCTGCTTCTCTCACACCTAGACAAATGTCTTATTTTTTTCTGTGCTCTTTATGTTCGCTCTCCTTCTATCTTCTGCACAATAGGGAGTATTGTGCAGAAAGGTCTGATAGAAGTGAAAAGGTGGTGCACATAGAGGTGACACAAAGAGAAGGACTACAAGAAATGCTCAGCATGTGCCGACTGATTGAAACAAAAAAACACACAACAAAATTTAAAAAAATGCATTGCAGTATTTTTCCAATGTTTTTATTTTTACATGGGCAACTGCAGAGGCAGTCGATTCTGGGCTAATTGTTCAGTCAAATAGGGTTGTGCTACATGAATGGTCTGAAGGTTTTATGTTTCCATGTAAAGCCAGTCAATACAGCAACCCTCTAAAGCAGCGTTACATATTAATAACATGCTCCCCATCTGGCTGCAGGGTGGTATCCAATAGAAAAATCACACAGTCTACCCTAATCGCATTACACTGCTCATGGAGCAACCATACTAGGCACTCGGTGTGAAGCTCCAGCCAATCTATGTTTTACATTCACTGAGAGCTTCCTGACTGACAGTCTGACTGAGAGAATGAATGACGAGTGAGTGACGAGTGGCTGCAACTGAACTGTTTGACCTGCCGAAGCTGACTTACTGATTAACAGTCTATCTTTCAGTTGTGCTACTAACAAGCACAGGTGAGTGTAATCACCACCATGGTCAGTATACGGCAGATGTCGCCAGGTGGGCATTTTAACCAATATTTAAAGTTACAGGTAAAAAATCTGGGCCCCTATTTCCAAACCCTGTAGACCTGGGGAGTCCCATTTCACACATCTATTTATATTATGAATCATGATTTTGTCTGTATTTTAAATTCATTTTCTGAAAAAAAAAAAAAAAAAACTGAGCTGAAATGAAAAAACTGTACATTGCATGTGTCTGTTATCAAAATATCCTATTTCAGAGGTTACAACTCAGTATGTCACCTCTTTGCTTCTTTAGGCTAACTGAGCTTTAATACAACTAATCCTACATTAAACTTTATATACACTGGATGATGGATGTCAGCCATTTTTCAACCCTTCGCCTTGTCTTTCTGTCTCCGTACAAGTTATAGCAAAGTGATGCTGTCCCATGAAAAACACATACTTGCGAGCCTCGAGTGTCCTATTAAACTATGGATAGCAGCTATTCTACATTTCCATATATTACAGATTCTAATGAAATCTTTGTATTGGCATTTCATATTGAAATCAGGATAATTAATAGGTGAAAAGTCATTTGAGATACATGCGTCATCATGTGGGAAATCACAAAGCTTATTGTTTATCCACGGCTGACGTCATTTAGACTATCCAATGACGTCTTTCAGAACTCCCAGCATCACGGCACTATAAATATTACATAATGAAGTGTATGTCCATTGGTCAAGTAGTTTCCCAATGCTGACAGCTACTAGGGGAGAACGTAGACATTTTTTTTAATCATCCGACAGCGACAAAAACCTGCTTATTATCCGAGGAGTTGATTTCTTTTTTAATAATTTTGTTGTAATTCACTGTGTTTTCTTTCAAACGTCTCACAACTGCAGTAATGAAACAGAAATACAACCCAAGCAGCACCTTATTTAGAAATCTAAGTGTATATGTATTACTTTAATACAGAGGCAGTCTATATGTGCCAGTGCCACATGATAGTTCCTCATTCACAAACAGAACTCTATGATGTATTTGTGTTGAAGCTCAACAGAGAAATCCTCAGTTGCACAGATCTCTACAACATAGAATTAGACTAATCCTCACATATCCTTCAGTGTATGTGATAGTGCATGTAATCCAGAATTCTGCTTTATCAGTGCCAAGTGAAAGTCTTGTATTTACTTTGTACCAATGCATAGTCTCAGATGAAAGATTTTTATAATCTGTGGTTTGGCTTTCTATTTTGTTGTTGAGACAATTCCTTAAAAAAAAAAAAAACCCCAAATAAGATCAAAAACAACTCCAGCTTTATAGTTGAAGCGCTCATTTCACTGTTTAGGCCAGCCACAGCTTAATAAGAGAATGAAAATGCCGGCAAAATTTTCAAAAACAGACATGCACGGACTGTTACTAGAGCTGTAGTTTGTGCTAGACTGGTGGAACCAAGGTCTGTATTCATTTTATCAATTATTTGTCATTGTTTGTCGTTGTCGTCATGTCAGTCTTACTTGGACTTACAGTAACTGTTGAAGTAAAGTTAGTGAGATCTTTTCCTCTGATGATGATTTCTGTTGGTGTCCAGTGAAACCACATCTGTACCTAAGGAGATATAGTTTACAGTCCAGTAATCATGTTGGGTAAACTGGTTCCTGAGTCCAGAGCTAAGCCTTATGCCCAGTGCAGCTGGAGCAGTAACACCATACATACAATGCTAGAAGCAAAACAAAGGGGGAAAAAAGAGATATGGGCTCTCTTCAGCTCCCAAACTCCCGAAACATAGCTGTGGGCTCATCAGTTTTTCAGGTTTAGAGCCAATTACTGCACTTTAATCTTTCATCTTTGTTCATGTATTTATAGCCATTGTGCTTGGTGTATTCAAATATTTATCAGAACAAAATCAATCTTTTACTTCTATTAAAATGGATGTGGCTGAACTTTGAAAGTGGTGATCAGCATGCCAGAATGCTCCATTCTGTGTCCGGTTCTGTTCAACGGTTAATTAGGTAACGTTGTTTCCTCTCTACAGAAGGGCCACGTGAGTTTTTACTCTGAAACAAAAAGTTCTGCAACCGACTCTCACGTCATGTACGATGCTTTGTTAATCTGATATCACGTTATGATTTTTGATTAATCACACAAGCCTTTGTAAAAACTAAATTTAACATAAAACAGATTTAGATGGACAGTTACTTAGCATAATTCTCTGTCAGCCTTCTAAACAACCCTATGGAAAACCTAACCCTAAAAATGTTTTGTGGTATTTACCACTCACCAGGGGGGAGGATATAAAGGGTACATGAACTTACAGAAAGTAATCAAACAGGAACACATCAGAATCTGGGATGGAGGACTGGGAGATGAAGATTTCATCAGCAAAACAAATCTAAACAGATTGACTCAATTGACGCTAATCTGGATTGTCATGGTTCCGTCACACCGTAATGACCCAATCTTGTGTTTGTGTTTGTGTGTGTGCTCTTTAATCTTCTAAACAATATCATTTTTCCCCTCAGTGGATCATTCTTTTTTATTACAATCCATTTAATCAAGTTATTAGATATTAGACATTTTTTTTTCTATTTTTATGCAAAGGAAAGTTTTCTGCTTTTCCACAGTTAAAGGCCAGGAAAGATTCTGCATCCTTTTTGTAAAACAGGCTTTCAGTCACTGGGAAACGGTATGTAACAATGACATCATTCACCAAGAAAAATGGGAATGGAAGACACTCATCCCTTCAACATAACAGGGGTCTTTAACAATGACAAGAATTACTGCTAATGGAACTGATCCATATTGTACCTATTCTCATAACGGTATGTAAGCGAGAACTGACCAGCTCATTGATTTTTACTACTTTGTAGAAATTCCAGGGCCATTACGTTAATCAAATTTACTAACCATATTTTACGAT
>KV751330.1:13458245-13472268 GCA_001698575.1 Mola mola | reverse complement strand
ACACAATAAACCAAGGTCTAATCTTCCACTCTGCCTCAGGTTTTACATTAGTATTCAGGAATGGGAAAAAAAAAAAAAAAAAATCCATGTCAGCAGAGAAGAAAGATGCTGAAGACATGTTGTATATGAGTTGTTCTAACATGCTGTTTTGTTTTGGTTTTTTTATTTCCCTGATTTTCTTTGTCTTTCATGCTTTACTCCATTTTAAATGAACTTGTCTTTGATGTTCCCAGAGTTTGTCGCTCTGTCCCAGTCAGTGATGTCCGTCAACTCGTCTCCTTTTTAAAACCATCCTGTCCGCGCTTAACTTTCCAACAGGACTGAGACATGTTCTGAGGCGTAGCCGGCCCATTAGATGTGGGAGGCCGAGAAAAGCCTTTCTCTGAATCAGAACCATCCAAACCTGCAGTCTGCTTTCACACTGATGTAATGGTGTGTGAAGGCGACTGGTGACTGAAGAGCAGCACAGACTGGCCTTGAAGCCCCCAACAAAAATGTTTAGCAAACTCCTTGATGTACATATTAGAATGTTTCAATGCATATTGACGTTTCACCACCAATAACATGTGAATACTCTAATAACCACAGAAAAACTCTGTGGTAAAGTGCCAGTGAGACTACTGGTGAACATGTGCTGCACCATGATCCACTTAGACTTAAGCATCAAAACCACATTAGCTCTCTAATGCTAACACACACAGACGCACACACTCAAAGAAGCATCTTGAGAAGTGTACATGACAATGCTCCATTAACGTATCACTGACTTTTTAGACTCTAGCACAGCATTCAGCATTGTACTACTGCTGTAGTTCCGAACACTGCTTCACAGCAGGAGCATGCCTGCAGCCCACCTCTGCATGTAAGCAGTACTGGGTTATATATGTATGTTAATGTTCAAATAGATAGAATGAACTATTAATTAAATGAGTCCAAAAGTTTTGTTCCATTTGAATTTGAGTCACATGATCGGGTGTAAATTAAAGATATTGCAGGGTGGGCTGTAAATTAACAAGGTCATGTTACACTATTTGAGGACAATCTAGAAAAAATATATAATCCAAAAAATATGCAAAAATATTACCTATCTGAAGTCTTTGTCATTTTAAAGATAAAGGATTTTTAATTGACTCTTTCCTTTGAGCTTTCTGACTTTGGTTCACAAGTAGCCTCATCCTCTTATGGGGTATCAGATAAGGGAAAATGATTAAAAAGAGACTCAGCCCGTTGCGGCTGTCCAAGAGATAAATGCTGCAGCTTGGTGGGAAGAGGTGACAAGGGAGCAAGCGTGCTCAGGGCTGGCCCTGTGGTATCAATCTCTGCAACGTTAAAAAGTTTGTCTTGCTTCTGAGGAGTTGTTGTACATCCACTTTTGGATGCTATGACCTCTTTTAGCATTTTACAAAGATCCGCAGGCTTGGCAATGGGCATGAATCAAGTGGAAATGAGAAGAAGTGGGGGTAGAAGGTGGATTATAAGGTGAGCTTTGAGTGGAAGGGAGAATGAAAAAAATACTAATTTCTTGCATATTAACTGAAAAGAGAAATGAGCTGCTGGAAATATGCACCTGGGTGCTGCCTTTTTAGATTCTAACCACAGAGGCCTGCGCCCGCGCCCGCCCCGCCATGTCTTCTTGGCATATAGTAACACGAATCATTACTTCACTGTGATCTTTTTTATGTAGGTCTGTCAAAAGCCATTTTTCCAACCTTTATGTGCAAGAATAATTGGCCAACTTTCTCTAAATTAAAGAGTTCATTTTGTTTCTAGTCAGCAAGACACACAGCTGCGCTTAATTGCAGGGAGCAGCACCACATGATATCCGTCATTGGCCCCTCAACCTCTTCCACAGTGAAAATTTGGACACTTCTTGGTAATTACAAGTCAGGCTCATTGCATCAAAGGTAGATTACCAGCTGCAAAAAGGTTCTTGCTGCTGCCTAATGTACTGTTTTAATGAACGCTAAAGAAGCAGAGGGAATCTAACTTGTATAAAATGTTACTGGTCTCTCCAGCAGGAGAAAAGCCTTTGCTGGATAATTCTCTTAAGTATGGTTTTGCTGCGTTTTCAATATAGGAGGCGAACTATTTAGTTTAGCCTCGCCATGGGAACCAGTTCCATTAATTACACTAGTGAAGACGTAAAAAGAGGGCCCAATAACCAGCTCTGCGATCCATTGCGGGTCTTGACTTAGACAGATGAAGTCTTACTATACTAGTGGTTCTCTCTTTTTAATTTTTGCTCTCTCAACAAGGACGTCTGATCACAAAGCGTACTTATGAGCGAAGTCTCTGCACCTGGTAAAAATGGAGAGTCTTGCTCAAGGACACTTCAAAGTGGCAAATTTGACAGTGATAGTTTCACCTGCTGGCTTATAATTATCTCAAGACCTGATAGAACATTCAATTCACCCGGGCGTTTTCATTATCTCCTCAGCACTCTCTGTCTCTGACTCCCCCACCCACTCATGCTTCAGCATAGTTATTACACCAAATAAGTGTTTAACCAGTCATCTGTTGGGTGTTAAGTTCATTCCAATGTACAATTCAAATACATTCTTTATTATATTAAAGAGAAATTTTCTTATACGTGCTCCAGACCCATTCTTTCAGCATTTTTTTTTTACCTGTTGTCTGTTCTCTTTTTCTTCTTACATGCAGAAGACAAACAAAAAGCATTTCTCTGAGCATCTATGCTTTCATATATATGATGCACAACAGATGTCAACCTGCTGTCTACAGGAGGAAGGAATCAAAATACATGATACCGTGCATTTGCATAAATCATGCCTTCTTCAGACTGTAGCTGTAAAACCTCAAGTTCTTAGAGACACTATCTCACGCAGACCATAAAAAAATTATGTAACAACTTAGCATAATGTGAAGATTAATTACGATACAAACTGTTGGAACATAAACTCTGCGTAATACTAAGACTAATAATGTAAAATTGCCCAATAGCAATAACTTGTCAGTGGATAATGTTCTAACATATATTATCTCTATCTAAAAAAAATATATGGCTGTGTTGGTGTGTATGTGTCTGTCCTGAGGCTCAGGCCCTCAACCACAGGTCCAGTGAGATATTGAGTGTTTTTGCAGTATCTACCTGGGACTGCACCCTTCTGGACCTCGGATGTTATACCTGAGAATTAGTAGGAGTCTCTCTACCAGTTCAGTGCTCCTTCATTCTCTATTCCTTCAGCCTCTGGTATGTCTCAACCTTTTTGTGCCTTTTCTTTCTTATGTTGCTGTCAGTTGAGATTGCTACATCTACCACCACTGCCCTCTTCTGCTCCCGGTCAACCGCCACTCTGTCTGGTTGGTTACACAGCAGCTGCTTGTGAGTATAGATGGTTATGTCTCTCAGAGTACGCTCGCCTGTGCTGGACCGTCTCTGGGGCATCGTCCTGCCTTACAGCCTATGCTTTTGCTGCCATGACCAGAGCTTCTGTAATATCCTTTAGGCTTCACCTCAGGTAGGTATTCCCCTCATTATCCACTGTTGCTTGAGACTCTCCCTTAGCTAGACACTGCTCACTGCTCCTCATCCCCCTTCTTTTTGTTGCTTATATAGTCATCCCTTACAAAAATAATCACTGTACAAGTGCAACTGCTGTAGGTAGTAGTATTTCCTGAGGTTTTTTTCATAAATGTCTGATGTTTTTTCATTTGTTTGTGATTATCATATGATTATTTTCTTTCTATTTTTAACATTCCTAATGCACTGACCAGGAGCAGCACCGCTTATCTCATCATATTCTATACAAGGACAATACAAGTATCAGTTTAGTTTATTCTTTTACAAGCAGAAGACTACCATGTTCAATTTTTCAATGACTCAACTGTGTTAAATTTGCGCAGGTTGAATGAAGGCAGGGATATGTATGGAATTACATTAAGTCACTAGCATATATTCATCAAATACCATACTATATAGTGTAATTTGGTCAAACTTGGCAGGTGCAGCAAAGCTAAAAAGAGGTTATGATATGAATTTCTAATGCTGCCACTCAACATCAAAAAAAAAATATCATCAGACTACATAAAATTCCCAGAATTTTGTTAGTTTTATCTGTTTGTCACCACAACTGTCCTTCATTTCTACTGAGAAAAAGAACTGAGTAGAGATTGAAAAGGAATGAGAAAGAAGATAAAATACGCTGTATTTTGAGTTGCCTTAAAGAGTAAAAAACCCTAAAAACCAAACATCTGTTGCATAACTGTGTAATGCATTGAAATCACCCATCGTTTGTATTGTTCGTTTAATGCGTTGAGTTTTCTTAGGTGGAACTGGCTAGAAAATGGTTTTCCCTGAAAAAGCAAAGTTTAAAGTTGCCTTATAATTTTAAATTCCCTCTAAAGTGTTGCATGGTAGCGTGAATCTTGATCCATGTACATCTGCAGGTGTGAGTCTCTGGCACAGATGTTAAAGTGTAGATGAGTCAGCATGAGTCAGTTGTGTAAGTCAACACATCTTGCTGACCAACTCACTAAACAATGACTCTAATTTCTAAGTGGTCTTGGTTTGAAATGAAGAGGAAAAACAAACGGCAGGTTTGTTTAATTAAATGTGCATGTGTGTTTAGGAGTCAAGACACAAAATAAAATTATGTGTGTGTGTGTGTGTGTGTGTGTGTGTGTGAGAGAGAGAGAGAGATAGTGCATGTGTGTTACTCTGTCTGTTTACTGATGCTATGCCTGGTTTACGAATGCATGAGGTCAGAACCCAGTAGAAGCAACCATCAGGTCCCTTATTTTTAGAAAACCACCGTCCCATCTCTGTTATTTGCTTTTATTTCTCTCCCCTCATCATCTCTCTTACCTTTATTATAAAGTTCACTGATCTTGCATTTTTCAATATAGGGATATAGAGATGTCAGTGACCTATAATTAAAAATGAAAACCTGATATTGTGGCTATGACATCGCATTAACGGGGAGAGTTGAATTTGGTGTGGAGAGTCAGTATAGCGAGTATACATCCCACATCAATCAAGTAGCCTGCTACTAAATGCTGAATCTAAGAGAAAACAGATGGGAAGGAAAGGTTAGAGAGCTTCATTCTGGCAAGGTTGGTGGAAGTACACTTTCACACCAGCCTCGGATTAACAGGATACTTGATGTCTTTGTTTCCTGAGTAAATAATAAAGGAGGATTAGATTTTGAAGCCTCAATATTTTTTTCATTGAAACTGCCACTCTTTAGTGTTAATGAAAAATCAATTTCAACTGTAAAAATTCATTGTTGAGTAAAATTGAGACAATATACTGCCAAATTTGTTATTCTAAAGTACCATTTCAAGCAAATTTGGCTACCTTGCAGTCACTGCTAAATCACCAAAAGCTAAAAATTTCCTTCTATTGTAAAAAAAAAAGAAAAAAAAAAAGAACTCTAATAAATGTTCCCACCATTGCTCCCATTATGCCATCTGACACAGTGACATCAGTTAATATATAGAGATTTTGAATTCCAAAAAAAAAATTGAGTAATATTTTTGGAACACTTTTGGGTTTCAGAAGATTTTAATGATGCTATAATGTAACATGAAGTGACAAACTAAGTTGAAGAAGTAGTTCTGGTTAAAATCATGTAGACCTTACAAGTCCGGATAAGACACAAGGCGTAGATGAATTTTTATAGAGCTGCTACATCTAAATATCAGTCAATCACAATTTCTCATTTAATATTTTGGTTTATGGGGCATGCAGTAAGGAGTTTCCAGAGACCATTTGATGGCCCTTCATTGAAGACGTAAAAAAAAAAAGGGTTTTTTTTGAGTTTTTTGTGTGCAATGGAACAGCTGATCCTCAAAGTCATTTCATCTGCTTGTCTGACATTTTCCCTCCAGCTTCTGTAGGACCTCATCTTTTCCCTATCCCCATATTAGATTTACCCAGAGCTTCATCAATAGTGAATACACCCAGTCTCTGTCACAGAGACCTTTCGTATCATATGAACAGCATGCACAAATGAGTACAGCACGGTTGTAGCAGAGTAGCATGGTACCATGGTGTATGTGTGTGTGTTTGTGTGCGTGTGCATGTCCAGGCGTGTGTGTGGTTCATGGCCCTTTGTGTCTCAGAGGGTCTTGTCTCGCCACGTGTTGCTCCTAAAATGATGTCATGTGGCTGAGATCACATAGTCCCGGCTACACAAGCTGTTGCCATGGTTCTAGATTCTGAAAGCTGTTGTTTCACAACAGAGGGAGGGAAAAACACTGTACAGAGTGACTCATCCTGAAAACAGCCTTCTTTCCTGGTAAAGCCACACACTATGACAGTGTTAGTGTATGTCTGTATGTGTGTGAATGTGTATCTCCTTTGTGTGTGTGCCCTCATTTGTGTCTGTGTCTCTGTCAGCCCACCATGGAGACAGCTTAGATAAAAGAAAGATCAGAAAATGACAGCAGGAAAGAGAGTGGGAGTGAATAAACAGGGCAACTGATGAACAACGGAGCAGAAGCAGGGGGAAAATCAAGAGAATTGAAGACAGAGTGGATGGGACAGAGAAAAGCAAAAGAGGAAAATAAAACGAGGATGCTAAAAAGGAGGTCAGAAGCATAGAGAGCACAAAATAAAAGCACATTGAGCCATAAAGATGGAGACGGAAATACAAAGCAGAAAACTAAAGGGAATGGGAGAGCCGGAGGTAACAGATCTCTCTTCACTGACCCTGATGGACCCACTAACACACACACACACACACACACACACACACACACACACACTGCCTCGGACACCACAGTGTTAAACCACTGACTCATAGGAGGAGAGCTGCCAAACCCAGCAGGGCACTATCTGGTACAGAGGGTGACCGATGGAGGCATTACCCATGCATAAGACAGAGGAGGCTATTGATACCCAGCCAGGAATATGCCATTTGTGTTACACTGACCTGTAGGGTCCAAGCCCCCACTAGCCGGATCAGTGACTAGAAGAACAAGTTAGTCGACCAGGCTTCTTTTTTTTTTTTTATTATTGGTTGTAGAGCCACAAAAGCATGAGGTGAATAATTTAACCAAAATTCAAGGTTTCCATTTCAACTCCACTTGGTAACTGAAGGTGGTCAAAAAGCTCAAAGTATTCCAGACAAATGACAAAGTGCTTCTAATTAGTTACATGTGAAATAAATTTGCATAACATAAAAATCTGTATTAGTCTGCAACCTCCCGCTGCACAGTAATTTCTGAGCAGATACTACTAGACTGGGCAACCGCAGAACAACAGATTTACCTTTGACATAAACATGTTGGTGTTAAATTACTGGCTGCCGGAGAGTTGCCAACTCAGAGATGTGTTGATCCAACCCGTTCCAGACCTATGCAGAACAAGAGCTCCAGTGGGCAGAAGTTATTTTACAACCTCTGCCAAGAACTGCCAGGACCAACACATGCCAGCCTAGCATAGGGCAAATGCAGTACTGTGGAGAGAGAGGAAAGAGGTATCACCGCATGGCAGGAGCAGCTTAACCTCTGCCATGGGGGATGCCGCTGTGTGCCAAGCTAACACAGGGTGAGAGCATAGAGACATGCATGCCAGGGAGGTGAAAACCTCTCCGCTGGCTACTGTAACGATGCCTCAGGGCAGAGACAGACAGGGCACAGGTGACTCCCACCGTGATGCTCACTAAGGTGGGAATTGATTCCCTGGTATACAACTAATAATATCATGGGACATGAGGATACACAGCAACATGTAGGATGACTTTTTTCTGCAATTGTATTGACAAAAGATAATCCAGCAATGTAGGTCTTTCTACTAAAAAAACAAAAACTTGTTTGTAACATATTACTGGGATCATAGTGCAGTAGACTGACCTGTGGAAAACGTGCACGGAGGCATTATCTGTACTGTTATAAATAGTTCAAACAGAGCTAAAATTACAGATAAAGAGACTCATCACATGCTGTCTCACCTGAGGATCATTATCAGCGACTCGGATGTTACTGAAACAAGGCTCTAAATTGTAAAACGCAAAAAAAAAGTCATCCGCAACTTAAACCCAGCAGCACAAGTCTATGTAACCTCCCTTACTGTTCCGAAGAAGTTAAGCTGACGTTTGACTTTCTGATGAGACTTTTGCTTGAACTATTGTCAGCATTCTTAGAGGAACTCTGGAGGTATGACTAAAATGCTGTTTAATAAGTTACGGTGATCTTGAGTGTTGACCTCTGACCACAGAAACCTTAATCAATACATCCTCAGGCAAACACAAAATTTGGGCGCATTTAATCAAGGTGTTTTTGTTTGCAAATACAGGAAAAACAGACTAATCAAAATTAGACTGACTCCAGCATTAAAAGCCATTTTCTATGTAGAGACAAAGGGAAATTGAAATGACCTGGGAAGAGTTATAACAACTCCGTAATGAAAGATGACCAGCAAGCTGACTTGTGACTACACCCTGACGTAAGTGGGGGCACCCAGGAGGAAATCTGTACAGAAAGGTGAATAATGAGTGGAGAGACAGAGGTTGAGTATGGTAATATCCTGAAACAATGCCAGCCTGCTACTAAACACTGTAACTAGGAGGGTTACCAAGAAAGGTCAGGGAGCGCCATTCCGGCAAGTGAGGCGGAATCAATTTATTTCAATCTATTCATTTCTTTTTTAAGGCTTATACTTAGGGCCGGCCTATCTGGACCCTAGTTATGCTGCTATAGGCCCAGTTTGGGGACATTCCATGATAGACTGAGCTCCTCTCTCCTCTTCCCCCTCTGCCTCTATCTCTGCTCCTCTAAATGTCCACCTCTATATAGCTGTAAAAGCCCAGTGAGGCAATTTGTAACTTGTGGTTTTGGATTATACAAATGAATTTGATTTGATTTGATATTTATGAAACAGGTGAACCAGCCCAGAACAGCGGGTATTAATGCATGTATTTAACTGTGCATCCTAAAAATGGTGGAAGAAGATGGGATAAGCAGTTGATTACACAGTTTACTGAAGTAATAACAAAATATTGAGGTTCAGCTTCACGTAAAAAATCAAATGGCTTTGAAAGAATAAAAACACACCAAGGTTAGTTGTTTGATCAATTCACAAAAGCTGTTGTTAAACAAATCGAGATCAATAATAATGAATCGTTGCGAAATCTGACCATCTGCTCACATTTTTCAACTATAAGACGGGCCTGTGATGAATTTCAAAACACAGAATAAGACCTGGGAGCAATAATACTATAATCTGATACTCTTTTTTATGTTCTATAATATGTTTCATTTACTTTACCAACCAAGATTACACGAATGTTATCGGTCTTTTTACTTCTCAGGAGATTCTGTATCGTATGTGAGAGCGTCACTTCATTTTTACTACTTCATTCACTTCATTCCAAAAATGGAATAGGTCCAAGCTGTTATTTTGCCAAAATGGACAGCTGCTTTTTTAGCCGTAACAGTGCAGGTTAATTCTATTTATAGCCTTCTGAAATACCGAAATTGAATCGGCTCGTGACTAGCACTGACTCAATGAAACAGAAATACTGGGCGACACAATGTGTTGAACCACGTAGGGGTTCAAGATATTCAGTCATTTGTCCGTTTTGATTCCTCCCATGGCAGACAAATCAACAACAAGTGTGATGACACAGTGCTATGAGGCGTATCACCACACAGAAGCCTCTTTCATTAACCTTTTAAACACACAAGTGCACAAAGCTGTTATCCTGATTATGAGACACATATGGACCTCTGATCACCGTCTGTGTTTCTAATCGTCGTCTGCATCGGCACTATTTGTCACTTAACATTTCCTGCGATCTGCGTATGTTAGAGAATTCAAGAGAAAGACAAAGAAAAAGGTTGGGAAATCTTTTGCTTGTGTGTTTGGAAATACCCATCATTGAATGAATCTGAGCTGGTGTCAATCTCAACCCAACTCAGCTGTCCAGCCCATCCATTAAAATGGCTTTCAAACAACAAAGGAACACAAACAGGAGAGGCAGCCAAAGAAAACAGAGTTGATTCTAATGTGTGTTTGTAATTTAACCAGTAAATGAAATGAAATTACCCTGAGGAATGGTCCTAGAGATCATCAGCCAGTTTTACCAGCCTGGCCAAGGCTGAATTGAAACACACACATGTGTAAAAAGAAATCAAGATAAGTGATATGCACAGTTTCATTAGGAAGGTATTATGTAAGAAATACAAAGCTGTTATTTCCATGGGACAAGAAAGCAGGGCAGTAAAGGGTGGTCTCATTGATATTGATTTGTTATGGGAAGAAATAGGTATCATGAGGCAATCAGGAGAAGTGCAACCAATGAGCAACACAGACAGCCCACAAAGGAAAGAAAAGAGCAAGGTCAATGTTAAAGTTGGGCTCATTGATATTGATTTGAGAATTAGCTAACGAGTGGAATGAGAAATGGAAAATTTATTAGAGAAGAAGAGGGAGCACAGCTGTCACACTTCAATCAGACCCACGCTGGGGGAACCCGGTGAGTGTAAAAAGGGGCTTTGCATGTGTGGACATTTTGTCTGAAAAGCTAAGAAACGTTTGTCTGGAAATGTGTGTGCATGTATTCATGCATGCATATGTATGTGTGTGTGTGTGTGTGTGTGTCGGTTTGTGCGTGTGTGCAAATGTGTGTTGTGGCCTGCCAAGCTCTGCACCTTTATCACTCGGCCATTTACCCATCTGATGGTTCATAAGTCCTCTTGTCTCGCCGGCTGTGGGTATTATCAGGAGGTTTAAAACACATTTTGATGGTCCATTTCAAAGAAAATGACCAATTTTGGTCCTTGAGTTGAGCTCTAAGCACCCTGCATATTTCAAATTACAAAAGTGGACTGGTGATTAAGGAGCCTTTTATTGTCTGACAAGTTATAAAAGGACATTAAGTATAGTAAGTCATTTGAAAGTGAGTTCTTATTTGTGTAGTACAATTTTATGCACATTTTCCTTGAGGTTTCTGTCATTTGTGTGTGTGAGAGGCTACACACTTGTTCAACACTGAGTGAAGGTCAAAGAAAGGAGAAATGAAACATAATGTGCCCCTTAAAATGTCAACATACAGCATTTGGCAGAAAAAAGCAAGAAAAGAAGCTTTTGTATGTGTGTGCATGTATTTCTATCATTGTGTGCACAACTAATCCAAACACCGAGGACATTCTTTACTGGTCCCCACAACTTTAAAATACTTTGTGGGGTTAAGACTCTGTTTTGGAGTCAGTGTTACAATTAGGTTTTGATTAAAGTGAGGGTTGGGGTTAAGCATTTACAGTAATTGTAATCTGTGTGTGCTAGTGGCTGTTTGTGCTGAATGTTCCTAATAAGCCACCAAGGGGGCATATTTGGAACACTTCTGATCTCTCCAACTGTCCCTGTGTCAAAGTCTTTTCAAATCTCTACAACTGGGGACCATTTCTATCTACACAGACAGTAAGGCACACAAAAATAAATTTAAAAAATGGCTATGTAATTATCCAAAGGCCAGTTCATTGTAAGTTTGGATTGCAAGGCTTTACACCTTCAACACATATCAGTATTTTAATGACTAAGGAGTGTATTATAATCTTTCTAATTAGATTGAAATAAGTTTTTGATAACCAATTTCTTAGACGTTCTGGCATCAAAGCATAAGAAATGGCAAAAAAAAAGGTGGTGTTTTTCTATCTTAGGGGGTTGGAAAGACCAAAGAATGGGGAAACTAACTAAGACCACACGAGCTGTCATTATATCTTTACAGCACTGATCCCCAAAATGATGACGCATGATGGAAACCTGGCTGCTATTAACACAGAAGGTATTTTTTCTGGGCTTCAATCCTCCATCGACAGTCTCCCCCAGGTCTTCTTTGTCGGAACTAACCCTGACAACTTGCAAAAGTAGGATTATCAATGTAGAAACAAAGTTACCGTACTGACGCATCATCTTGTCGGAGACTTTTTACAAATAGTTCTTCCTCTTCTTTCTGAGAATGCATATGTGATTCAACAATGTATTGTTAAATTAGAAAAATGTTAGAAGTTGCCATTCAGCAGTGTAGAGTAGACTAGTTGAAAAGTCAGAACATGACAGCGCAGGTAAGAGCTGGCTTGCTGTGGCTGCAGCCGAGGGCCAGAGTGGAGGTGTGATAGGACTGAAGGAGCACATTCATAGAATCTACACAATCTAGATGAGGCAAAGGTATTTCAAAGACATAAAGGGATTTTTCATGAGCACACACACACGCACACACACACACACATACAATATCCAAATATATGATTTTACAAAAGAGAAATTTGTTTTCAACAGTTTAATTAATGACTGGGGCAGGTCATGTTTTATTTTTAGTGCCACAGCTAGAAATGCATATAAACATATATTTAAGAATGAATCTATTACTGCGTGAGAACTGAGTAAACTGCTGCGACTCACTCAACCCCATTATCACGTTGTACGTAAGATTTATCTCTCTCTTCCTCTCTCTAACACACACAATAGTAATTATCCACTAGATTTTCCTCTGTTTCCTTAGAATAAAATCAGTTTTCCTGAGACGAGCAAAAAAAAAATTTGACACTTTTTGTGCTGTCACGCACATTTTGCAGAAAACACTTACCTACCAGCTCAATCAAGGTTGAAATCGGTTGAAATGTAATATTTGTGCTTGTTCCTGTGCTGTGTCTTAACATTATGAACATATAAGTAACTTCAATTATTGCGACGCACAATTACAGTGTGCCTTTCGTCATGTTCTGATGAAAATGTCAGTTTTATTACAGAAGGGCAGTTGAGTGATGCAGCAAAGTATGACACAGTGATCACTGGACACACGCATATGTGTGAGAGATGCTGATGTCATACTAGTAATGCCTGCCTTACAAAGAAGTGACTCATGTGGCAGCTGGGATTAGGGATTAGCTGGTTATAAAGCCCCACAAGCAGTTAGGGAATCAGCTTCTTAGTACAGCTCAACAGCATCACTGTCAGGTCAAAACGCACCTTATGTTATTCAGGTCTTAATAATCTGACACTCTTCAGGAAAATCAGTTTAATGCCCATGTTACATTTAGTGTTTATCACAATTTATATTTATACTATACTTTGAAATCTAATAAGGCGGCGAGTGCTGCACGTTTCCCTGGAGATAAGGTAAACCACTTGAGTGCGGTAAGCCCTCTGATTATCAGCGGCAGGTGAATAAGAAGATGCTGCTGACACGTGGTAACTAATGAGGAGACACATCTCCTCCCCCAAAGCCAGAATCTTTCAAAGTATAGCAAATATCTCGTAAATATGCCATTTTAAACAGACGCGTGACTAAAATCATAATCGGCTGTCATATGATCACGAGCGTTTCTTATAAAAGGAACCTGATCGAAATCTTCTGTATAAATCCTCCTATTGTATGCACTCACTGCATGTGTGACCACGGCCACTTGTGTGCAGGTCACAACCTGAAGGCTCCACAGCACATAAATCAACTTCAACTCCTATACATCTACAGTAAGTGGTGCGGTATCAACTGCAAACACAGACACAATAATACACTGGCTTCAGGGTTTTTAGAGCCTGGGATTTTTCATAAAGTGTCAGAGATTTTTTTTTTTTTTTCCTTCTAAGGGAACTTAAATTTATTCCTACCAAAGAAGGGGGACACCCATTGAAACCATGCCATAGTGTATGTGCAGACAATATACAATAAACATGTACAATGCATGGCAAATACGATCTTTCTCACATAGGCTTGGACGCAAGGTGCAAAACTCACACCTTTGCAGATATCCTTACACTCACACACAGGCTTCTAAATCTGGTGGAAGATTATAAATTATCTTCATCATTTGTTCTGAGTATTGGATTAATTAAAGAAAATGCATATAAAACAAGGTATTACCTTCAGGTCAAGAGTCACCACTTTATATCAGCTGTTTTTAGCTTTAGGATTGATAAGAAGTTTAAAATTCAGTTTAAGACCCTGCAACTGTAGAACCTTGACAGTGACTATGCTATTTTGTTGTACGTTTTCACAGAATTCTGAGTGAGGACTTTTTGTAAACTCTAAGCAAAACCCACACGCACACACGCACA
>KV751330.1:13439106-13451725 GCA_001698575.1 Mola mola | reverse complement strand
ACAGTTGAATGTGCTATTTTTGTTTTTGTTGATGTTGTATACACAATTCTGAGGCTATTTTTTTTTTGCAGCAAGTTAGTTGTATCATTTTATAATTAAAACATTATATCCAGTACATATTATATGCACACATTACATGCAAATATCGACAAATGTACATTGAGAAACATTTATTATTCTAATCCATTTATCAGCGACACACCATAAACTCACACAAATACACACTTCATGTGTCAGCTGACTGGTTATTGAAACACTGTACTCAAATTTAATGACACTTTGAACACCTGAATACACTCTCCGTATACAAATGTTTTGAAAATTGCTGCCTTGGGGATACATGCACTCACAAGCTGTCCCTCACCGTCTTGATCTTCCTTCACTTTACAGCCCGTAGCAAGCAGTTGGGAGAGCGTAATTCAATTAAACAAGTGTGAGAGCTGGCTGGTGGTTTTTATGACCCATTTTTCCAGTCGTTTACGTAGAGCTAGTGTTAGTGGTCAAACAATGTGGTAATGTCAATAAAATATTAAAGTTTAAAGTCTAAATTTTTTTTTCGTCAGTCTCAATGCATTTTACTTTTCAGCCTGGCACCAATATATTAATATTCCTAATTACTAATTGTTAATGTAAATAAAATAAATGGCAAATCACTAATTATAGGCATCATTTTGTCATGCTTCACACTTGCAAATTTTCTTGTTTCATGCTTTCAGACAGTGCTAGTGGCATAAGAAATAAAACTGCTGTTGTTTTATCTTTTTTAATCACCAGGAAATGTCCCGCACGGACCAAAAGCAACCACTTTTGTGTTGTGTAAAATGTCACAGCCTATTGAAGTGCTCCCTGTCCAAATGTTGAATGTGGCAACACGTCTTCAGCTTCATGGGTTTTATTTTACAATAAAAAGAATGATATGGTTTGTAGCCTTGGTCACCTTCACGCTTACTTTGAAAGTTTTAGAACACTCGAAAAACCTGTTTCTATCCTTGAAATTCCTGCCACTTGTCACTTCTCTTTGATTAATTTCGAGGGTTTAATTGAAGACTTACGTTCTAAGTGGAACGCCACCATTGGGGAGCATTTCTTTGTAAATTCAAGACAGAAACCAACGTGACAGACTGAATCAAGTCCAGGTAAGATTTTATAAGGAATGTACATGACAATGTTGGATTGTAGCTGTTATATTAGAATGAATGAATCCTTCCAGAAAGGAACAATTTCATCCAACTACGGGCCAATAACCTACCTCATTGTGGCCAGGATGAGTAGGCACATGGCTCAATACATGAGCAGGGCCCAGAAAGGGGTTGATAGTGACACCAGAGGAGCCAAACACCAGCTAATGGTTAACAGAGCAGTCTCTAGACACTGTAAGACCAGGAAGACCAACCTGTGCACTGCCTGGGTTGACTACAAGAAAGCCTATGACTCAATACCACATACATGGATACTGGAGTGCTTGAAGCTATACAAGATCAATAGGACGCTAAGAGCCTTCATCAAGAACTCAATGGGGCCGTGGAGGACCACTCTGGAAGCCAATTCAAGGGCAACAGCCCAAGTTAGCATCAAGTGCGGCATATACCAAGGACATGCCCTATCCTCCCTGCTGTTCTACATGGGCCATGGGACTGAAGGCATTGCCTTCTTTAAACGTTTGCCAAGTCAGTGACCTGCTGCTGTTTTAATTGACTTCTGGACCACTTGCTTATTATAATTTTTTTTTTTTTTTTCCCCACACTTAATTTCCCTCCTTCCTATCACTCTACCATTTTTCATATCTTATGTGATTTGATTTAAGATATTGTTTCCTTTTACATTAATCCTTAGTATGAGTACATTTTCTGTCATCTTGTCCAGGACTTCCTGGAAGACGAGATGGGACCTTCCTTGTAAAATTATATGAAATAAAATAAAATATGTTTAGAAAGATTTTCTTTTCCTTTTTTTTTTTCAAACATCTGTGCTTTTTTTTTTTTATTATTGCATTTCATTAATATGTTAAAGTACATTCTTACACCAGATACTTTTGATACTAAGTATATTTATTTTAGCTGCTTTAAGATCGGCATAAGTCATTTTCTTTATACTTTAGTCCATTTCGAGAGATATGTTTAGTTTTATTCAAGTATGTTTGCACTTTCAACAACACTTTTATTTGTATATTGGCTAGAAATGTTTTTTTTTTTTTTTTGACAGCCAATATTGATATTGGTCTTAATGATGGTAATCAATTCCTTGTTTATTGGTTGTGACTGATAGGCACACAATGAGGCCTCAGTGTCCCAAGAACTGCAATGTTTCCAGCAATCATGTTACTAGAACATTGAAAAGTGACCACTTCAAGTTGAGTGAAGGGTTATTAAACTGGTTCACCATATTTCCATCACATTTTGATTTACTTCACTGCTGAATATTACACTGTATATTCATTCATTCATTCATTCATTTTCTACCGCTTATCCTATGCGGGGTCGCAGCGAGGCTGGAGCCTATCCCAGCATCTTTGGGCGAAGGTGGGGGACACCCTGGACTAGTTGTCAGTTCATCGCAGGGCTGACATATAGAGACAAACAACTATTCACACCAACATTCACATCTACGGGCAATTTAGAGTAACTAATTAGCCTGATCCCCCTTTTTTGCATGTTTTTGGAGTGTGGGAGGAAGCCGGAGTATCTGGAGAGAACCCACGCATATGCAACTTTAAAAATCTGAGTATTATTTTTATGACCTGGGATAGTGCAACCGTGGTGTCTTTCTAGCCAGAAGAATTTGTGGGCAGTATCAGCCTGGGATGTCAGCTAGACATAAAGTCGCCACATGTTCAAATTCAAAATGAATTAGGACAGCTGGTAAAGGTGACTGATTTGCTTAGAGGACGGAATGTTCAGAGGCATTATGTGGTTGCTAAATTAAAAAAAATGCCTCCTCCATTAAGAGCTTCGGCCCCACGCAGGACAACAAAATATAAATGAATTAGCAGCTACACGGGGTTGTTTCGCACAAAAAGACACCAGGTTGCCTTTTAAGAAGCTGTAACCCAGCAACAATTTCCCCAAAAGAAATTTGTTTTATAGTCGCTTGGCGTTGCCAAGTCCATGTACATACACACAGAGGAACTAGACAGCCATTAGTGTTCAACAGACGGCATTTCAGAACCCTCTAACCGCTATGGTCCCATGATAATACACAGCAAGCACTCTGTGCATCCTCGTTTCTGATGCTCATCTCTCCAGAGCTAGTCTCGTCCTCTTCCCCCCGATCTTTGCTCCTTCATCATCCAGTCCTCTCTGCCTCTGTACTGGGTTGCTCCTTTGTCAACCCAGTCATTATTTTACGCACTCTTCTCATATTCCTCTGCTTTTGGTGATTCTGCGCCTTCTTACTGTCTCCTGCATCACCTCTGCTTCCCCTTTACCGAGAAAACAACTACATTTGCATCCTTCTCTACAGAACTCTTTGTTCTTTCAATTTTATTCCCTCTTTGCACCTCCAACTCACCCTTCCAAACAAATAATTTTCCTCTCCTCTACTCGTCTATTTGCAATTTCTTTATGACTTTTTCTTTTCTTTTCCTTCTTTCCGAATACGATTGTACTTTAAGTCAACTTTGAGCATTTTCTGAAGTCTTCTTCCCTCCTCCCTTTACCAGTGTCACCATCCAAACCACAAGGAAGATAGATGGGGGAAAATAGACGTACCAAACCCATCTTTCATGAGGCAACACTAAGGACTTCACATTATAAAACCAAAAGGCGGTAAATGCTTACTTATTCAAGTCTGACTTTGACTGCCCTTCTTTGCCAAAGCCCACAGAGTCACGCTCAAATAGACTTCCCCCAGAGCAGACCTGGACCACGGTGAAATCTAATCGACTGCAACCAACCTGTGACGACCCCCAACCATTCTCACCTTGCAGTAAACGAGAGAGAAAGCCTTTTAAATGTCTCTCAGTGCTTGGTTTCTTACTGAATCTCCTTGGTTTGGAATTCAGTTTCCCTCCTGTCCCTCTTTGTACTGTAATATATCTCCTATATTTAGCTGCTCATGTTCAGCTCGAAGACTTGCTTTAAAGTAGCTTACTGCCAATGAAAACCTAACATTTCCTGATTTTTTTGGTTTATCAAGACTTTAAAGAAAAAAAAAAAAAAGATTTCATGTGCACAAGATACAAGAAAGGCAATATGTTAATAGTGAATAAGCAGAGATTTGTTAGCCAGCTATTGCCTTTCACTTCTCTACCGTTACAGCAGCTGGTTTGTGTTGTAGTCCTACAAAAATATTATACACTTAAGACAAACAGTCATCAATTAAAGACACATCTTCAAATAGACCCTTTTAATGGAAAACAAATGTCTGCCACACTGGGCTGCAAATCAAGCCGAGTGTGTGTGGTCATTGTGTCCATTTCTTCTCTACCCATCATTCGTTGCACGTCTCCCTCATTCCTTAAACTTCTCTACTTCTGTTCTGCCAAGGAACATCATCTTCATTGTCTCCTATTTTCTCATCTCAGGAAACTTGCACCTTCCTCCCACTCTTCTTCTCACCACTCACCTTTTATAACCCCTCAACCCCTCTGTTATTCTCCGCTGTCTCGTAGTACTTTCGCTGCCTCACTCTGATTCTCTTAAGACCTCCCAGCTAAAAGGTGTGAAGGAGGAACTAAGTGCTTTGTCCTGTCTATAAATTATGTCCTTTATGCCTGTGTGGCTCTGGGTCTGCCTGGCTGTGGGGAGGGAAGAAGAGAGATGTCTGCAGAGATTTTTTTCTACAGCTCAATCTCTTTGTCTAAAATTTTCTCAGGCTCTCTCTTACCCATCCTGTCATAATCAAGTGAAAAAATGGCAAGCAGTCGACTTGACGAGAGAACAGAACAGAGGGTTCAGTGAAACAGAGCAGCCACCCATAGTTGTCAAGGGATTAAGGGAGAGCAACAAGCTCTTCAGCACATAGTTTAATCAGATATACACTGAATGGCTCGGCCTTGAAGTAACAACAGTAAACACTGTTTTAATTACTGAATTTGTATTTTCAAACTTACACTTGAGGAGTCCTAACCAAGGGAATAAAACATGATACATGTTAAATTTTATATGAAAAATCTAGTTTTGAATTTGAAACTAAGGACAGATGCTTTGTAATTCAAAATCAATGGGAAAATCTGTGTGTACCTCTGGGGGAAACTTGTGATGACCTCAGGCTCTTTCTTTAAACTGAGGGAAAGGCTGTATTGTATATACTGTACTGCATATATCCCATAAAATGCAGGCTAATACATGAATACTAGGCTTTTCAGCAATGTGATTTTTCACTGTATAGATAACGTGTAATAGGGGCAAACAGCTATGATGGTATTCGAGCTAGTACGCATTGTGGCAAATATAATGCTGCCATCTCAAATTCATCTCATTATTAATGCCTTCATCCAAAAGTGCACAAATGGCAGGAAGAGACCATTTAATAGTCCAACAGCTCATTTCCGACATCCACAGTCCCGTGTCGCCTCTTCTGATATTTCCTCCCATACCACTGAGCCCTCATTTTATTCTTTTTTCTTGGCTTCTCACTCTGTCCTCACTTGATCTCTCCACATCTCTCTCTCTCCATCTCTCTGTCCCCTTATATTTCTTTTTATGTGCTTGTCTACAGCTGGTGCCATAGCATTAGCTTTTCATAGTATTCCATTGCATCTCATAGCTCACTGCTCTCCACATTTGCCTGCTCGACCCTGAAACTCCATTCAGTGTGTGTGTGTGTGTGTGCAGTTTGGGCATCTGTGAAACCATACGATGCCAGTTACGGTTCTAATAATGACCCAAAACAGGAGATTTACCCTTGATAATCGTATAATCATCTCGCCTCTCCACTCCCTCCTACTGACTCATGGTGATTTACACAAGTCACCCATTTGTCAAGGAGAAAGGATAGTTTGAGCTATCACTATGGTAACTCACTAGTTCAACTGACAGCCTGTCAGCAGGGCGTCAAGCATCAGCCAAAGGGAAGCATGTAATCATTTCCCCAGTAATAGATGGGATGGCACAGTGTGAAACTCGGAGGAGAGCTACAGAGAGACAGACAGTGAGAAACTGAAACGAGGAGCAATAAACTGAGTTTGTATTATTTATGCAACACCTGAAAATGGAACAAGCTGCACTAGTTTTGTGCCACAATTTACATAGTACGAGAAAAAGCAGATATGCAGACATGACTAAGTATAAATTTTCATGTAACTTGTTAGCATCACATGATAAATTAAATACATTTAATCGAGCATTATGGTTCTCGCTCCTCCCGAACACTGTTTTCATCTTTCATTTCCTCAAATTTAAACTTGTTTTGTCCACTAGTTAAATAGCTCTCCAGCAAGCCAAAAGCACTTTAGGGAGAGTTACTTATAATTGCTATCCTCCAGTGAATGGTTATTTGATTCTACATCAGTTTTAAATTGCGCGTTTGTCTCTATGTGTGTGCTTCTTTTGATGTCTCTGTGTTGTGGCTTGGCATTTAATTTTGTGGATGCAACAGTGTAAAAAAAAAATAAATTAACAAGATGGTCATGATAACTCCACTTTATATTGTCAAAGAGTGAAGATAAGCGTTCAGATGGAATATGGATTAATACAGTGGGCAATAGACCACTGAGGCGTGAGTGCATAATGAAGCTATCTGCAGTCAAATGGGAACAACTAAAAGGGCAGGCTGCTAAGCAGGTTAGAATATTGTAACCCTTGCTCTATAGCACAGGGGAGGCCTTTACTGATGTTCCATGGAAGCAATTCATGGAAGCACCAATGAGTTTAAGGCCATAAAACTGCAGCCCGCTATTGTACTGTGAGTAAAGCAATGGGGCGGGTAGGCAGAACCTGTGCTGATTTTTTTTCAGGCCATCTACCGGACTCTATAGGCAGAGCGAATGAGGCCAGACACAACCAAAATCAGCCGCACCGAACTTCACAGGAAAAGCTAAAGCCCACAAATTTCCTACTCTGCCTCTCCACTATCAAGGTAGGGGACCACTATCTGCCCAGTCAGGAACCCTTGGACCAAAGGAGCCACGGCGATAATTCCCCAGGTATCAAGTCCCAGTTGAAGCCCCGTAGGCTACATTTCTGGAGTCATATCAGAGCAATCGCATATATTCTTTTGGCCGAGCTAAGAGCAAGAAGCAAAGTTGACCGACGGATGTTTGGTGGAACTCCAAAGGCAGTCTTCATAATGCAGATACAGAGCATGGAAACATAAACCGGTATTGCTTGTGCTTGCCTGCATCCGAGTGAAAACTGGCAAACCACCTTTGTAGCTTCAATGGCAGCACATCCATTCAAATAAACTTTTTATTTACCAACTAATCAACGAACAGACCTCCCACCAACTGAAAACACATACAGGCAATGCTTGCGCATTGTGGAAAGTGGGGGCTATTCTTCTTAACGTTGATCGCAAATCCCATCGAGGAGAGGTGCAGGATTGACTAGGGGGTATTTGATGTTAAGCCTTGAGGGCAAAAAGCCTTTAGAAAAATAAAATATCGTTTTCAGTTGAAGGACAGTGCTGCTTTAAAGGAGAAGCCAAAATAAAATCTGCTCTTTGTCAATCTGCAATGAAGGACCATCTTTGTGTGATTCAGAGAGGGGAAACTAGCTGTCAAGCAGCTATAGAGAATGACACACAAAAAGAGACACACATGGAGAGAGAGACTGCACTGGTCAACGCTCAGAGGGGGCAGGAAGGAAACATTTGAATAGAGATGCACTTCTGACTTCCATTCAAATTAAACTTTCTATCTATGGACCCATCAATCAACAGACCTACCACCAACTGAACACACACATTCAAAGCCAAAGACGTCCTGTTGTATCTAGCTCTTAGATGCTGGACTACATCGCATGCAGAAATAATGAAGTGGAAATGAGAGATTAGGGAAAAAATGAATAAAGCTGAAAGGATAGAGGTCAACATCTTTTACAATTTAGTCATGACTACTGCAGAGAGGCGGATGGATATATTCATTAAAGAAGGGTGAACACAGAAATGTCATCGCAATAAAAACGCTGCTGTGTGTGTTTCAATGCCTCACTGTGAATACAAATTTTTCATAGGCAGTTCGATAATGGACAAATGAAGGGCAGGATAGCAGCAGGAGGAGGACTTTCAGGGTCCAGATGATGGATTGACCTTAGAAAGTGAGATGTCTTTGGTCTCTATGATGGTTAACAAGACTATACGTTAGAGGATGCACACATAAAGATGAGGAAAAGGACAGGAAGAGAGAGACAAGATTGAAGCAAGACTAAATGATATTGGTCCCAGTTTCCATGGTAGCTAATTTTCAGTATCTTTCTGCTTTGTGTATTTGAGATTCTAGAGTGGGGAAACAAAAAAGTCAAGGAGGTTTGAGAGGTACAGAATAAAAGGGAGCTGACCTAAAACAGCCTTCATCTAATTTTAAAGTCCATCTGGTCAAAATTCCACATGTCTGCTGACTTTATTGGCTTAATTCCCTCCTCATGCATATAACCAGAACAATGGAAACAGTCCACTTCCATTCATTTTCTCAGAGTAAACAATTTAAAAGTTTCTTCAGAGGCAATCATTGTGTTCATGAAAAATAAATAAATACAATTTAGTTAATTAGTTTAGACTGCTTTAAAAGGAGCCAAAGATAATCAGCACAGCTAATCAAATAAGCCATTTGTGTTTTATTCCTGTGGGAAACTTGTTGCACTGATTGGGAAAATACAGCTAAGTTCAAATATACAATATAACAAATTGAATGCAACATAACCTGTCAATTGTATAAGAACTGAATTGAACAAGCTTTATTGTCATTGCACTGTGATATACAACAAAACGTTGTGTAGCAGCAATCTCTTGTAGCAGCTACTGTCAAGTAAAAAGAATAAGGATAAAAAATAATAAATAAATCTGTATAAAAATAAGATCAGCATATGTACAGTGTGTCAGTTGCAGTGTTGTGTGGCAAAGTGCAGGTAAGATACTGCAGTGGCTGCATTATTGCACATGGTAGTGTTTGTGGTGCTTGCAGGAGTCTTTTCACAGCCATGGGGAAGAAGCTGTGTTTGAGTCTGTTGGTGTTTGGTGAACAGAGAGTGTCCTGGGTGGTTGGGGTCATTCAGGATGTTTGTGGCCCATCGGAGGGGACGGCTCGAGTAGATCTCGTCCAGGCTCGGGAGTGGGGAGCCAACGGTCCACTCAGCCGTCTTGATGACGCGCTGCAGCTGGAGTACCACGCCGAACATCCACAGGTCAGGACACTCTCTATTGTGCATCGATAAGAGCTCCTCGGCAGAGGTTGAGGGAATTTGTTCCTCTTCAGCGTTCTCAGGAAAAAGAGACACTGCTGGGCTTTTTTGATGATGTGGGTAGTGTTCACAGTACAGCCCAGGTCCTCCGAGATGTGCTGTACGAGGAAGTTGAAGTCTGTTACCCGCTTCACCTCCTCCCTATTGATCTTCAGGCCCGAGTGCAGTGTGGTTCTCGACCTCCGGACATCAACGATGATTTCTTTGGGTCTTCCTGGTGTTGAGGTTCAGGTGGTTGTCACTGCACCAGGCCACCAGCATCTGGACCTCCTCTCTGTATGGTGCCTCGTCATTGTTGCTGATCATTCCTACAATGGTTGTGTTGTCGGCAAACATGATGAGTGTGTTGGAGCCGTGGGTGGCGACGCAGTCATGGGTGTGCAGCGTGAACAGGACTGGACTCACGCCGCAGCTTTGAGGAACACCAGTGTTGAGGACGATGGTGGAGGATGTGAAAGTGCCCATCCTGGTTTGCTGGGGTCTGGCTCGTCAGAAAGTCTTTGATCCACAGACAGAGGGGGTCTGCAACGTCTGCAGGTTGTTAATCAGTCAGCTGGGGCTGATGGAATTAAATGCTGAGCTGAAGTCAACAAACAGCATCCTGATGAACGTGTTGGGGCTTTCTAGGTGGTTGAGGGCGGTGTGGAAGGCGATGGAGATGGCGTCGTCTGTGGATCTGTTGAACCTATAGGCGAACTGATGTTGGTCGAGGCCAGGTGGGCTTTAATGTGCTGCAACGCCACAGGTCGGTAATCATTCAACCCTGTGATGGCAGAGGTTTTGAGCATGGGGATTATGGTGGTGGTTTTCAGGCAGGTGGGGGCAGTGGCTTGATGGAGTGAACGGTTGGGGGGCAGAGTTGGTGCTTAAATTGGATATTAAATCTGCAGCTGTGAGATTGAAGTTTCCTTCCTTTCTCAATACCCTCTATTTATTTTGCTAAAGCCAGTCCCCTCCACCAACCTATAAAGGTCTATATATTAGATCTATATACACACAAACATCATCTATGCCACAAGGCCGGAGCACCACAAGGTTTTGTGCTTGGACCAATGCTATATTTTTTTACTTGTTTCATTTAGGTAAGCTTAGGAGAAAATAAATAGCTTCCATTGCTGTAAAGTTAACAACAATCAGTGCCAGAGGAAACAAAACAATCAGTTGATGAGAGTGTCTTAAGGTCATTAAATAGTAAATATCCTGTATATATATGTAGCGCTTTTCTAGTCATTCACCCATTCACACACTTATGGCATTGACTACCTCGCAGGGTGCCACCTGCTCATCAGGGGCATTGACCATTCACACGGATATAACTCTACATATAAGGCAGAATTTGAAAACCTTTGCTATTATTTGGCACTTTGAATAAAATTAAGTTGACCTTTTTTCACATTAGCCATAACAACTTAAAGAAGAATGATTGTGATAAATTATATAGTTTCCCATCGTAGTTTAATATGTTTGACGCAACTTCAAGTTATGTTGTCCAAATAGGAGCCTTGAAAAGTGAAAGTAAGAGACGAAAAATAATAGAAAGAACAGGTCACAAATTACAGATTTTCTAGAGAGTGAAAGAAGTGCTGCCTTTCAATATATACATTTTTTTTGTTAATGTGTTTTCATTGTCACGTTGTAGTTATCGACATGACAATGTCTAATTTCATTATTCTCATCACATTCATGCAATCAAGTATTTCTCACACCCTTAAGGCATTTCCTTCACGCTGACTTTCAAACTATACCACGTCGTTCCTGTGAATAACAGGAAGATCCACTGTGTCAAAATGGACAAATTGAAAAGGTGAAAAGTCTTCTAAATATGAATTTCAGTTACTCTAAATCATTGAAACATTAATTGAGAACTGAGGAAGATGAAGCATATTCAGTTTTATACACACCCCATTTTCAAACAACAGTCCTAAAAATCTATATTCACCCCTAGAGAAGGATTTCAACTACACTATTTAAGTATTATATTACTGTAAGCAAACAGTTTGAACTAAATATCCTAACTTTTATGCCTTAAATGCTGTAAAATTTGAATGGATTCAAATTAGAGTTCAGAACTTGCTTAAATTGGTAACAATAACATGTAATGAGGTGTTTCAGTTCTAAGCTATTTCATCCATAAAAGTGTCACGTTTTTGTAAATGCTTATTTTTGACAAATGAAAACAAATAGTTCTTTAGGAAGGTCATTTAGTGTTTTCTCTAGCTACTGATATTTTGTCACTCTGCCTTGGCGTGATGTTAGTTGCTGTCCATGGTGCTGAATATTCAGTGCGTAGGGAAATAGATAATCATCAGTATAACAACATGGAAGACTTTGTGTAGGGTTGCAAAATAATTGTACTCTGATTAACAATCTAATTTGTTTGCTGTCATTTGTTTTGGGGGAAACTGTTGATCTGCTGGAGTCTGGATGGGTTGTCATGGCACTTTATCTGCACCTGGTGTGGCAACGTACGGATGTAAAAGGACTGATTTTCAAATTATTAAATTTTTTCTGCTGGGCAGCTGAAAACTAACCTCATGGGCTACACACTCATTTTATTTTTAGTAGTTTTTGTTTGGAATGCGTTTGAATTTAATTCATACAGCAATCATGAGTCTGTCTCTATTGATTCTGATCGATCAATTCCAATTTTTCAGTCTTGTGTTGTTTTTTTGGTCTGTTTTTTTGGGAATGATACTGATTCTCAGGAAGGAGGAGTCTTAATTTAGAAAACTATGACCAAAATGTCCATAAAGAACCTTTAATCCATGACTAGAAAAGTTGCCGATGTGCTAAAAGTAGGTATTTAACAATAACAACTGTAGTCTCTGGACCCTCTGTGTGACAATATCTTTTTCATTCATTTATTCATTCATAGGAAAATAAAACTGTTCCATACTCTGATCAGGGCATTGATAGATGGTACACAGAAACAAGGAACTAAAAGGTAGTCATAGTCAAGTCAAGACCATGTAGTTTCTGTCTGCACACCAAGGAGTGAGAAAGTCTAGGAGTGTCTGTGTGTATGAATGTAGTTGTGGGCTCTGTGTGTCAAGACTAAGCTGTGATGAATAAGATAAGAAAAATAGGATGAGACAGCTATTGGGTTCCCTTCGTCCTGTGCTGTCAGCTTGCCCGTCCAACCCCCTACCTTTCTATAGACCCTTATCCAATTAGATGAATTTCATTGCTTTCATCAAGGGGGACATGAATGGGAACACATTGACACACACACACACACACACACACACACACAGAACTCCACCTGTACCCTATGTGATGTCTAG
>KV751330.1:13414964-13432819 GCA_001698575.1 Mola mola | reverse complement strand
AAAATTTGAAATATAAGAATTTGTGGAAAGCGTTCTTTAGACAAAATTGACTACAGCTTCCTCTGCTAAATTCTATATGAACTGGTTGATAAAATGTACATCTGAGGAAAAATTTGTTTTAAAACCGCTTTAACCCAGCAAATTCAAATTAAGATGCTCTTTGAAGGCAGTTAGAAGCAGCATGCCAACTACGCCTTCCTCAAAACGCCGCATTAAGTATGCATCCTTATAATTTGATCCATCAGTAAATACCCCCCCCGACCCACTGATTGATTCTTGGTTGATTTTATAATCATGCAGTATAGATGAGCTGAGACAAACAGGGCTGGAGAAAGCGATAAAGAGTGAAACACATAGACACGTTAACTATTCCATTAGCGATAAATTATAAATGGGGTTCCAATCAGCTTGAAGATGACGCAGCTGGGGAGAGATTTGGACAGATTTTAAACGAGCTCTACGACGCAGGAGGACGGTGTTAGTCTGAGTGTATCTACAGGACAAATGGACGGACAGAGGAAAGGAAACAGACGTCCAGTATGTCGTGCAATGTTGTGGGGACAAAGTCACAGAGCATTAAATCCACGGCGTGAAAAATATTGGTGCTTGAGGAGAAATAAATGTAATGGAGTTGGTTTTGTAGCTTCACTCATGCCTTCAGACATTAAGTATGTTAAGCTTTAGTTACACGGTGCTGAGCACTACTCTATTCGTATTAGGTTTAATTAGTTTTTATCTTCTGGCACAAATCTGTCATTTGGGTCTAGTGGTACCAGCATTTACAAAGAATGTAATATTTACTTGAGACATTTATCAGTTATGACTTTACCAGCTTGAATCCCTTTCTTCCATGATCTCCCACCCACTTTATTCCTTATTTTTTCGTTTGGACGACTTCTGTTTTTAAACATACATAGAAATCCATCAATTACCTGTGACCAATTAAAAACACACGACCAGTCCAATCCAGACAAAGTGAAAAGGCATTCAAAGAGATGTTTTCCAATTTTTATACGTAGGCAACATATCATGAATATGTACTGTATATACTATATATAACTGCAGATCACTGCAATTCCAATAATGTGATTGCAAGCAGAAAAGCAAATATCATCAATCAGTCTGGAACTAAAAGGGCGTATATACACACAAGTGGGCAGCAGGGCTAAATCACCAGACTATTTCTAAACCATCACTTCCTTGACAACAGCATCATTGATAACAGTGGTAAGTTTGAATGGGTGCGGCATCCAAAAGTTGACCCCGCCATTGTTCGGTCAAGTAGTATTGGATGTTGCTACGAAACCTTCAGACTTCTAAACCGGGAATTTGTCACGAAAACAGTCACCTCAGCAGCACAGAAGACACTCAGCACAGTTTGTGGAAAAAATGATGTCAAAATTAGCATGGGTTGAATTATGACTTGAAATTTGGATCATTGGTCAGAGTGACTTTAAAATCTAGAAGTTCATCCTAAAAGGTGAAATGATTGTTTGTGCCACATCTGAACAATTGAAGGTGTTTCTGAGAACGTGAGTGACTAGCAGAGAGACATACGGATGGACATCCCAATAACCGTAAGAGCGGCAGCAGCATCTGCACAGAAAACAACAAAGCAAACTAGGATTCATCCTCTGAGAACCATTGAGTATTGTACCACATTTCATGGCAATCCATGAAGTGATTGAGATGCTTTAGTCAGGATAAAAGAGGTGAAACAACTGAAAGACTGAAGTTGCCCTTTGTGTTGTTGTGCCAGTAGCAAAAAAAAAAACCACAATCAGCATGTCTATTTTTGACCTGTTACATCAACACATGTTTTCTTGAGTGGGGCAATAGTTCACGTCAGTACTGCTTTTGCACAGTACAGTTTTCAACAGTTTTTATGATATTCATTCCAGTTGGCCTTGAAGCGGAAAAAACATGGTGATATTGGTGAGTTGTTTTAAAGTGGAATAATTTAAGCAGCCCAGCCATCCACGTAACTAGAAAAAGTCAAATAATGGCATTCAGGAAGGCAGACGCACGGTGTGCAAAACACAGCCCAATTTCCTTGTTAAATAAACAAATTAGGATGACTCATCATACAATACAAAGTTATTATGCTCTCACACTCTATAAAGCGCGAGTAAATAAGCCAGCGCCTTCTCAGGATAATCATGCGGGAGGAGTGAGGGAGGAGGTGGTCGGACGAGGATACAAAACACGGAAGATGTTAACCGATTGAAACAAAATTATTTTTTTGTCGTTTAGTTTTGCTAAATTTAATAGTTTGGCATTTTGAAGTGGCCATCTGCAGATTAAATCCCTCTCCATCTGACACTATGTCTACATGTGGCATTTTACTCTTATTCAGCCAAGCTCTCCTCTGTACCCTCAGAGAGCTGAGTCCAAACAGGGCAACATTTCTAAAAAAGCTGTCTGGGATCAATCCCCCTCCGTCCACCAAATACACACACACACACACACGCCTGTTGTTGAGTTGATGACAGTAATGTGACAGGATCCCTGATAGTGTGCCTAGGACAGTGATAATCGCTGATTTACGACAAGGCAGGACCAAAGTGTTGCCGTCTCGATGTGATGATGAAAGCAAGGCACAGAAGTGAGCACACACACACACACACACACACACACACACACACACACAAAAAATGCTATTTACATCAGTGATGCGAGAACTGGAAGGGCGTTTTGACATTTGGGAGACTTGTTTAGAATGACTGTGTGGACGAGAGAGAGAGAGAGAGAGAGGAAGACAAAGAATTCCTGTTAACAGGGATGAAAACATCCTCACACACACACAATCTTCAATCAGTTTTGCCGTATATAGGGAGTTGTAAAGTGTGCAGGTTTGAAATAAAAGGTCAGCGGGCGAGTCTTGTGTTGTGGGGACATTTTGTAGCAGCAATGTTGATACAACAGCAGATACTGCCGCGATACTGAATCATCCCGACGATCCCGTTATTAACCTATTCATTTATTTATTTATTGCTCGAACTGTGCGTAAAGGTATGTGGGTGTATATATGTACCAACAAACTGCATATACAGTGTCAGTGTGTGTGCCTGCTGTATCACAGATGACACCGAATGAAGCCAATTCATCCCCCTGTCTATTAATGGAGAAATCTCCCAGGTAACCCGATTTGTGCACGAAGCCATTTCTCCAGCTCTCCTACATGTTTTTCTTTTCTTTTTTTTTTTTTTTTTTTTTTTTCCTGTGCAACAGTCACACAAAGCTGTGTCAAGGTCACTGCTATCTCTGCAATATCTCTCTCTTTCGCTTTGCATTTCCCTCTTGCCTTATGTCTCACTCAGAATTCAGCCTCCCTCTTCCCTTTCTTTGTCGAGACCCGCTGTACTGTAGACACCCAGGGCTTCACTTCTTCCTACACAAATGAACATACTTTAAGTAGGAGGATGTTGTTGTGTGTCTCCATTCATTAGCAAGCAAGCTGAACACAATTTGAAAAGAAGAAAAAAAAAGGAAAAAAAAACAGTATGCATTCATGGCTCATTTACTGTACCGTACATTCACTGTCTGAGTGCACAGCCATCTGCCTAAAAGGTGGACAACTGACATCCCTGTCCTTTTCTTTGTGTCAGCTCTCAGCCACTTTTGACCAGGTTTAGCGTGTTTAAAAAAATCCAAAGCTGACTCAGCTCCGGTCCATCTGGCCTGCCCGGGATCTTGAAACAGTGGAGCTCGTGGCTGTGAGCCAGGTGTTGGAGTGTATCTAAGGCCGAGCCAAGGTATAAGTAAATAATAATATGGATGATAGCGATGTAACTTGTAAATGGCAGAAGTTATATATTAACTGTACCAGTGTATCAGCTTGTAGGCGGAAAATGATTGCTGCATTTTTCCATTTCTCTTTTCTTTTCATATCACCATGCGGGTCATAAAAGAAAATTAGCCTTTATTGCTTAAGCAGTCCCCCTGTCTTTATCAATTTCCATTGTCCCACATTCTCATTCCTCCAACATTTGACCCCGCCTTTCACTTTTAAACTCTTTCCTTGACTGATTTGTTTCTTCATCCGTCTCATCTTTTCTTCGCTTTGTGGTTTGCTGTCCTCTTTGACGTTTGAATCCACTCATGTTTCTAACCATTTCTCTTTCTCTCAGTTATTCCCCCCACTTTTTCCTTGATTTTCTCTTCAAGTCTCCCCACCTCCCCGTTCATGTCTCCCTTTGTGCATTCTTTTCTGTGGCTTTTATCTCCCCGAGCATTACTCAGCTCTCCCTGCTCTCTGCCCTCATCCTCTCCAAGTCTATCTCCCCTCCTTGTTCGGTGTGACGCCTCTGTGCGACATTTAATCCAAGAAAATCTGCCCTGTCTTGGAAAGCCAGGGGATGGCTCGATATCTTTGAAGACTGCTGCGTGTACACATTTGTGTCTGAGTTAGAGAGACAGAGGCAGGGGAAGAGAGTTTCCATTGTCCATGATCTAACAGTTATTTGAATGTTGGTAATATTGGAAACAAACCGTACACATAACGATCCATTTTGGAAAGTTTAGCTTTGGTGGAAAGTGAAAATCATCCAATCCGTCCAAACAATTGTTGTCAGCTTTACTTTGTTTTGCAGTAGATACATTGTCATTATGTGGCAGTCAAACGCTCTGATACCCCGAAGCAAAGCATGAATCTTATTCTCAGAAAATTGTACCCAAAGGGCAGACAACAAGCAAACAATGATGTCATGAATAGCACCGCTTTAACAAAACAACCCAATCCTGTGTTTTCAGCTGCATTACCATGCAACTCTGAACTTATATTGGCTTACATGCCAAAGGCAGTGTGATGGATTACTTTTCTAATGGAAGCTTCAAGCTTCCAGATTTGTTTAGTTAAGGAGGCAGTTCTATTTTTCTTCTTTTTTTTGTAACTTTAATCAATTAGAAAAATGTTGAATAAATGATGGGTACTTATGTAAATTGGGCTTCAACGTGCTCAAAGATGGAAAAAATGAGAAAGTCAACCAAACAATGTGAAAATGAAGATCAGTCTGACAAAAGAAGATAAGGAGAGTAAAAAAAAAATTAAAAAAAAATGTGTTAGTCTTTCATATTGTTAAAAATGTAAACACACCAAACTGTATGGGGAACTGAACCCTCGAATCTGCTTTAAAAGCGAGAAGCTGGTCCTTTTAAGCACCGTGAGTCTTTAAGCTCTTCCTCCTGATTAATGCTGAACATTTGGGAGGATTTTGCCTGAAGCGCTGGTAAGAGGCTCCAGATTTGTACACATCATAAGTGTCATATTATATTTCAGGGAGGAACTGATTGTGTAGGATCCCCCCTTGCCTTTTTCCCCACGCAAACTGCATGTCTTCAGCATTTTCAGACATTTTATATTCCTTCCATGGTCCTTTTCGACCTTCTGCTATAGAATCCTATCCTCTTTTCAATCCCCTATGGTTATAACTGCAATACTTCTGAACTCCCCTCCATTTTATGTCTCTGCCTCTCAAGCTTTCTCCTCCATGATACTGCTCTCCTTCATGTTTTCCTCCAATTTCCTCGCACAACCCTTCGTTTTTTTTTAATATTCTCACTTACTACTGGGTGCTCAAAAATCCTTATCTACTCATCCCATATCCGTCCATTCCTCCCTCCCTTCCCACCCACCAACTCCAGTCTAATCCATTTTGTCCACTCACCCTTTTTTACCCTTCTTTACCCTCCCCGTCCTGTGCTCCTCGTCCTCTACAACCATCAGCCATTGCGGAGCAGACGCTGTTCATCATTCTTAGAGTAGTTCAATAACTAAATGTTGCATTTTCTTTACATGCTGGTGCAGCAGCAGCAAAGCACAGCCCAAACAGGTTTCCCTTGCACAAATACCGCAAGAAGAAACACTAATACTAATACACTAATACACCATGTGACAATTTTTCACTTTACACATCAGTACATGCCAATTTAACAAAAGCAAACTCTGCAAGAAGGACTAAAAGAAGTTCACATCCACAGCCTTTCAGGGATGCAACCAGGCTAGTCACCATGTCACTGAAGTCCAGTCTTTTGTATAAAGTCCTGCTCAATAGAAAGCAAAGACAGACATCAAAGACATCATCTGTAGGCTGATTGAATCTAACCCAAATCAACAGCAAATACTGGCGGGTGGTAACACCTGTTACTTTCATAAGGAAAACGGTTGAAAGTGGACTGGTGGGCTACTTGGTCTGTAAAGAATTAGCCCATTTGGAGAGATCCTGTGTTTGTCTTGTGTGACTATTCAGTGCTTCCACCAAAACAAAACTATCTTTCTGTCTGTTTTTTTTTTTTCCAACATTTTTTGCCTAAAATAGTGAGAGCCCTGTTAGCCCAGTTATACCAGCTGTGCCTGAACACTAATATGCAACACAGCAACACATGTGCACTAACACAGCAGCTCAATATGGTTTATTTCTCTCTTAATTATATCTCTCTCAGACTTGTAGTCGGCTGAGATATGACGGCTCTAAATATCTATTAAACAGATGACTTATGATCAATATAGCAATGCTGGTGCTTACTAAATGTAAGTTATGTCTTTTTTGTTCTCTTTTATTTACTGTCAAACTATTTTCCTTTTTTAATCATAAATCCATTCTGAGGCAGTACCATCGCTGTTGTCCTCATTTTTCTTACGTCACTCTCCCCCCTCTTATATATCATCTTCATCTTCTCTCTCTCTTTCTACTTTGCCTTCCCCGTCCCTCTATCAGACTCTCTCACCCTCTTTCTGTATCTGTCTTGCACTCATTCCCTCAAGACCTCTCCCCAGTAGCCTGCCACCCCTGTGAAATACCTTCTGTTTCAAGCCTGCATCCACCTTGCTCATAGTCATTACTAGTACACGCAAATGCAGCACACACACACACACACACACACACACATGTTCATTACCAGCAGTGAGCAATAAGTCAGTTAAAAAGTCATAAAGTGCATAATAAAACTCCTCCATCTGAAAACCCATTAGCATTGGCCAATCCTAGGGGTCCCGCAAGTAAGCTCAAACTCACTGACATGTTCACAGGAGCAATAAAGTACACACACTTTAAAATCATGACACACAGACAGTTTTCATGTAGGGTCAGCCGGTAATAATGGGCTTGTAATTAATGATAGCATTGTATGAATAGATTTATTGCAGAGACATCAGCCTCAGTGAGTGGAAAGCGGATGGATGGCAAGGAGGTCACATGTAAACGTGCGGGATCTGCATATAATTGATAATTAATCATATATCTGATATCTTTTTAAGTTTGAGCTGTGTAGATTCCACGCTGATTAAACTTAATGATTGATTTCCGCATTGCAAATTACCGGTCTGGTATTACTGGTCCAACATTCAGCATACGCAAGTGTTATGTGGAAAATCAAAGCTTCCGGTGCACTAAGAATGGACTACACAATGGAACAGAAAACATCTAGTACAAGTATTTAAACTTGACTAATGAGGATTCTCTGCATATTAATATATTCTATAATTCTAAAGGAGGCACAAGAAGCAGGTAATACCTGAAGGATTTGAATGCAGATTATCATGCACCATATCAAGCACGGGTTAATTTTTTTTAATGTGGGCAATGCATTTATATTTCATGCATCTGTAGATGGGAATTTTGTATTGCATTTTCAGATTATTGAAAAAATTCAGGTATCATCATTTTATTCAGAAAGATGTGAGCCAAGTCGAAAAGGCTTAACAAGATGGAACAACTGAGGTGCCGCTTTGTTTCAGACAACGCAAGTTAGAATTACAACTGCAGCTTAAATCTGCATCATTTGAAACTTTTTCCTGATTTCTTTTGGTCACTCATCCTAAGTCATGTGAAAGATCAGTGACACATATCTGTTATTCTAACTTTTCTGTTGACAGTGATCAATCACCGCACTGCTGCTACTGGTTGCTTGTCAGGTATCGTTTTTTTTTTTATTTCAGGTTAGCATGTATGCATGCAGGCATGATTGCGAGCGGAGGCTCTCACACCAGCCAGGACCAGAAGCTGCTGTACCGTCAGCCAGAGGAGTTCATTTAAAGGTGCCCAAGTCAGCAGGATTTCTCTACACTCACACATGCACACAGTTCCAACGTGCTACTGTTTTATTCATCGCTGCATTAAAGTAGGTGCCCCTCAAGATCTAACACCCAGAGAGCAGTGTACATGATGTACAGGTGGCAGGGTGCATGACTGTAGGTGCATGTATTTGTTTGGGTGTGTTCTTCATTAATTCCAACTGTGTAGGAGTAAGTCCCTCAACACAATATACAACCTCCCTCCTTCCTTTAGAAAAATGGACAGAAAGGTGTTTAACATGTTCTCATGGCCCTGTGATTCATTGTTACCCGATTCAATTGAGCTCAAATTTAAATTAAAGCTGGTCTTTTAAGTTTCTGTCCCTGGTCTGCAAGTGTCTGATGTTTGTGGGGAGGTGGGTAACGAGACAGAGTAGATATCACACACATCTTTGTACACATGCACATCCCCTCTTAAAAACCTTTGGGGTTTGACTGCCAGTTTGTACTTAAAAATAAAATTCCTTTAATAGACACATCAATAACTACACAATCATTAAAGCCTCAAATATCATCCAAGCAACCATTACAGATCAGACAGAAAGGATCTGAGCATAAAAATAATATTGTCCCAGAAGAAAACAGGGTTTCACATGGGTTAATACCAAGTAAGTAATCATCTGTGTCTCAAGTACCATTGAGGGGATATCTCACATCTTTGTAAATGTATCACTGCTCACATTAACCCAGAAGCGTTGCCGCTGAGGTTTGACTGCATGCCAGCGTCCAAAACTATGTCTTTCTCCAGTGTTTGACACAAAGGCACAAGCTTCCGCTACAGCAAGCTGGAATGAGGAGCTGTAGCACGAAAAAACTGGTACATTAGAGAAATTAAAGATATGAAAAGATATAAAAGATGAACGACTTTAATTTCTTTTGTAAAAATAAAATCATTTTAAATTACTTAGTTATCTCAAAATTAGGTAGGTAACATAAAATTCACATACACACACCAGTGAGCCACTACATTAAAACCAGCTAAATGGTACTGTAATGGCCCCTGACACACAGCTCTGAGCTGTCAGGACATGGAACGGCACCTAAACACTGACCACAAATCGTTTGTGATGTTGGGATCTGGGGAGTTTGGAGGCCAGGTCCAAATCGTTAACCTTTTTTCTAATGATTCTTGAGTAATTCTTGAATTGTAAGTTGTGGTCCAGCAGGGCACATTATACGATTTGGGGGGAGGGGGGTCCTCACCATTGGGAGCGTTCCTGCTCCGACGGATGATACGTGTCAAAGTAACATCCACATGAAACATGATGATTATCATTATTAATTTCACTTGTGGTGCGCTCAGTGGTTTAATTGTTGTGTCCAATGTTGTGCACATAAATGTGTCCAGCAAATTTATATCTGATGAAACTTTTATGCAGTCCTGATAACTGGGTTGACATGTTGACGAAACTTTGAATACAAATGGGTTCAGTTCATTAATGCCACCAAAAGATGTTAAGACCAACCAACGTTTTACGTCTAGAACCATAGTTACATTACGTGGCAACACTTATACCTACAGCATATACCTATAATGTGTTATGGAACATTCATAGTGTTATATAATGCAGGCATATTGATTTATATCTACACTTTCTGATTCTTTAAATCAACAGCCATAATAAATTCTAAATTACATAATGACCTATTATAAGTTCAAGTGGTTCAGTGGTAATTGTGGCTGGCTTCTTGTAACTTGTAACATATTCAAGCCTGAACTTCTAAAATCCATTGGTGTGCATAATTAAGAGATTTTCTATACCACTAAGAAAGAAATTCAAATCAGTTTAATACTAAATCTGCCGTTTAATGATTTCTCGTTATCCAGTTGAGCATTAAGGAGAAGGTCAATTTCAGTCCAGCAATCTGTGTTATAACCCCTAGTGAGAGGAAAGATGCAATAATATTATATGTAATACATAAAAATTAAAAAAAAAAAACAACACTAAAGTGGAAAACACTGGCAACAGTGTGGGAATATAATGAAAGAATAAAGACATGGAGGGGAGGGTTTCATTGAAATATAGAGAGGAGAGATGATACAGAGTGGTAACATAGCCTAATCCATTTGATCATTTAGAAGATAATCATGTGATGCACATTGGTTTGTCTGAAACTCAGCACCGTGAATAAAAATAACTGCGGAAAGCAGCAAAGGGAGAGGAAAATAAGTGCCATGTTTCTGCAACAATCGACAGACAGAATAATGTTGGAGGCATATTCATTTTGAGATTAGTGTATTTCCAAAGCGATCTGCTATGCAGCACATGCAAATTAGTCCAGGAGGTTTGCATTTGAAATTCCAATCTGCTTCACCAATCTGTTTCCAAGTCTTCTATCATATTCAGATTTAATCTTTTTGGGGATTCTGATCAATTCCTTGCCACTTTACCCAGAGGAAATTCAAATGTATTGTAAATGATCCCCCCACTTGAACTTGTAAAGAGCTCTAAAGTTGGCAGTTATGTCCGTCAGTCCCAGAATGTGGCACCACGGGACGGACATGGGACTCTATGAGCATCCGTTTAAAATTCTTGCATTACATTTATTTTAATAAATGTGTATGGCTGTGCAAGTGCACAGTTTCCTGTTGTCAGCGACACACTATGTCACATTCATACAACTGCACGTATAAATACAATGGCGGTGCCCAGACTTGTTGAGTATCAGACACAAATATTAAAATACAGCTACCAGTTTCAAACACCAGCTGTCTCATGTATTTGTTTTTCCTTTTTCAATTCCTGGCAGCACTAAAGCAACCAGTCATGTGGCTCATGCTGCAAGTCATTGTCTGATAACTCTGATTGTGAAGAGGTAAATTGGCTTTTATAGCAAAATCTTTTCTTTTAACTTTTTTTTTTTTTTCTTACTAACTGAGCCGTCCAAATTAACATACCACCTTCCTGTTTTAAACTAATAAAGATCCCTGAGTATATTTTAAGTTTCCCTCATATATCTACTGATTCCCTTTAGGGAATTATTTGAGCAAGCTTTACACTTTAAGGTTTATCAATCTCTTCCATTGGCATTGTGCATAAACAATGAAGCTGTGTAATCGGACTTCAATCCTGAGGCAGGTGGAGCAATAATAACCAATACTATTTGTCTCCAATCCATACCTGATATCTACCAATGAATGCTTTGTTTAAACTCCACTAACATGTTCAAACTTTATGTGATATGTTGTAAATTGTCTTTCTTTGTTTGGTTTAAGACCTTTACCTCACAAAAACTAAATAAAAGATGCAACAGTAAGAGCAAAGAACTATTTTTTTCCCCTTCTCAAGAACCCTTTTCATCTCTGGCCTTCTATATGAAATGTAATTCTAATTATGACTAATTTTGGAGGTGGAGCTATTCTATCTATTTCAAGTCTCTTTGGACAGTGTCAGTATCCGGTAGCTTGAGTATCCTCTTCTTTTCCATCATTCATAAGGTAAAATGTTTGTCAACATACTGTAAATGACACATCTTACCAGTTATGTTGTTGTAAACAACTTGTGGTTTGAGTATTTGTCTGCAGGTTTTGGATAACTGAAGGCAGCACACTTTGGTTCCAGGAATCAATGAGCAGCATGTTCCTTCACAATTTCCCATTTTTTTAAATGTTGAACACTGGAGATATCCTAAATTACAATGAATTTCTTTCAATCATCTCTGACTGTCTGCCTCACCTGTTTTTTTATGGGCCAAAGTTCTCGCACAGCAACTTTGATGAGACAAGAAACCTCTGGCTGACACAGAAGGATGATAAACTGTAGAGCAGGAGATGAGAGGGAAAAGTAATGTGAATATCTAATGTGAGGACAAAGAAAAGGAAAGAAATAAAAACTGGAGAAAGGGAAATTTCCCGGGAGAGATTTATTTGTCTGACAGTCTCCTGACGGATGAGAAATTGCATCTAAACTTTCCCGTATGTCAAGGGGCAAGTGATGGGGTAAAGCTTAGAGGTAGTTACGGAAGGTGTAATGGAGCTAGAGGAGGTGGAAGGAGAGAGGAGAAGATGAAAAATACAAATAAAAGAGGTGACACCAAAGTAAACAGAAAAGTAATCAGGGGGAAAATGATCACAGGAGTCTCTTGGAGGGAACATAAGTGGGAAATGGATCTGTTCATTTCTGCTAATGGGCTGTTTGGATCCCCAGAATAATTTAACAGGAGAGAAAATGTCACTGCGTAAAAATTAGTAGCCACGTTCACGAATGTACTAAGAGGTTCAGAACCCAAATGCTCAATACATCAAAATGAACATACATTTTAAAGAATATATAAAAATATTCTGAATTGTAAGTTAAGATCTGAAAATGTTTTCATTAGATAGCAATGTAGACTTCAGGCCCAAAAAGCTAAACAATTTAAGCAGAAACAGCTCTCAAATGAGTAATAACAATATTCCCAATGGATACATCGCTCAGTCTCTATATTGATCCCCAGTACAAATCTGTAAAACCTCGGCAAATAACCTGAAGTGGAGCTTTGTTGCTAAACCAGAGGGCATTCAATCTGTCTGTACCAGGAAAACATGAACATTTCTGTGGAGCATATTCCTTTCTTTGTATCTAAAGATATGAAAAATGAACATAGAACATGAACTTGCAATGGGTCTGACAACCACAGCTCTGAATAAGATTGGGTTAATCCTCCTGTTGATTTAGCCCACAGCCGAGCACTTAATTAAAACTTAAGTTGTAGATGGAAATCATGTACAAATGTACAGCTAGAGGCCCATTTAAAATATCTAAAAATATGCCTTTCTGATGACAGAAGAGTAGATTTCAATTGCTGACATGTCAGTCTGCCGATTACTGATGCAGCATGTTAAAAAAAGAAGTCACACGCAGCAGCTGTGTACTCCCGACTAATGATATTTGCTTCAATTTCAGAATCCACTAAGAAATAACAAGCTAGCTGGAACCACAGCTTTTTTCTTGAAGTGGGTTCACACCTTTGATTTGCCTTCAGTTGTGAACAGAATAAGGTGAAAAACTTGTGTCGGGCCTCTCTGGAACAAGCGCAACGCACATTAATTCTCAGCGATTCCATTCAGCTGCGGTTTTAATGGTGGAAGGTGCTCATGTGCAATGGTGCTGCCAGTGTTGTAACGATGTGAGCGTAACTCTGTGTGTGTGTGTGTGTGTGTGTGGCTCCGTGCGTACTGAGCCGTGTACCTGTGAGTGTGCTGTCTGAATATTTCATGTTAGCGGTGAGATTGAATTTGCATATTTATGTGATCAGGGGAGGAGGCAGCTGTGGGATGTTAAGCGTGTCAATGGGTGGGCTTCCATAAGCCTATTTTTGATTTGCGCATAAAAAACATGAATGGACACATTGAAAAATTCTAAAAAAAAATATTCACATTTACCTTATATCGATACATCAACTTTTCCACCCCCTTCAAGCCTAAAAAACTTTTTTTCCTATAAGTGCAATGGAAAGAGGTAAAGTGAATAGAGGATGATGTTTAGAGATCACATGACTTAAATACCATCCAACTCATCCATCTTCCGCTGCAGGACAGAAGCAATGTTGCAGCAGCAGCAGCAGAGGAAGAGCACATATTTTAATAGAAACCCAGCTATTGTGTGCGAGTGCATTTTTCTTTAATATTTGGAATGGGACCTGTTCCGACAGTGGTCAAGTTGTTACGAAACACTGATCCATACAAAAACACCATATCTGATGTACTGGTTGGGATATGCATTAAGGTCAGGTTGAGGTCAGATTTAGTTTGGAGTTAAGCATGAAATGGTTGCAGGTTTGGGTTTGGCTGTCCTTACAAGGATAGCTCCACAAACCTTTGTGTGTTTTGTAAGAGGTGTTGTCATTACACAGGGGCTCGAAAACTAAAGAAGGTTGTAAGTGGCCATGATTTGTCTAGAAAACAGGCTTGTGCACATTGTCATGTCAGAAATATACTCTGTCTCCCCCTCACTTCCATGATTTGTCTAGAAAACAGGCTTGTGCACATTGTCATGTGAGACCTGGACCAGAGTGACACAAGCAGACAGTTTCATGCCAGAAATATACTCTGTCTCCCCCTCACTTTTTTTTTTTGCCAAACCTTTAACTTTAGTTCATTTTGACATGCACCCGTTACACTCTGTCTTTCTCCGTCATTCCAATCCCTCTTCGAGCTTGTACAGAAAGAGCTTTACATTGAATTAACGCAAATTGCCTAAAATTGGCATTCATTGTTGGACGCAGCTTGGTTCAAGGAACACAACATCCTTTTCACTAATGGTTAGCAATTTAAAATCAGCACAAATTTTAAATTTCCTACACAAACACTCAGGTTTTGAACAAAAAACCAGTGGAATAAAAACCAGCAACACTATGTATCCATTGATTGCATTTTGGAACATGAAAAACAGAAAACAAAATATTAAATCCAGCATGGCATGATGGGAATTGTGGGCCGTACTTGCTACAAGAGGCCTCTCAAATATCAAGGTAGTGAGCCAACTGTAGGCTGTCAGCAATTTAGCAGCCGGAAAGTTTAGCCCTGAGGCAATTCGTCTGCAGCTCAGGCGATAGAAATGCTGTCACAGTCGCCGAATAAATGTTATGTTGTTTCTAGTCGGTGGGTGCAATGCTGGAATGATAACAATTGGTGTCCCTGTAATAGAGTCACCTACAACAACCATGATGTCATGTTGTTTGCCTCAGGAAAGCATCTTGGTCAGTGTCAGCCTGTGCTGCCGTACATGTGGTCGCCGACATTACGTTCATTATCCCATCATCCTAGACAGGGGGAGATTTTGAAGGCGAAACATTGTTCATGGTATCTCGGGGTTTCCCGCAGGTTTATCGCAGTTTGTATCTCTCGTGTTGAAACTGTGGCGACGTTCCTTGATGGAGAAAGTGAGTGATCGTTGAGCTAATTACTGTAAACTCTGTCGTACGTTCTGCAGTAGACCCTAAAGAGTTTCTAATTGTAACATGAGCATCTCTGCCACCTTATAGTGTCATTTATCTCCGTAGATTTATGTTTGTCTCCTCTGCCGTTTGTCTTTGTTGGCTGGTTGACACAGTCACAGCGACTTCATGGTGCATTCAGGTGCTCTTCAACTAGACTGAAATCTTGCGTCTTGTGCCGACAGGGACGTCGTGCCGTTTTCATGTGCACCTCATAAACATTGAAATCTACTCACCATGGATATGGCCGTGGACATCCTTTAATAACGTTACATGTTTTAAATTATACTTAAATGCAAAAAATATGTTTCCTCCATTATACACTTTTTAGCAAATACTTGATAACTGCATTTGAAGGATCAATATAATAAGTATGTTTATATATCTATTTACGTATTGATTGATTAATTGTAGATAGATCCAAGAGATACATATCATCCGATATATCAGCATCAGAATTCACACAATTTCTAAACTGACAGCACAAAAGGTCTATAAAATCAGCAAGGTTTGCACCCAAAATTCACGCCACCAATTTAGTATCCGACCAAAATGTAAACTACGGCCATAATACCTCAGTTGTGGTGTTGACAATATTGGCTGGGAATTGTTTTTTGCAGCACATTATGATGTCACCGTGACATCCCTTTGAAGCTAACTTGAGTTATGATGAAAAATTGATTCAATAGGTCATATTGACGTCGATATTTGACCTCTGACCAGCAGAACCTGACGGTTGGGGCTGTTTTGAAATCTCTTCAAGGTCAACCTCAGATATCATAACGCCTCTGGCCACCGCTATTACTGCCTCAGAGGCTTAAAAAAGTGGATTGAATTACATTGAAATGTGTTTGCACTGCACATGTTCTCAATACACGTTATTGTAACTCGTGTTTCCTGAAGAGTTATTGCTGATCTGTTGTACTGCACCGATCTACTCTACAATCACAGTGTATAACATCATTGTGAAAACCTACTGTGCATCCTGCTTTTGAGGGGCGCTACATTTGAAGAGACTAAAATGAACTGAACCAAGATGTGGACTGGTGGGTTGGGGGAGGGGGGGCAGAAAAGAGGGGAGTCCAGTGAGGGAGCAGTGTTATTCATCTCAGTGTCCAGCTCTATGAGTCAGCTTTCAGCTGCACACTGGATCTCTCTGTCACTATGGCCCACAGAACTATTTTTAGCGTCACAGATCCACCCTCACAAACGCCACACACACACACACACACACACACACACACACAGTCAGTCAGGCATACTCACACACAAACACACATAGAGTATACACAAACAAGTGGGCATCCCATATCCCTTCTTCTGAGAGAGAGATTACATTCACACATTACCAGAAACAAAGAAATACATTGAAACAGAAGAAGCAAAATACACAGAGATGAAAAACTATGAAGGACAGACACACACACACACACACACACACACACACACACACACAGACCAAACAGTGTGTTTATGTGTGAAACAGGAAGGGATTGCCCAAATTCAGGAGATCCATTGGGGATTAGACAACAGTTGTAACTTTATGTGTCTTTGTTTTATGTAGACATTGAGCGAGGTGCAGCAGGGTGCCATAATTAGCAAGTCTGCTTAAATACACTTGAAAGCAAAGAGGGAAGGGAAGTCAGGAAGAGGGCAAGACCAGCTCATTTAGCAACAGACTGAGATCAAGCAGAGTTCTAATTGGTTTGGTGTAATGCACAAGGACAAGACGTGATTATTTCACATTGATAAAGAGAATTATTTCATAGACCATCACAGGACCAATGATCCAAATAATTCCCTTCATAAAACAAGTATACACATGCTAAATTTCTATCCATACAATCAAACAAACTATTGTTTGAATGAAATTGTTTGGTTGTTAAATATTACACACAGGAACTTATCACAGACTTTATCCAATTTGAGTCCAAAAGGTTAAATGTAAAACTTATCAAAATCCAGGTTGTGTAACTGCTTATTCAGTCATATATAAGCTCAGATTTTGATTTAATAAACTAAATCTATCAACCTAATCAGAGTTCAAAGAAGATCCCAATTCATCTTCTTTTAAATTCAAACGGGGCGCTTCACGAAAACTCAGTCAAAACTTCCAGTTCACAGTGTGTGTACTTGGGAGACCTCAGGCAAAACATCCCAGATGATGTCTCAGAAACCCTAAAAACCATTTAAAAGTAGAAGATAGCTCATTTTCTTCCTTACTGCACCAGAGAGAGGGAGAGGGAGAGAGAAAGAGTGAGAAAAAGAGTGACCCAGTTAGGGAGAATTTAAATAGGGATTCCATTTAGAGGGCCACATTAATTGGAGCAGATGCCTTCTCAATTATTAAGAGGCCTCCAAGGGTGTTAGCACGAGCTAAATTTATCCCACACGGCTTTGACTGGGCTTGTCCAATCTCATAAAGCATCTGCAGACGAGGGAAGAAACACGCACGGTGTTTCATACACCAGCGTATGAACAGAGGAAAGGAACGTACACACACAGAGACCAACCCAAAAAAGACTCAAATGGCATTGAGACCATACTTTATGTCTGTACTTAAATATACACAGACTGAAAAACTGAAAAAACACAGAACTGACTTACAAACCTCCCTTTATGTGTTCCTTAGTGAAGAGACACATCGTAAAATAATCTCGCACTGAGTCAAAGGCCCATCTCAGGGTCTCCATGCGTAACCGTTTGAGCCATAATGACAACCTAGCGTCCTGCAACCTGCGCTGTAACGAACCAGAAGGCGGATATCTAGTCCCATGTTGGTAAGACTAGTGCTCCGATAGAACATTGGACACATGAGATGGATTAGAAATAGCGGGGAGGGGGGTACTGCAATATTTCACGCTGT
>KV751330.1:13403365-13414848 GCA_001698575.1 Mola mola | reverse complement strand
GGGAATTCCGAAGAAGATTCAGAAAATGTCAGGTGTACATCTGACATGTAAGCTATGAGGGACTTTCTTTCTGAGTGTAGACGGGAAGATGGGTCGCTGTCTTTTTTTAGTTCTCATTTTTAATGATTTCATTATTTCTATGACACAGCCTTGTGGCCATAGGCTGGCGAATAGAGCTGCGAATAGCATGCCTCCGTGAAAAGCAATTTAAGATAACTAGAGGCATCACTCCGGAGAAAATGCCTTGAGGAACGCTAATGACATTATTTTGTTTTCCACTCTCCCCTCAGCCAATTGTTCAACACCATTGTGCAGAAAAGCTCTACATTTTAAACAAGCAGTCCAGGGTCAGTTTCTAACACTTTGTTATAAGAATTTGTTAAGCCCAAAGGCTGTAAACCTGAGTAACGTGATCAACCTGGCAACGTCACAGTATATGCTAATATATGTCCTCTGAATGAAGTAAATTTCTTGGGAGACCTTTGATTTGTGGTTCACTCCGACGTGGAGGAATTTAGAGGTATCCAGCTGTGTCACGATCCAAATATAGAAATGATTCAAGCCATCATGATCTGATATTCAGCATCAAAGAGTTACAGCAATTTCTGCCATTTCAGATTAAATTGACTAAATTGATGATAGCTGAATGGGGAGCGCAACACATAAATAGCTTGAAATCCCTTAATGAAAAATACATCAACCCAACATTTTATACATAAATGTTAAACTTTCCCTGACACTTGACTTCATACCATGGAATTATACAAATGTACTTCCCTACTGATACCAAAAGGGTCCATAATTTTATTCCATTTCTTGCATCATTGATATTCTTATTAAAAGTCATCATGAAAGGGCAGCTGATCTAACAATTTTAACATGTGACTTTGAGAGTTTGGTCAATGTTGTTTAAGCCTTTTGTTATCACAACAATAGAGAAATTACAAATGTTTTCCAAAAAACATCTGTGCCTCATGCTGTTCCTATTCAGAAACTGAGATGAGCTGCCACACACTAAAACACAGAGCGTGACGTGGAACTGAATGCTACTTTTTCCTCCTGTTCACTCCTACTGCTCATTATATACTAGACAACTGGTGCTCCACCTAGATTTATAGAAACCAACTAATCTGTGTCAGAGGTGAACACAAAGACATGAACACAGACGCAGAGGAAGTTTGTCTGAGATGAGCGATCGAGGGAGCCGGGTTGGTAATGAGGCCAATTTGAGTCAATGTCTGTATTGGGGAATCAAAGTTTTCTAGGTTCTCTCTGGAAGCTTGTAGAGGTAAGGGCAGAAGATAATGAGTCTTTCAAAGTGACACGCTTGCCTTTAATATGGTATACTCCTATTCTGCTTTTTCCAGTGACTCACAGCCATTTTTAGGATCTCACACTTTACCTTTATCCACGTTGTCTCTTCTTCATTTCTTTTTGTCTCGCTCTCTCCGCCATCCAAGAGGCAACTAGACGGCATTATTTTCCCAGGATGGAAATTGGAATGGAATTCTCAAATTGAACTAGGGTTAGCTATTAACACCTTCCAATCTGAAACACCAACCCACAGCATACCCAGCATAAATCAGTTTTTAAACCATTTGGTCTGGATTTTAAAGAGGTCAAAGTCCAACATAGGTCCTTACTCTTAGTCTGATGTTGTCTGCTCTAACTTCAAGAACATTTGTTTGTTTTGATTGGGTGGATAAATGAGACTCTCCGTTACTATCCTAAGGGGAAAAAAAAAAAAATGCATCCAGCAGAATGGAGGTCTGAGGACAATGTCAGTGAATATTTTGTTCATTCATTACATCTGCTTTAACATCCACTGTCTCAGCTCCTGCACTCCTCAGCTAGTCCTTGACTTTCCCCTCTGTCCCACTCTGATCCCCCCCTCTTCCCTCCACTTACTCACAATTCAGCTCTACTACCTCCCATTTTGGAATGATTGATGACCGTGGTGCTTTGTTCCCGGACAGTTTATTAACTTCATGAAGCGGGGCTGGATAGTCAGAAGGCCTTACTATGACTCACACTTTATTTTTTCCCTTATCATTTACTTCCTACTTTGGCACGGTCTCTTGCTCCTCTTTGGACCCTTTTAAGTCATCGCCTCCTTCATTCGCCAACTTCTCCACTGTAGCCTTTTACTTATTCATCCTCTCTCTGATACGCCAACTTTTTCTATTCATCCTCTTTAGTCTTCGGGCAAAAAGACAGTTGAAGAACATCGGCGTTTACTGCGGTGACAAAGGTTCAACATCTGTGTGCTCCCTCTTTCTGTTCAAGTGACTGACATGGCCATAAATTTGCTTTATGTTGTCATTACTTACCAGGGAGCAGCAGGCATACTTCATGGGAAGCATCTGTGTGGCAATCAGGGCATGTGAGTTATGGCTGGGCGTAAGATAACATTTCTTGACATGTAAATGCCATCCAGGAATGTATGTAGAAACCCTGACACTTACACAGAAGAATGTGCAAGTTAACTCACACACACAAGTCAATATATGTATGCACACACCATTGGCCATATAATGCCATGTTAAGGTAGATAGGAGGGGTGACAGGCTAACCATTACTTGTTGCCCTTGAAACTACCAATTTGATGGTGTGTATGAACACGTGTATAAATGTGTTCAGTTCCACTTCAATGGATATGGTGGTGCTTGAATGCATGAGTAGGGATACGTGTTTATTGTTTGTCTATTTAAGATTCATATTAATAGAACACAAGTGCAAATCACATTCCACGACCATCTGATCATGGTCAGTCACAATCTTATCTTAAAGCGCTCATAGTACCCTATCGCCCATCCAGAACCTTACGCTCCCAGGATGCAGGGTTATTGGTGATCCCAAGAATCTCCAAAAGTAGAATGGGAGGCAGAACCTTCAGCTATCAAGCTCCTCTCCTGTGGAACTATCTTCCAGTCTCGGTAAGGGAGGCAGACACACTCTCTGATTTTAAGAGTAGGCTTAAAACCTTCCTTTTTGATAAAGCTTATAGTTAGGGCTGGCCTACCGACTCTTCGTTATGCTGCTATAGGCTTACGTTTCTGGGAGAACACTCCATGATACGCTGAGCTCTCTTCTCTGCCCCCTCTGACTCAGACTCCATCTCTGCCCCTCTAAATGTCCATATTCTTACACTAACATTACTTCTTCCCCGGAGTCGTTGTGCTTTATCATCCTGCAGGTCTTTCCAGGTTGCGGATGGAGCTGCTGCTGTGGTCCTGCATGATGCCTACTGCGCACGTTAGGACAGGAGATCCTGTGACTTGGATCCTACGCTGGATTGCCCATTTTAGCCCGTGGATTACAATGACTTCTGGATCAACATACTTTACCCATAATATATCTGGATTTATGGACTCATATGAACTCAAACATTTTTGAGTTAACTGTTATTGTCATGTTGTTGTGTTCTGTACAGGTGACATACTGTATATTGCACATCTGTCCGTCCTAGCAAGAAGGATCCCTCCTCTGTGGTTCTTCCTGAGGTTTCTTATTTTCCCTGTTTAAGGTTCGAGGGTCTAATGGCAGAGGTTGTCACATCTGTACAGTTTGTCAAAGCCCAGTGAGATAATATGTAAAATGTGATTTTGGGCCATACAAATAAAATTTGATATGATTTGATTTGATTTTACAGGTCATGTGATTAGGAAAAAAAGTAAGTAAGCTAATATGTACTTGCTCCCATTTGATCCATGTCATATAACCAGGAGTCCAGTATGTGAGCACCACAGTAATGGCTGTAATAATGGTAAGCAGCTGTATGGTAAGAAGTAATGGGGCTTCACGGGCCAAGGTTGGACCACAGGCTCTTACAGAATATTGGGAAATAGTTTGAAAGGAAATGTCCTGAGCAGATTTATGATTGGATAAAGAAGCGGAACTAGAATCCTTGAAAAGATGTGTTTAATTGTCAATCTAGAGAGTGACATGAAAAAATAGACGCATAGCTCTAAATGAACACATTTAAGTCTGCCTTGCATTCTGCACTGCAATTCCTTGCCAATTTTGGCAGCCTTTTTACAGCCTGCCTGTTGGCTTGCACAATTTTGACATCCTCTTTCTGAGACTTTCACAGACAAGCTGTTATCACCACAACCCTTTTGCTGCCATAATTTATTTATTTATTTATTTTCTATTTAAACTGCCACACATTGAAAATCACAGAAGTGAAGTTTTTTTACGTAACTTAAGTATTTATAATTATCCCAAATAATTAAATCATTTTACAGAGATGACATATTTTAAAGACAGGCTTGCATTTTATGCCCAATTCCCAGAGGGAGGTAAAAGGTTCTATTCAAAAGAGAGAACATCTCCAAGGCTTTTCTTATCTCACACTGAAAAAATAGAAACATGATAGAGACAAAAACCAAAAACAAGGATGATAAGAGGAGGGTTCAGTGGGTAACTCCACCCAATTTCTCTTCAAGAGTGTGAGTCCATGACATGGCACCCTTCTGGAGATGTCTCCCTCTCTTTTCCTCGCTCTCCTCTCCCACCTTAATTTGTGCAGATTCAGTTTCTTTCTGTTGTTGGGTCCATACATGAGCACTTAATCACCACTGAATCCACTCTGCGCTGGATGTCTTGTGTCCATCTTTTGTTTTGCTTTTTCTTACAAATATTCTTTGTTTTCAATTTGTACTTGTAAATCCTTCTCCATCCATCTCCCTGTCTGTTTAACAATCTAATATTGTCTTTCTCTTCATCTTATCCGTCTCTGTGTACTGGAAAAACCCCTGTTATTTTTTCTGTGCCTCCTATTCTCTCTGTTGTAGACAAAAGTAGGTCTAGAGTAATCTAGACCTACTTTTGTCGTTGCACTCCTCTGAAGTTTTTATCTTCTCACTCTCCCTGAACCTCTTCCCTCCTTCCATTTTACCAAAATAAATAAGATGTGCAAACAAGCACACACTCTCAGAGACACACAGAAAAACTATTGCTTCTATCATTTAGCATAATGATGAAATCAATTTAAAATTAGTTTCATTTGTAGACTGTGAATGTCCCAGATTCTACAATTAAGACAAAGCAGATGAAAAGGACAGGCTTTCATATGTGCATGTTTATGTCCTAAATGGTTTCATGATTATATTACTGTACATAAACCCTGTCATATACGGTAATTCTTCCCAATTGGAAAGATTGAATTGGAAAAAACAAAACAAACAAAAAAAACACTCGTGACGTGATGTGGTTTGAATCCTGCGGTTAATCTTGGGTTTATACTACACAGAAGAGGTTGCAGTATAACTCTGATACTAGTTTTGGGCTCTGGTAGCATTACTCTGTTCCAGTCAATCTGTCCTTGAGGCCAAGTGAACGTTTGTGCCAAACTCAAAAAACGCCCCTCATAGTATTCCCAAGATTTGGTACTGTTCATAAAGGTATGTGAGGTCACAATGACCTTCAGTTTTGACCTTGGGCCACCAAAATCTAAACATTCCATCCCACAGTATTGTACTATGTGCCAAAATTAGGAATTTTAATCAAAGTGTTTATGAGATGTCACCTGCATAAGAAAAGCAGACCTGAAAAAAAGATAACTATGGAATACAGAGTTTAGTTTTTAAGGTTTTTAAACACATTCAAGAATGTTGCTTTAATTTCAAAGTGAATTATTTGCTGGTAGTTGGCTGCAGAGGTTATGTAGAGATATGGCCCAGCTGTGTGGTAATTAACACGAATCATAATATCATAATTAAATAAAACTGTCAAAATAGCACTTTGTCAGCATTCTCTTTCTCACTTTTATCTATGAACACACATTTTGAGTCAGCCATGATCAAGAAAGAGGAACAAAGTTGCTAGATAAATTAAATTAAGAATTAAGAACAGTCTTTTATGGGATACGCAACAAACATTCACATGTAAATCTTCATGGTGATTTGCACAGGCAATACTGCATGATTTGGTTTCTTATAAGCAAATTTCAAGTCAAGCCAACACCAGACCTCTTTTGACCCTTGGACTTCTCTCAATTTCTAGGGTTATCTACGCTACTGTCTTCATGCATCCTTTCCTCACTCATTCATTATTATGACACATACTCCTATCAGCATCCTGTGTGTCTTTTAATCATTCAGGCAGAAAAAAAAAAGATGTACATTGTGTATATAATTGTAATTTTTATTTTAATTTATATTTTATTCTACGTAATATTATGGTTTTTCTATTTATGTGGACTATATTTTCTGTAATGTGGAATTTCTCTGTGTGGGATTAATAAAGTCTTATCCAAATGTAAAGTGTCACAGGGTCAAAGTTTAACAACATGCAGTGTTTAGTTTTCATCTCTAAATGTCCCTTGCACCTTAAATGCAGATTGCAGGAGAGTGTGTACAGGAAAAAAAAATCTGAATGGAATAGGTTAACAGAAAGGATAACACAAACCTATGGAATTACAAATGTTCACAAAACTAATTGCAAAACATCAAAAAATTACACTAAACTACATTCTGCCTGTCGGTTTGTTTTCTACATTGTTGGATTGTGGCCATACTGTATCAGTGACAAGACTAAAATGTTTGCTTCATTCCTGTCAGTCAGTCTCTCTGCAGCCAGTGGTAAAAATAAATTCAAACAGCTGCTCCACCTGAGGTGATTACAGACGCACGTGGAGATGAACGCTGCACTTAATGTGGCGCCATTGTGGAATGATCATGCATTCTTTACCATCTCATTTCTAACTGACCTATTTCTGGAACATCAGCTCAACCAGCCATTGCCTGGTTGAGCTGATGTTGTCTTATTCCTCTTATTCTTGTACTACTCGCTCCCCTTCTGCCTCCCTTTCCAAAGAGCAGTTCAAGGAATAATGGTTTTATGATGTTTTTTTTCTCAATTAATAAAACATATTGTCCACCACAAGTGTATCATGCATAATGAGTGAGGCAAGAAACACTTTATGCCTGAGATTTTCTGAGTTTTTTTTACACCATGATGGATTTTTTTCTAAAAAAAAAACAAAACAAAAAATTAGCACTACAGATGAAAGAATTCTGTTATTACCTCAATCTCTGATTGTTTTATTTAGGAAACTAAATAAACTACTGAACTCTGCTGCAGCTCCCTCCTCAGGGCCAGTAACAGTTAACACCCGTTCAAAATCAGCAGTCTTTTACTGTTGGCCACTGGGCTTCTCAACTGAAGCAGGAGGGATAAGTGCCTTACTTAGGTCACCGCTGCAGCTGAGGAGAGCATGATTCAGTCAATTTCTCCACCCAAGATTTCTCCCTAAGGAGATTCAAGTCTTTGATAGTGAAACCTACGGATTCCCAGCTTGCTTGATGTAGATTTTACTTCACAACAGTTAAGGATGAGACAGAGGCATCGGGAATACCATTTAAAAGTGTCCATCGATGTCGTCAATGTCATTATTTGTTCTTAAAAATTGTAAATAACAGTTAGGAAAGGCAGAAAGTGAGCTGCAAAAGTGACCCTATTGCCAGTGAGTCACTAATATTTTATGCTTGTGAAGTGATTACAATGTCAGTCTCAATCTTTATTCCTCCTGTGTGCTCATTGTGTCAAGAAAATATGATAGTTTTCCCTACTATAGTATTAAACACCGTTGCTGTGCATTCAAGCAAAACCATTCAGTGTTTGAGTCTTAGTATGGTGGGTAAAATGCAGTATGTGGTTAATAATAGCCAAAACTACAATATAATGAGCCATATAATAATTAAACATTTTATTTCTATCAGTGGGGAAAACTGGGCAGACTTGTTGAACCAAAGATTTCTGCCCCTTTTAAGAAATATTTTGTGCTCTAGTTCTCTACAATTAAGGCCCAAGAGAGTAATTAGGGTTGTGCTTGAAAAGAAACCAAGTCTGATACTATTTAACGTCTTCATTCTGGTAATGGTTATAGAACTGCTGCATCTATAATATCATGATATATACCGTGGTTTCATAATGTAAAGAAGAATGCATTGGTTTTTCTCTCAACATGACTTTCTTTCTCGGGGCTGATGGGGAGGCATCATTGTGGTAAATTTCTGTCCTTTTCAAGAAGAGAGCAAGGCTGCAAGATGTGGGCTGAAGAAGATGGTTGAAAACTAGAGATTACCTTTGACTGAGTCAATAGTTCACTTGAAAGCAGATTCACACTTCGAAAGCCTGTTCAGCGAGTGATGACTAATCTTTGTGATGACTAAGAAGTGATGAACACAGGGAGTGACAAGTGAGAAAGTAACACTGTATACCAAAATATTTGATGAGGCTGGAATTGGCGATTTTATTTTCAGTGTGTTTCTGACACCTTGGCTTGTTTTTATGATATATTTAATATTAGACGGAAAATTATGAACACATTCTGCACTCACAGCAATTCTGCAACTATCAACCCGATCTGCCATCCTTCAAACAATCTATGAAGAGAATTTACCTCCACACCCCAAGTTTTGCCCACTTTGACCATCTTTTTTTTTTTTTATTTCTCCCACTTGATATGAGTTGGTCAACCTGATCTTATAAAAAATTCACAGGCCATTTACATGCACCAAATCACACCGCATGCATTATGCAGGGCAGCTAGTGGTGTACTTCTCAACCCCTTTCCTCTCTGTTCTTAGCCCCCCCCACCCCCCAATTCTCTTTCACCAACCTCATGATTTCAAACCCTTTAATGTTTTTTCTTGAAATTCCTCCCCAGTGACCCCGTCCATCTAGTTTCCCACCTACCTTCCTCCCTTCCTGTAGTTAGAGGTGAAAGTTTGACTCTTGCTACTGCTGCCTCATGAAAAGCTTCCAGCATAGAGCTAGACCACCCTCTGAGCTCAATCTGCAATTCTGTTTTCTCTTTTGCTAACTCTCTTGGGCTTCCTTTCAGAACCTAAATCTCCCATTTCCTCTCAGTTTCCCTCTTTGACCATTTTTAATTTGGATCAGTTCTTTCTTTAAATTAGCTGCTGTTCGTCAGCATGATTTTTGGACCACCATCTCCACACCAGCTCAAACTTCTGCTCTCACGTATGAGTTATGTTTATAAAAGAGGCTCCTGCAACTCTCAGGATACCATTTAGCTTGATAGCGATGCCATCTGTGCTTGAAAATTGATGGCCTTTTGTCTTTATAAAAAAAATGATGAAATAAATAAATCTATTTAACTTCCTCTAAATTTGTAGGTTTCAAAATGACATACGCACCAGTTTAAAAAGAAAAAAAAAAATAAAAGAATTTATGTGAAAAAAATATTAATCAGATGTGTGTGAAGGTGTGTAAATTGAGTAAATTAACATCTTATATTACGGTAAATAAATTGGCATTATCAATGCCTGACATTTTGGGTTTAGAAACATGAGACTAATTCTCTTACTCTTACTATCTCTGACACTTTTCTTTGTTTGTGACTTGATGTTGTTACTGTACATGCAAACTCACCAGACACAGTATTTGCATTGTCAGGTGCCCCAGAAACTCTGACGTGTTTGTTAAACCTGTAACCACACAGGTTCTATCCCGGCACGGACCTCTACAAATTGTCTTTTCATTCTCTTCTTTGGCTGAGAAACAGACCCCTACCAAATCATCCAACATGATATCAAAGAAAAATCCCTTTTCATGGAGTTTCATGAGTGATTTCACACTGGGGTGAAATGGGTTTATGTATTATTTACGCTGTCAAAATTTTAAGTGGCAATCACTGTTTTTGACCTTCATTTTCATACGATCTCCCAATGTGGTTAAGGTTCGGCACAAACATGCCTTGGTTAGATTCATGGAGGGTAAATTGCTAAAAATTAATTTAGTTAGGTTCAGGATATACAGTTAGTTAAAAGCATTTGTCAACTCCTAAAGAAAAGTTACGATTCAATATTTAGGCTACACTGAGTTTGACACAGAACAGGAACCCCAAAACCCCAAAAATTGAGTAATTTAATAATAAAAACATGAGTAATACGCGACATGGGGCTGTGTTGTCGTAGCAACAAAATTAAAACACTGATATGCCATTCATATGACATTTGATGAGACCAGGCTAAACCAGACACTCAAATCAAAAGTAATGGATGAAGATATCATAAAACATGGGTCATAACTGCAATTTTTTTAGCTGTAATTTTAACAAAGTTTGTGGGACAATAGATTTGTTGTTGCAGCCATGACTGATGAAGATGACTGTGACTGTGGTCTCGACTGCATCTCCATCAATTTATTCCATCCTGTCACTGACAAAAGCTTGTAATGAAAAGTGTAACTGCAGCAATCATTACTGTGACCTCAAGTGACCCAGAGAAAGAGTCAAAAGAGATTGAGAGTTAGGATGCATGTGACATTTCCCCTCTAGCTCTCTCTGAAATAGACCCCTCTCCTTAGTTTAAACATATGTGAGACAAGTCAATTCCAGTCATGGGCATATAAACACGCATGTTAACATGTTGTAGACACATACACAGTCACAGGATAGGGAGTCCAAGCAGACCAAAATCTGACACATATGCACAACACATGCATGCATACACAACGCTCAATATCACATTGGCCGACAGGAACCCAAGATAAACGCAAACTGTTAATCAGGCCAACCAAAATAGAGCTCATCATGTTCGGGTTGAAATGAGGTTGAGACTGAGGTTATCTTTGGCTGTCCTCTGGGTAATCACTGAAGAAGCATCGACAGTCAGTGTCAGTTCATAATAGTTTAAATGTGCCGCTATATGTGCACATAATTACACGATCAGTATGAAAGGGAAAATATTGCTCAAGCCCTCAGGTCGGTAACTTGGTCAACCAGGGAAAATTGAAACTATTAAAGTGACCACAGTCCGACAGTCCACATTTCATAGCAGGGAATTACTGTTTGAGACTTGGCAAGAATTCGACATAGGGTTAGGGTTTTAGAGATTTTAGAGATTTGGGGGCAGGCTGTAGCTTTTTACATTCATTCTACATTCTACAGAGTTAAGCCAGTAACAAGGGTTTGTGCATAACTAAAGGCTTTTAATCTATTACTTTGTTTTAGGTTCATTGTACGCTAAAGAGATAGTGGAAACCATTTGATTTCACAGGCTTCCGAGCCATTTCTTCTGTGGAATATGGTGTGTTGCAGATAAATAGCTCTACTCTGTCTTTTAAATGGATAGAGACGAGCCAGAAAAGGGCAAGAATGCCATGAGTGTAACCAGCAGGCTATCTGTCACTATTATGCGATGAATAAGCTGTAGAGAAACTTGTTTTCGTTGCACATAATTACACTGGACAGAAAACAGCATGAAAGAAAAACATAATTTGTCACTGTGCTCCACATAAACATAAAAGGCTTATGTTGAAAAAAATACACCACGCTCATACTCTAGTATTCATCTGCTTGGAGTGGTGTATGGCAAGAAAATTGATGCTCAGAGTCTCTGGTGAACTTTCTCTCCATGCCATGTATTAGAGAGAAAAACGTACATAGCCACTGGAGCAGGAGGTTTGGGGTTTGTATTAATGGCAGCATTTGCAGATTTTGCCTCTGCACT
>KV751330.1:13389395-13403339 GCA_001698575.1 Mola mola | reverse complement strand
GTCAAAGAAAAAAAACAAAAAAAAAAAAACTGGACAAAACAGGATTCAGGCTGCAATACAAAATAGAAAATCAGACACTCATACATATGTCCACATCATTACAGAGACCCATCTCCACCAGAGCGTCCCAGATCAAGCTGTTGGGCAGGTGAAGGGGGGAATGTTCCAAGCCAACAGAGTGCAGGACTTCAGCCGAGGGACGGGAGGCAGAGCCTGTGTTTACATCGTCGATGTTTGGCGCTAAAACACAGTCAACATTGTTTCCAGAGGTCAAACTCTCAATATGATGATGTCAATATATTCATCCCTGCAGAAATATTCCTGGGATGAAACAGCATACAATGTTCGATTTCTTGTTTTATATATTAAACTTAATGTCCAGTGTGTGCAGGACACCAGTTAAATCCATTGTGTGACCCAGTGTATGCAGCACGAGGACCACAATTATTCTCTTAATTACTTGAAGGCAATGCTATATGTTTTTAACAATTAATGCACAAAATGAGGTTGACTTTTACAACCTTTCATCTGGTTGCAAAGATTTTTAATCAAAGAAATTACATCGCAAAAAGCGAATATACTGAGGTAGGCATTCATTAACCATTTCTATTTCTAATTGCCCCCCATTCTGCACTACTGCCAGCCCTACACCAAAATCTGAAATCTAATGATTTAATTAGACTTGGTTCTCTTGTGCATTTTAACCCCATATGCAAAACTGATTACTCTCAACTTCCCTTCTTTTTTTCTTCTGAAGGTACTGTACCTGCTACCTCACAATATATGATTCAGACTCAACAAAAACGTCATGCTACCGGGTCATATAACATTAGAGCTGATTTCAGTAGAAAATGGAGTTGGATTTAAATCAGCCAGGTCCTTGTCCTATGTACTGTATATGGATCAGCACAGAAGTGTTACCTAATTTGTGAGAAGATTGGGTGGATGTGATTTACAGCAGCACTGTACATCTTCTTTATGTCCTCTCTATATGGAGACATGTCCGGGACTGACATATGTAAATGAAGGCTAGGACGCTGATGTTGAAAAATGGACACACAGAGGGAGGGGCCGCTAACAGCAAGGGTAAAGGAGAGGCAGAAATAGGAGGTAAGGAAGGAGATGTACTTACTGATAGGGAGCTCCGAGGTGAGGAGTAGATACACAACCTCCAACACTCTCAAAAACACCCCTGGGACTTGCTCTTCAACCTCCTACAACACGTGTTCGAGGCTCTTGAGCTTTTTGCTGCTCTCGCACTGAGACTTTCTCTCCCTCACTGTCATTCCTTCCCTCTCTCCCTGTAAATCAGTGTTTTGTTTTCCTTTCACACTAAAGGGTGAATCATCCATTAAGATTATTGATCAAAACAACCAGAGAGCAACAGGGAGAACAAGACCAAAATGGGAGGAGAGAAAGAACTGAAGCTTGCGACCGAAGCCTACTAATCTCCCACAGAGAGGCACTGTCAAGTTCCTCCCCGAAGTGTTAGTCAGCGCTGAACTAGTCCTGAACTTTGACAAAGAGCATCACATCATGTAAAGTCCACAGCGTTTTGCTCTCAGTGTTCCAGTGAGTGAGTGTGTGCGGGAACGCACATTTGTATTGGACTATACAGAGAGAGCGCACAGCAACAGTGGTACCAGGGACATGTATAAACGACATACATCCCAGTTTGACTGAGTGATAAACCTCTAAACAGGCTGCTGTGAATAATCCATTCCATTATCATTCCTCTCTAGGACAATGGGCCTCCTCAACGATGACCAACAGAACTTCATTCACTTCTCCTATAACCTCACAGCAGCATGTCCTTGACATCTTGTTAGAGCTGACATTAAACGTTACGGGTACCACCTATGGCGTTTAACTGTAAGTATACAGAGCCTGATCCTATGGATATGGAGGTGGTGGTGATGGGGGGGATCATGAGACCACAAATAGGCATTTTGTGTGTGTGTGTGTGTGTGTGTGTGTGTGTGTGTGTGTGCTGTTGAACAGAAATCTCATTTGTTGTAAAGGCTTATGAAGCACTGAGAAGCAAACACTACTATAACACCCCACCAGCTTGTCAAAATGATTGTTCTTATCCACAACAACCGGCCAATAGAGTAAACAGCTAGCTATGTAATGGTTCTCATGAATAAAGAATAATAAAGATTAGAAATAAAAGATTTATAGATTGTAAAGCTTTCTGGGTGGGTCAGAATGGGGGATGTTGGGCTATATAAATGAAGCTGACTATAAAACGTATTTTATGAAGAGGCACACCACGACATATAAACTTTAAACTTCACTTGATGTGGAGTTATAATTATCTCTCAGAAACAGGCATGCTTAGCCGCAGCTGGTTTCTAAAGTAATCATGGTTATGCTATAATGCACAACATACAATCAATACAAGCCCGTATAATTCTCTATGCCTTATTCCCACATGTTCACACTATTTACAATGAAATGTTGGCCTGTGATTAGAGACGTATGCCCGCCAAATTAAAATGCCAACACTGCAAACAATAAGCCCTTGCTATTGTTCAATTTATATCACAATGAGCACGGGTTTATGAATATTAGATTTATGCACTTACGGAGAGAGCGACAGACCTGTTTGCATTTCTGCCATGGTCTGGCTGAATGTCTGCGAACTAAAACTAAAACGCCATCAGTGGAAATGAAAATGGTCATTCGTTGGTTTACTTAAGATTCTCTTTGGCTACAGTTTGCTAACTGAACCATGTAGGACTCCAATCAAGCAGTGTTCATAAAGGAAACAAAGGTAAGAAAATATCATCCTGATATGCCTGCAGTGAGAAAGATTTTTTTATCTAGTTAATCTCTGTAAAATAACATTCATGTCTCAGAGCTCTCATCAAATGAGGCTGTGATGAAAGCCTGCAGAGCCACTTGTTAACAGCGAGAAAATGTCAAGAAATGTCACTTTTATATTAAACATACAGACTGGTGGCATTTCTATTGTGGGATATCCTGTCTAATATTATCAGTGTACTAAAGTCTTACAAGACATATTCAAGAGTCTAATGGTTTCCAGTTGTTTGCGATTCAAAGTGATCTTCCATAGAATTATAATTTTTTGTACATAAATGGCTTTTTTTTTTTTCTTCAAGTACATAAGGCTGCTATTATTTCTACAATAATGGAAGCCAATTGTTTGTATATATACTCTCCCACTCATGTTATGCAGACCAAGGTTGTTTTTCTCTTTCCTCTGTCTGCATGTCTATGCTTCTCTCCGTCTGTTATAAAATGTCTCATGGCAGACAGAAAGCCCCTGAAGGACACTAAGAACTGCAGATATCTCCGTGTCTAAAAACAAGAAAAATATAAAACATTCGAATCGCAAAAGGGGGGAATGGTAGAGTTTTTCTTTTGAGACAGCAAGGCGGAGCGAGCGAGCGAGTATTCCATGTACAGACGCAGGGGTTGATTCAATGAGGGAAAAAACAAAAAAACCGGTTGCGAGGCTTTGTGTATCTGCATGTGTGTGTGCGGGGGTGTATGAGAGAGAGAGAGAGAGACAGAGAATGGGAAATACACACATACGTGAGCACTCACTGTGCGGCTCTGGATAGAAAGCGGTTCTCAAAGAGCCCTGGGTCTTACTGAATTAGATTAAAGGGGAAATCAAGATTTGACATATTTGGATTTGGTGAAGCTACAACAACTGAAGTGCACATTTTGCTGAGGCATCCTCTATTCAATTTGTATGTGAGAGATCAAGACAAAATTACTCCTCTAAATAAATTTCAAAAGACAAAGAAAAGAAGTTTACCGGCTTCTTAGTTTCTAAATTCTAGACTCTTATGTTTAGACTTCCGAACTGTAATCTGGGACTGGCATACAGACACTGGAGATTCTCTGTCGTTCAAACGTTTATCACACCCCTTTGAAGCGGAGATTTGGTGTACGGCCTCATAATTCTTTCAAATGACTCGTTTATGCAACAGTGAACTCCACATGACTTGCTGGCAATTTGATTGGTAACCTGGTGTTAACGCTTTATTCACATAGAAAAACTGCGCTGCTTCTGCATAGAAAAGACTAAACACCCAGTCTTTTCCATGAGTAACCCCCAATCTGTAACTTTTTATCGATGCTTATTTTTCTTATTGGTGCTTTGTTTGGTTTTATGTAGGGATGGGCGATATATTGAATATAATATATTCAGTATACTAGTGCTTTGTTTCACGTGAGACACAGTAAATGACTTTATCGTGAATGTTTCAGGCTGTTGGCATGAAATTCACTTTGGAGTTTTGCTTCTCTCGGTCTCTCCTGATGCGCTCTCACAGCAGACAGCTCGTTCCGCCGCCCATCCAGAAAGGTTTCCGGGGCACATGTGCATTTTTGTGTCAGGAGGAGCGGAGGGAGGAGAGCCTGAGAGCTCAAAAAAAAGGAAGAGCCCATGCAAGTTTTCAGAGTTTAACAACGAGTCCTGCACCGGGTCGGCAACCCGTGGCCAAGTCAGAGAGTTGGGAGAAGTTATGCGTGAAGGCTGTGAGAATAACGTTAACGTCACAAGAACTCTGACTATCATGTGTCAGTGGTATTGATTTGAATCAGTATATGGGCTTACGTAATGCCTTTATTTATATCCATTTCTTAACAACTTATGTGTCAATTACTTTGTTTGAAATACAAAGTTAAAATTCCTAATAAATCAAACTTGATAGTATTTCCTCCATTTTGCATGCAAAAAAACTAAACCAACAAAAAAAAACAAAAAAACAATAGAAACCTTTAATGAATAAATAGTAAATAATGCAGACAAATGTTGCAGGGACTCATGGTATCCTCATACTGGCATCATCTTATACATAAAAATGTTAAATCGCACATTCATTAAGTGCTTTAGCTGAGATTTTGAAATATTGTGATATATATATATATATATCTTGTATCATGATATTATTCATAGGCCATATCGCCCAGCCCTTGTTAGTTATTTTCCATGCACTCTCTCTTCAACCTTGTCTCCTAGAAATTATGTTCAGAAATATTTGTTCCAGATCTGTTTCCTAAGAAACAATTTTCCATATGGATTATGTTCCAGGATAACATGACCGCTGTACAACATGCAGGACTGATCAGCAGCAGCCATGTTTGGAGTCCAGGCTGGTTATGTTTATAGGTGACGAAAACAGTTTGTTTTTGGTTAAATGCTGTGGAAAACAAATATTTGCTGTCTGTTGATATTTTACTGATATTTACCGACTTGTCGCATATGTTAACTTTTCGTAGTCTCATAATGTTAAGAGGTAAAAAATGATTATAATGTAGTTATAAAGACATAGCTGCACCCGGAAAGGCAGAGAAAAAGCAGTCCCCTTACTACACAAGAGATATAAATCCAAGTTTCTCTTGAATTTTACTTCGATTAGTTTGTTATATGTTGTTAATAATACATTTTATTAAGAGACGCCTTTCTCAAAACCCAAGGTCACCTTAGGGCAAATAAAATACACCTAATAAAATAGACATAAAAACTGATTAAAATCAGTGAATATTAGTTGGTAGATGTGATCGTGGTTCATGACTGCTACAGTACAGCCCGTTTATTGTTTTACTTCATTAAGGTACACCAATAGTCAATGGCATTAAAAATAGGACCAAGTGACTGAAACCTTTTCATTAGGTTTACTAGCATTAAAGCATTTTTAAATAAACATGCGACTGGAGGCGAGTGATTAAAGCTTATTAGTTAAGGAATCACTGGCACGATTCCTCCTGAAGGGAATCTACTCCAGTGGTGAGTTTTCAAGAAAGAAGCTACTTTCTACTTTCATAACGCCTCCTTAAATTTCAGAGAGGCATTTTGTTTGCTTGAATACTTACTTGATAGACTTGCTTTGTTGGAATACCCGCTGACTACAGAAAACAATTTTTGGCGTACAAGGCTTTCACCATGTTTATTGACTTTGCTAGCTTTATACTTGTTTATGTATTTGTTTTGCTTTAAGCTCCATTCCTGGAGCATGTGGGAGTGTGTGTGTGTGTGTGCGTGTGTGCGTGTGTGTGTGTGTGTGTGTGTGTGTGTGTGTGTGTCTTTGGGTGGGGGGATGGGTGTGCCTGTCACTTACAATATTGTGTTGTCACAAGTGCAATAGTGCACAACAATTTACTGACAATCAATACAGTTTTACTCAGCTTTTTTTTTGTTGTTGCTGTTGTTACACTGACATTTGAGCGAGAGCTAGAGGGCAAACACACACACACACACACACACAATGTTTTTTTCTGCTGAACAGACAATAATGCAGATCTCTTATGTCCCCCATAAAAAGATTAAATTAAAAGGAGATCAGTGAATTTTGATTGCAGTCATTGTTATTAAACAGTATATAATCTGGCCGAAAGGGGTTCAGGCAAATGCACAAAAGCAAGATGATCACAATTTAAGGGGTTGAGCTGAAAGAACGTAACATAGTCAGTGTTCAGGAGAGCTTAAAATACCTTGGAGGGCCACAGGCAATAGGAAACTGTGAGGAGGCTGCAAGGAGGTCAGCCACAGCGTGTCAGCCATCAACACCTATGGCCTGCCGGTGATCAGATACTCCGCTGGTATAATAACCAGGTCAAAGGGGGAGCTAGGGGCCACAGATATCACGACAAGGAAGCTCCTCACAATGCATGACGGGTTTCACACAAAATCCAGCACCCTGAAGCTGTACTCTAGGTGGCATGGGGTGGCTGAGGGGTTGTGAGTGTTAGAACCACTATCCAGGATAAAGCACAAAAGATCCAGGCATACAGAAGGAAGATGGCCCAAAGTAATGACCCGCTAAGGGACTACCTCAGGCAGCAGAAACCCAATGATGAAGAGGAGGCAGACAATCATGGAAAAACAAGACTCTGCACAGGATAGTTCAGCATATAACAGCAGGGTGCAAGATGCAGGCAGGTACAGCATACTTGCCATAACCAAGTGCCTAGCATTGTATACATGAACATCTGCACTACGAGTACGAGCTAAAAGTCCCAGGATCAAAAACGAAGACACCCCCAAAGGTGAGAATAACAAGCTAAGGTCCAGACTGATAAACTGATGGTGGCTAATCAACCAGACGTTATGGTGATTGATAAACAGAACAGAAGAGGGCGGTAGTGATCGATGTAAAAATCCCAAGAGACAACAATACCAATGAAGAAGCTTAGAGGATAAAAAATACCAAGGGTTAGTTCCCCTGAAAGAGGAACTTGAAAAGACGTGGCGAGAAGAAAACGGTTTAAGGCTGCAACGACAGGTCTACATCATTGATTGCATAAAGTTGTCGACCTGCGTATGGCCATTCATTGTACTGTTTACAGTCATCCCCAATGGTGGCGGGAAATGAAACTTCATCCAAAAAGCTCAGACTAAGTCTAGCTAAGACTTTGTGTGGAAATTTGTGGAAACAGAGACCTAGTAAAACAGTGCTGTGCACCATTTGCAAAACGAAAATGGCCTACCATGGCAGCACAACTGCTATGCATGAACAACAAAAAAGAAAGCGTCCTACAGCAGCGTAAGTATTAGTTATCAATGCCTGGGTGTCGTCACTGTAAGATTATCTGTTGTTTTAAAACAAACGCAGCGTTTTCTCAAGTAAGACCCCTTAGCAGATGCACATGGATAATATGGCAAAGCACTTTCAATCGCGTTTGCAAGATGTAGGTTTGTTTATGCACATGGCCAAGCCCCAGTCCAGTCTTGGCCATTCATTGAATTTTAATTCCATTTACAATTATGGCCCTCAACAAAAATGAAAACAAGATAATCGACATGAAAAGACTGTTGTGCTGCATTCCGCTACGCTTCTGCTTTTGTCCTCTGTGATAAATCCTGCGCGCCCCTTTCATTCACAGTGGCACATTATTAACATTTAAACCCAAACTCAGTCTGCCCGGCTGTGTGCTGTGTTTAGTTCAGTTTGAATCAAAATGATGAACCTAGAGTGTTTGTTAAGGAACTTTTTAGAGGCAATGAAAGTCGGAACAACTTGAGACAACTTTCATATGGCAAAACTATGGTCCCCGGACCGGTTACTCCCCAAAGCTTTGGTCTCCCGCGGTGCACGAGTAGCTCGGCTTCCTGTCTCCACGAGCAAACCTCTCCGAGTGGAGAGGCTTTACAAGACAGGCTTTACAATCACAAACACTTCGTGGTGTAACCTATACTCCTGACCAACGACTGTGTGTTTCCGCCTCTCGGCATCCTTCTCTCCTTTTAAACATTTATCTTGTGTTGGTGGCTCTACATTTGTATTTTAGTTCAAGAAAAAATGAGCTCGAGAAGACAGATTTTATAAAAAGACAAATTAATTAATATTGTTCTGAAAGTCACTAATTGTGTTAAATACTCGTTAACATAATGTGAAAATAGATAACAATGATTAGGGCTTTTGCCATATTTGATTTCTAAAACTAAACAACATAAATTTTCATTCATGTTTTGCTGCAAGGTATAAACAACCTTTTACAGATAAATAAAAAGCCCATTTGTGCATTTTAGATTACATCTGGTAAATTAACCAAAGGATTAATTGGCTAAACAGGAAATAATTGTTGGATTAATTGAAAAAAAAAAAAAAAAAAGATAAGATTAATCAACCAATTGATAGATAAACTAATAAACTAATGAATAGATTAAATGAAACGTCGGTGGCTCCAGCAGACGCCAGGAACAACTACACCATAGTGGCATTCAAGTACAGTACATCAGTGCCAAGGCTAATTTCCTCTGTACGTTTAAGAGATTTTATCAGTACACGATTCCACAGAGAGCCACGAGCTCTGCTTCCCTGAAACACATCCACTCTAAAGCTGAGGGAGACATAGAGTGCAGGAAGGGACATCCATTTGGACAATAAAATGAAAACCAGGTGACTGCAGAGATGACCTTGCAGGATTTCCCTCCGTAAATGTAAGCCATTTAAGATTGTAAGAAATATGTGTAATCGGTGTCGTTATAGCCATTATTAACAGAATGCAACAGAATTGTGACTTTCAAACCTACTGAAAACATATTTTTGTCAGAACCCTATTATTTTGGCAGAGGGTTCAAGATGGAGCTAGAAACCTGTTGATAAACGACATGTTAGCATTGGTTTAATTATCAGACTTTGCAGTGTTTATCAGGTATTTGAAGGTATGTAAATCTTTTGGTTAGCTGTTCTTGAGACCTCAGATGTTGTTGCTAGGAAACCATGAATTGAAACACTTTACTTTGGATTTAAACACTTTGTTTTCTTTTAACATTTAAGTCTCAATATTGAAAAGTTATTATTTACCATTAAAATAACTATTTTCACAAGTCACCTCTATATTATTATATCTCTCTCTTATCTTCTGTGCAGCTTCTCTGATGAATTGTATCTTTCTTCTTTTGTTTACTGATGTCCTTTGTGTTTATCCCTGCTTCAACCAGCCTATCCTTTTCTATTCTCTACAAACGTCTTCATTCCCTCGTGTATCATGTGAATCCATCTGTTTCTTTCAGTCCATCATCCAACCCTCCCTCTCTGATCCTTGTTTTATATCTCCCTATCTTTAGCTCATCCACGCTCTGTCTGGTTTTCTGTGCATCAGAATGAAAGGACAGACACTGGCTCTCTTTCTCTCTTTAGCGTCCATGTCTTTGGCCGTCTTATCTCCATTTTTAGGATGTCTTTATATTTCGTTTATAGGGACGCTCTGTTTCAGACTACTTTTTCATGTCCTCTGCTTTTGTCTACCGTGATTAGCCATCTTGCCTTCTCTTTTTTCTCTTCTCTTGTCTGCGTTTTGTTTCACCCACACATGCAATGAAATGTATACTATTTTTTTGTCTTGTTTCTTGTTATTAACTGTATACTGCTGCAATATAATAGCAGGCTGCTTGGTGAGCAGTTCACTAGTGTCTGAGAAGCACCACAGCCACAACCATACCGTTCACTATCAATTACGTCAACAGGCTTTTGCATCTACCGATAACCGCAAAAGCTCTACACAGAAACACAGAGCGAGAGACTGCAGTGCACCTGGTCGGGGCCGCGATTTGGAAAACATTGTATTCTTTCTTCCACATTGACAGTGAAAAAAAATCCCAATTTGGATTTTGGGTTTGATTTATAAGATTACACTTTTTGTCCTGTCACTGATCCTGATCTTAACTATAACATCAAACGTGTCTTTACCACTACAGTTTCTAAAAAAACCATACATTTAATTCAGGAGTCACGCCCACATCAAACACATATCAACATCAATGCAGCGCTGCAATATCTTTCTGGCTAAGAGTAGACCGTGCATGTCATCAATTCAAGGCCCCGTTTGTTCCTTTAGGAAATGATAATGGCTCCCTATTCACTGACAACTGATAAGCAGAGGGGATGTCTGAAGTGTGTCACGCAAAGGACGAGGTTCTCTTTATCTGTGGTGAAGATGTGACCCGAGCGGTTGACACTGAGTCACAGAAGGCACACGAACTAAACAACAAGACTCTAAGCAAAGACACAGAGAGGCTCTGAAGCACTTAGTCAAACTGTTTGGTCATTTTGCCAGCAGCTCACATTTTCATCACCTTACATGTTTCCTTGCATCTCCTGTCCCATTTGGCTCCTCCACTGAAATCAAAAACCCTGTAATAAGAATGAAATGCTGCCAACCCTAGTCATTCTTTCTGGCTCTGAGAGACAGAGAGACAGAATGGCATACACCCAGGAAATCACACACACACGGTGCATACACAAAGACACACAGTGTGGACTCAAATATATGAAGTTATTTGAGTTGGATCAAAAAAATATCAAAACATTATAATATATTGCTTTAGATTATGGATAGATGTTCTATCGCATTAACGTTCCTATCTATCTATTTATCTATTTGGATTGGTAGATACTTTTTTTTTTTTTTTTTTTACACTGTCTTAATATAGTTATTTTGTAATTTAGTTTCTAAAAAATGAAAATCAGTGTTCAATTTCAATAACTGAAAGCAGAAGCAGGCTTTTTTTTTATGCAAACCCAAATGGGGGGGATAGGGGGGTGACACATCACAGAACTATAACTATAGCCTGCTGCTGCACCAGACACTTATCCTGTTCTTGCACAAAGAACTGAGTGAATCTGCAACGAGTCTACGGTGACCAGGTGACTGGCTGGATTTGTTTTTTTGCTGTTTATTGTAAAGAGGTGTTATTATGTTATATTTCTATTTAAAAATCTCTTCATTTTTAGGCACTGTATTATTCCTGATTTTTTTAAAGAAGACTTTGACAATGTAAATGTCAGGGCATAGTGCCAATAACTTGTCGTTCTTTACAAATACATATAAATAAGCTTAACAAAGGTCAAAGCTAAACTCCAAATGTCTCCAAAATCGAAAACCAAACTGATTCCAGGACTTGGAGAGTCATGACACATTCAGTGAATGCCAGATAAACATAATGCCACTAGCTTGATCCCAACCAGCCACTTTTGTTATGCTCAAAATAATCCTATCGTCAGTAAAGAGAAGAAAGAAAACACATTATGGCTCGCAAAAGAAAAAATATATACATGTTGTGATAAACACATTTACAAAAAGTGACACTTGCAAAAAAAAAACAAAACAGTTGATTAGCCCTGCTAAAGGACTCAGGTCCTCTGTGGAGATGTGTGCACACAGCACGAACCTCCAACAGGTTTGGTTTATCAGCAGGCTAACAGTAGACAAAATTCACACATTCACAGGAGATTCAGGTCATCCCAAAGTTGGAATTGCTCACTTAGAGTTATGCAAAATTATAGTTAACTAATAAGCCATGATTCTGTGCACAGGTTAGCATGCAAATGTGCACGACCTAATGTTTGATTATGTGTGGTTCTTATCTGTCTCATGTGCATGTGGAGGTCAGTACCTAAGCTTTGCCTTTGGAGTCTGTGTGTCTGTGTGTGTATAACTGTTAAAGCTGAAACATGAACTTTAATGGGACTGTGTTGAAGGATTAAGTGACAGTCACACTGACAACTTGAAATTCAAAAGCTTTCACTCCATCTGTCGCTATTGATGGGCAAACTGTTACAGAATGGTGGTAATAAAAGAAGTGAATTAAAAAACAACAACCTTACAAATAAAGCCTAATATGGAGCCCCGTTAAGATAGAGGACTTTAATAATGGCTATCTAAAGATACAAAAAGTATTGTCACTGATTGATGAAATCTTCTCCGATGTGCGAGAGTCTTTTTTCACATTTGTAAAAAGTGAAAACTCACATTTCACTTTTGACAAATAACAGATTCCCATTGATGAGTACCTGGAGCAGCACTTTGTACCTTATGAACTGCTGAAAACTGTAGCCTGAATCGCTGCATATTCTCAGAGTTCTACAATCCTGAATCATAAGGTGCATTCTGAGGCACACGCCAACATTCCAGAGACCCTGACTTGTTTCCACTGGTAACATTTTAGTATTAAAATTTTACTACCATGGCGAAAAAAAAAAAAAAGAAAAGAAGAAAACAGAAAATGACAAACTCACATACGCAGCCAGTATGAGTTTAGTGAATATTAGCAGTGTGTTTGAAGTCAGTTCATCTACTCCACACTCATGAGACACTTGGATTCAATTAGTTACAGTTACAGCCGCACAATTAATCACAAAATAATAATAATCACAATATGGCTGAGTGCAATATCCAAAACACAAGAAGCTACAATTATCTAATAAAGATAAAATATGTGTTAAAGTAGCATAACTAAAAGGCACTGTAGTGCTGCAAAAATGTTATTATGACAAATGTCATATATCATTAGTAGAGGTTTTTTCAGTGAAAATAAAAAAAGCTTCAAGGTTATAGTTGAAATAGTGAGAATAAATTCCAAAGGTGATGTACAGTAGTCCAGGGTATACGGGGTAAATACTTACTTTTATGTCCAGTTTTAAATGTACATATAACTTTAAATCCCCTCTTATGCGCATCATTCATAACTGTGCACCAAGCTAAACTTTTTTTTTTTTTTTTTTGCCAAAGCTGCCTACAGAATGAGTAAAGCGGCTCATGCCTTTGTCATCCTTGAAAAATAAGACGCAGATGTCTTCTCTTTATCTACAGAAAGTGAGCACTCTTTAATAGCATCTCAATGTTAATATGTACCTACATGTGTAATTTAAGGACAGTTTGCTCATAATACTTTTTTTCATAATACTCATTTTGCATAGTTCAGGACTTTTGTACATTTTAAAATTCAGTAATAGGTAGTAATAGGTCATGTTGTCACACAAAGTCTGATTTCGGGATGATTTACTGTAGGAAGAAATTGACACGAATTTAATTCAAGGCCTTGTGGCTGCAATCATTTTAAATCTTTCACTGAAGAGGTAAAACAGACATCAGACCCTGTGACACCGAGTAGCGATAAGCACTTCAATGAAATGGCTGCCTAGTATATTCAGGTGCTAACATTAGAATTAAGGGCAATCAGCTCTCACACATTTTTTAGGCATTACAGGCAACAAGGTCCACCCAAAGTGCAACTTCAAAATTGAACAATGTGCAGAAGTGACAGAGTGTGAATACTGATGGGATATGAGGTTGGTTTAAGCAGGATCGCTACTGTTTTGTGTGTGTTCCAGTGCGATACGGTGTCTGCTGCATGACTATATTTAGTCATCCCCAAAGCAGTGACGATTCCCCTACCCTTTGCTTTGAATGGGCTCTTCTAAAAGAATTATCTGCTGTCACTACAATTCTCTTTGGACACTGACGACCGTATAAAGCGCTTCATCCCTCAAACGCACCCAAACGTGCGCACACACAGCCGAGGACTTCAGGCATAAACCCCTTCGTCTGCCTGCGCGCGGCCAAAAGTGCTACGCACGCACATTTAGCATGTGAATCGTCAAAAACTCTACCTTTTTCTTGCAAACATATAAACTAAATGTTGTCGTAAACGAGCACTAAACTTCGAATAAGGTCAGAACT
>KV751330.1:13370370-13385429 GCA_001698575.1 Mola mola | reverse complement strand
CCGAGGAACAGAGAGGCAGAATGGAAGAAAAATGAGGAGTCCGCTTTAGTATCCGCTGCGTGCACAGGCTGGTCGACTGAACTTTGGAGACAATCGGAGTATGTATCCAACTCATTGTCAGCTCTGAGAAACTTGCAGTTCATGCCTGGTTCCACTGTGACTGTCATCCGGTAAAGTCGGTATGATTATGTTATATAATACATCTTTCTATGCTTATTTTCTCCCTTTAGAAGTTTGGAAGGGAAATCACAAGGGGTCAAACTCGTCCTACTCCCCGTCGATCCTAATCACAGCAGATCTTTCTCTTTCTAAATATACGACTGATTTGTACTCACATAAAGTCTGCAGGTATAGTTAATGTACTGTGAGAATGATTTTGCTGGAGGAATCAAACTTGCCGTTTCACAACTTTTGACAGGTTTAAAAACGATTTTTGTCACTTGCAGACACCCCGTGCTTGTTTTCTTTAACTATTATGTGAAACAATAGAGCAAACTGACACAGTACATTCATATATCCCATAATTCTAATATGAACGTGTCCATTTCAACAAATCTATTAATAACTCCATTATTGTAAATGCCCCCTCAGATTTACTTTTCTCTGATCTTTTCAACTTTTTTTTTTCCTCATTTCTCATTTCTCTCTCCGATTACTGTATTATAATATGTATGGAGATACATCTTATTATTTTGTAGTTACTTTTACTGAAATATTAAACTTTAAACTCTCAACACAACAAGGAAGCACCAACCATTAGCATTATGCTAATCTACGATCCCGATAATTAGCTGCTAGCGTTGTCCGCCTACAGCCAACAAATGCTGTTGTAGTCGGTTCGTTGAACATCGAACCGGTTTAAGCTCGTACACCACAGAGCAGAGACGCTCTCCAGGCGAGACAGCTGCCGCTTTGTTTTTGTTTTCCATTCACAGCTTCACCTGAGAGGAAAACGGCTTCTCACTCTGACGTGGAGCCCGAGAGGCTACCAGCCACACTACATTTTGGTTGTATAAATGTAATTTATGGCACCGTTAACACTACTGCCCTGGTGGACGCAGCAAGCAGGTGAGGAAACTGTGTTCAAAATGTTGTTTATGAAAGGCTTGATGCCAACAAACAACGAGTGAATCAGAATACATAGAAGCATGGCGTGAATTTGGGAAATCTTTAACCTGCTCTGATCTTTTGTCATTAAGTGTAGACTCTTTATTTTGCTAGTTTAATCTACATCTGCAACTGTGCTGTTAACCAATAAACTGTTAAGCGTCCGACACAGATTACGTGTCATGTTGACTCGCACTCATATATGAAAGCTAATTTTATCTGCGTATGTCTGAAATAATGAGTGAACCAAAAAAAAACAAACAAACAAAAACAGTAAAAAAAATACTTTTGAAAGACAGATGAAAATGCTCTTTTATGACGTTGCATTTAATTAATCTTTCCTTCAATTTTTACTCTGGGCTTTTACTTTTTTAAATCTCTTAAATTTATAGGATGACTTCTTCCGTTTTAGAAGTTTTTCTTTAGTCTTATTCATGTTATTGGCTTTTATTCCTCCTGTGTGGCACTTTGTGCTGTATAAAAAGTTTATGGCATTACTGTAATACTGTTTGTCTCTGGTCATTAAAATAATGTCAAAATAAATGAAAATAAGCATCAGACTTACTAAAAGCAAGAACAACAACACCGGGATAGTAAAAGCAGCACCTGAATCGAGCAGATAAAGACGGGCAGCTCCTGAATTCACAAGTGCTGGCATTCTTGACATTTTTAAAGATCCAAGCAAAGACTTAATCTTTCCTTTTTCTTTTCCTCTCTCTGACATTCTCTTTTATGATGTTCTTTTCCCTTCCTATTGTTTAATTTATTCCCCTCAACTCCTGGCTGGATTTCAGTGATATCGTTATCGGTGTTACCATGAAATTGTTCTGTGCAAGCAGCCATGTGGGTTTTACAAAGTACCTAAGTGAAGTTCTTAATTTAAAAAAGTGAATAAGAGAAGTTAATGAAAAGGATCATGAAAACTAAAACTCTCATTGAAGAACAGAGCTCATAAATGTGTTATGAACACTTGGTATATTATTTCGGATGTCTTCATAAGGAAAGGAGAGGCCGTGTAGCTGTATGACGTAAATGAGGTGTGTTTATTGTCAAGAACATCACAACATTGTTCAACTTCAGCACTGTGGGTCACATTAGAGTAACGCTTGTTTGGCACCGCTCTACAGAAAAGCACGAGCATAATGATGAAGATCAAAAAAAACTGAAGAATGGCAGACGTACCACATCTTCAAATCCAAAAACATCAAACAGGGAGTAATTAAAGCAATTCCCATCAAACACAAACCTGTAACCTCATTTATAGTAACAAAAAGAAATATCACAAATGAGACAGAATACGTGTTTTTTTTTTTTTTAATTCTTTTAAAAATTGGAGAGAAACAAGTGCAGTTCACCAGGACCAGTTACCTCTCAGGGAAGATTTTACACTTTATTAAACATCAAAAACATTTCTAGCAGTGATAGCAAAAGATATGTAATGATTATGTTGTCAAAAAATATGATTTACTGTACCAACTTCACGTTTTATCCATTACACGAAGGTTAGAAGTTATAAAGAGTAAAGTCAGGTGAATAGCATAAAAAATACACATCAGTCAAAGTCAAGCCAAGTCAAAGTACCTTTATTTGTCAATTCTGCCATATGTTCAGCACATACAGAGGATCGAAACTGCGTTTCTTTCAGATCCACGGTGCAGCAAGTAAACATGAGAAAAAAAGAGGCCATACAAAAATAAGCTAAAAGGAACTGGCTGACTTAAATCTAAAATATGAATATAAAGTATAAGAGTATAAGTAAATATATACATAGGCACATAAACAGGAGTTGCAGGGCAGAACAGATTAAAGTGTCTGTAGTGCACAGGAAGTGGCTGTTGAGCAGTCCATCTCTGCATAAAGTGGCTGGTGCAGCAGCTGAGTCCTGTGTGTGCGTGTGCCTCTTCTGCGGTCTGCGGAGGGGGAGCGAGTAGGGAGGGAGTTGAGCTTTCCTGACAGCCTGGTGGATGAAGCTGTCCGTGAGTCTGCTGGTCCTGGCCCAGAGACTCCGCAGTCTCCTTCCTGATGGCAGCAGACTGAAGAAGCTGTGAGACGGGTGGGTGGGATCACCCGCGATGCAGAGAGCTTTGCGGGTGAGACGGTTGGTGTAGCTGTTGTCAAAGGAGGGGAGAGAGGCACCAACAGTTCTCTCAGCTGCTCTAACTATGCGCTGCAGGCTCTTGTGGCAGGACCGTGACGCAGCTGGTCAGGACGCTCTCGATGGTGCCTCTGTAGAAGGTGCACATGATGGGGGCTCCATCTTATCTCAGTTTGCATAGGACGTAGAGACGCCTGTTGAGCCTTCTCGGCCAGAGATGTGGCGTTTTTGGTCCAGGAGAGGTCCTCTGTGACGTGCACACGCAGGAACTTGGTGCTGCTCACACGCTCCACAGTACTACCGTTGATGGTCAGAGGGGCATGTTGGGTGTGCTTGTTTTGAGAAACCATACGATGAATAAAAGCAAGCGCTCGTCGTCGTATATTATGATTTGGACAGCTGTTAAAATGTTTTTGGGAAGTTTTCCCACTCAATTTCCCATTAGACGCTAAATACCATCTTGGTATGAGCCCATTAAATTTAATATTTGGCTAGAATCTTCAAATGTACTTCACTGAAAGCAATTACACATCCAGACATCTAACCTACAATCACAAACACAAACACGGAGAGATTTGATGAATCTAAAACATAATATATCATTAGAAATCAAAAACATATACTGTGGATTTTAATGTGGTGAAAATAGGATAGATACTAACCTCCCTCCTCTTTGGTACTGACACAAGTATGTCTTAATGGAATGTTGAGTGTGGCTAAATGTTACTATGATGGCATACTACAGGTATGTAGACCATTTTTATAACGCAAATACTGTCTACTTTTTAATCTTTTAGAATCTAATTTAAAATACTTCACTTCCTGTCACTTTTTTATTTTGATTTTGATTAACATTATTTAACGATACATGAGTTTTGAGGTTTTTTGCTTTTTCTCAGACTTAATATGAGATTTATAATGCTTACATTTGGGGACATTCTTTGTCTTATCATATGATGCGCGATGCGATGTGTCATGGTGGACATGCAGTGCAAGGATAAATCAAAGAGCACGAGAAATAATAAAAAATAATAAAGATTGTGCAATGTGATGCGCATGGCCATTATTTTCTTTTAGCTAAAATATAATGCAATGTGTCTTAATCCAACATGTTATAGTACCGTATAATGTTAATGTTTAAATAGAAAAACAATTAAGAATTACTTATTGCAGTGTGTATATTAATAATAATTTGTCTCCTTGTTGTCTACACGTTATCATTAAGTGGAAACATTCACCCTGGAAAAGCATAAGGCAGCTGGTTAAAGCTATATATATGATTTAGAGCCATGTTTTACCTTGGTGAGATAGTAAATATCGCCATGCTTACAAATTGTAGAAGAAGAGCAATAGCGCATGTGACATTAACGTTCCTGCAGCAGTTTTGATGTCAAGGGTTAACTGGCTTTGCCTCTGCTCTCCTCACCTGCCAAAACCATGCCAAACGCAAACAGTCCAATGTGCCGTCATATCCTAGCTGTATCCCCATGGCTCCATCTAGCTGTGCATGCACACGGAGCTCCCACTCAGAAACTAATCAGCCTGCTTAATGAAACTGTACTGGCCAATAATAACATTACCCGTGATCATTCGGGGAGATATTGTGCAGTGCAGCGATGCAAAAAACAATTTGACTTGATAAGGAATAAAGGAATCTGGCTGGCCCTACGCCGCATATTCCAGCTGAACAACTATCAACTACCACAACCTGTACTGTGATGAACTACGTAAAAAAAAAAAAAAAAAATGGGGCCTTTGATGCTTTCCAATTCAAAAGGCATTCCAGTCACAAATGAAAAACTCTCCAGCCTGTCATTTGAAGGACATTCTCAGTATGATATCTTTCTGCCAAACACATCAGGACACAGTTGCATTGATGGTGCTAATACAAAGAGCTGAAGTTCTCCGTTTAAACCATGACACAATTCACCGCGCATCACTCAGTTTCATTCATTTTTTTTTTTTTTTTCCCGTCAGTGTGAGAACTTACAAAGATGTTTTCATCTCAAACTCTATTGGGAAAAGAAGGGATAGGAAACAGACATGACATGTTAGAGAACAAAGATGCAAACAGGTGATTCCTTTCCCTGTCGTGTTCTTTGGTGACCTCGGCACACTATCAAAGATGCTATCAGACATACAAAGAGCAGGAGGCGCCTTTTTCCTTCTGGCATCGGTTTTTATTGCCTTTTCACTGTGTCTCTCTGTTGTTTTCTTTTCTTTATCCCCATTTCTTTCATAATGGAGAATGAAAATTATGCAAAACTGTAGAGATACTGAGGAGGGACAGACTCCAGACAACAAATGAAAGCAAAGACCGTTGGTTTAAAGTAAAGGCACATGAGTTTTACCGACGTGCCGGTTATGTCACTTTTAGCCGTATGAGTTTGATAAAAACACCGTGTTACTGTCTTTAATAATGACTTCTTACTTTGGCAGCCAAAATCTTAAAATATGTGGTGCAGTGTTTTACATTAAAGTAAAAAAGGACAACGATCTTCTGGAACTAATCATCTATTGACACTCTAATCAACACGGGAAAATATCAGGTATTGTAACTGCAATACAATTCACAGTTTTAGAGAGAAAAAAAATTGCATTTTCTTAATTTTAAAAAAAGTCTAATATTTCGATGTTAGATTAGATTTACTTGTTTTTGGTAGAGTCTCTGTGAAAAAGAAGCATTCCTCTTAAGAAGAACAGGATTTGTCATCTCTGTTGCTCCACGATGCTTCACTTACATTTTTTTTTCTACGTCACTATATCGATATCACTAGATGTCAAATAATAGCTTTTTATTTGTACATTGCAGTTATAAGGCATTTTCAATAATATTTCAATTAATTGCTGAGCCCTCTAATAGCCATGAAGCCTTTCAATATGTACAATCTTTTTCCACCTTAAAGTCACTGCATGAACCAGCGAGACCACCTTGACTTTCAAACAACTGTCATTAAATTAGAAATGGAAAGTCAGAATTTGAAAAAATGAAGCAGCATCAATTTTATATTGAAAATTCCATTCCAACCCTGCATACATTTTTCTATCAATAATCCAGTATGTCAGTGACAAGCACCATTATCACAACACAAAGGCTGTATGTGGCCATAAGCAGGTACCTGATCAGGTAACCTGTCCCGTCCAGACAGCTGAAGACAGAGTGTCAAGAAATTCCTGCCATCTGCACCGGTTTCAATGCTGCTGGATACATTTCCTGCCGAACATTTGCCAAAAAATAAATAAGCTAAAGACAATAAATCCCACTCACATTCAAAGTCTAGACAATGATCCTAAAATGACCCACCTTTCTGTGTGGTTTCCCGTTTGTCCTTGAGTAAGAGAACTGTCCTGTTAAGCTGAAACATGTTTAAAAAGAACATAACAGGACAATTGTCCCGCATACATTTACTAAACTGTTGCGCCACCTTTAATATGTTGTTTGGCTTCAGAGGAAGATGCATATGGATAATGGGATAATGAGGAGGATGGAGAGGAGAAAGTCTAACTCAGAAAAAAGGTCACAGTACCCTCTATATCATCCAGAAACAATGGCTCTGAATTAACAACACACATCTGATTAAACTACTAACCCAGCACAAAATCATCCTCCATAACTGTCAGAGTATTTTCTGCAGAAGTTGGTTTTATGTGGAAATAAAGGTCTGCTTATCATTGCTGTACTGAATATTTTCACCCAGTTTCAGCTGACAGAGGCAGGAACCAGGCCCACAGATCTAAGGTAGTGGTGCTGAAAGAGAATGGACACTACCACTCCTGTGTCACTCTGCCAAAGGCATTTCCCTTATACCACAATCACTATACATTGCATAACAACCTACAAAAAACAAGCCCAGAAACCAGAAAGAGCCATATGTCTTAAAGCTGACAGTAAAACATCCTGTTGCTCTTTGGAATAAAGTGCATATAATATACTCATTTATGCCTGTCAAGGACATTTTCCTCCCAAGGTGTGATCAGCCAAATCCTCCTAGTATCTCTAACAAAAAAGCTGTTACTGAATATCGATGACAGCTCATAATGTACTGTAAGAAAAATGTACGTCACAAGACATCTTTCTTTCATTTTAAAAAATTGTCTCAGTTCATGCATTTTTTTACCCCCCCACCACCACTATGCAGCGTTTGGTAGAAACGTACAGGCATATAACTTTGTTGTAATTCTGCACCTCGCCTTTTGCTGCCAATACACTAATGCCAAAAACAGAAAAGCAGCATCCTGTGATGACAGGATCACCAAGAATACGTAACCTGGCACCATGCCTGAATTCTAAACAAAATTACACATGTTTCATCGCAGGAAGCATTACTTTCGCTACAAGTATAGGTCAATGCACTGCTTGCCATAATAAGTCTGACCCGACATGCCAGTCAGGCTGGAAAATGCCTGTAAAACTGTAACGGTGTACCATTCATACCATTCGCTCTTTGTGGTATACATCTTTTAATGTCCTAAAAAGTATGCTAATACAGCATACTTAAAGACCACCTACGAAGAAAATTAGGTTTTTGACCTTGTTAACATATCCACGTGTGGGCGATATATCGAAGTATACGCCACGTGAGATGCATGAAACGCCTCTATGGCGACCATCGAGTACAAACTGATCGTTTCGAGCCGTCGGCATGAAATTCACACTGCCTCTCTGGGCCTCTCCTGATGCGCTCTCACAGCAGACAGCTCGTTCCCGCCGCCCATCCAAAAATAGCTGTAAGACAGACGTCTTCCCCGAGGAAACACGGCGAAAACTGCAAAGGCACAGCAGCTCGATGGCTAAGGAAGGACTTTATATCAGACCAGGAACTGAAGGTTTTGAAGTGACCTACAAGTGAAGTAAAATCAAAATATTATCAACGTAATATATGATCGATGTGTTATTCTGTGCTTGCGTTATGACTTGGGATGGAGCAGGTCTTAACCACTGTTGAGCGTCAGTTATCATCAACAACAGGTCAAGTTTAGACCACTGCGCCAACATTTTTTTTTTTTTTTTTTTTCTGACAACACTGAATGAGGATAAATCAGATAAACCCGATGGGAGCTTTAAAACATTATTTCAAATTTGCAAACGGCGTAATTAGCTGCTGTTTAGCCACTTCCCACTGGAATACATAATGTTGGCTTACTTTTCACATTTTGTGTAACCTCTTGCTTCCACAGTTTCTCTCCACTACAGCTACATTTCAACAGTGCTGTAATTTGTCCCCTTAGGAAACCAAGGCCCATTACACACTACAGTGTTTTTCTCTCTGCGTACTGCATATATTCAGGGGTGGGCTTCATGTGTGCATGCAAAAATACACACACACACACACACACACACACACACACACAAACAGAAACACATTGTAAACAGGCACACAAATGCTTTTACATACCCAGACACACTTTCATAAAAAATTCACAGTCAAGCACACATTCAAATACGCTGTAGAGAGCACAGCGCACTGAGGGGAACCTTATAGTGCTCACACATACAGTATGAGAGCATGCACACATGCCTTATTTGGTTTGACTGCACAGTAATGCGCCGGGTTAGATGACTGTCCAGTGTGCATAACCCTCAGCAACTACGTGGAGATGGAAAAATAAGACTGTCTGTTCTCATATTCTGTCCCTGTGCTGAACTGCACAGCCAGACAAGACATTCAAGTGCACAATCTGTGTGTGTGTGTGTGTGTGTGTGTGTGTGCGCGTTAAACAGCTCACTGCCTACATCTGAGCCTCAAATGTGCACTGTACAAATGATATGTATATCCATCCCTGGACAGGCTCACACACAACATTTGAAGCTCTGCTGTCACCTTCCTCCATAGCAATTCTGGTTGAACTGAGTGAAAACCACTCAAAATGTGTCTCATCACTTTTAGCAAATTTGCTTTAAGTGATGGAACTTAAGATGCACATCAAATTTCTGACTAAAAGATTAAAAATGTCCATAATGCCATAATGATGCTCAATATGTCACTCGCGCATATAATAATGTATTAGATTGGTGTTAAAATAAACCAGGAAATACTTGCTAACATAATAATCCACCTAACGTCCTTTCATGTGACAAATGAGCAGAACTCAAATCCATCGCTACAGTATAATCATTAGAAAGATGTTAGCATGTGTTGTCCGAAGTCAATTCCATTTTAGAGATGAATGTTGACTTTGGACTCTCGCTGCCATAATACAAACTAATCCACTCTTGCTCTCACTCACCACTAAACCTTTCCTGAGTTACAGCATTGTCTTATCGTACATGTCCTGTTATAAGCTCTGTTCTGCAACAGTGTGTGCGTGTGTGTGTGTGAATGAGAGAGAGAGAGAGAGAGAGACCTTCCCTTACAAGCATTTAAAGTCATACATTGGAACCCCCCCCCTTCTCTCGCCTGCACATGCGTACAAACATGGCACCGGAAATCAGTGGAATTAATATGACCAAAAACAACAATATCCTGATGATTAGAGCTGAGGCCTTCAGACTAAAGAGGATTTGCAGCTTAACTTTTTAAGATTTAGCTACAAGACTTATGCTCAGGACCACAGTGTAATTGAATAAGACATTTGCATAAGGATTACCAGTACTCGGTTTTAATTCTTTTTATTCAATACCGCAAAGAGATATTTTCAGTCAAGTGAATAATGGTTACAAATAATAAAGGTAAAGTAAGCACACTCGCTCTGCGCCCCCCTTCTCACTGCAACGTGCTTTAATGGGTGAAGGGTGTAAACAAAATAAAAAGATTCTAATTATACCCATCCAACCATTGCATCGCAGTGAAAAAAGTACTAGTGGAGATTTTACTAGGTGCATGTGCAAGCGGAAATGTTTCAAAGGTCCAATTTCTTCTTAAACCAAGAAAACATGTTGCCTCAGGTACGCAGCTTCCACTGAACTTATAAAACAAGGCTACGTTTCACACAGCAGCATATGTGATTCCTCGTTTTATGGAGACAATTTGCACAAATAGAGATTAGCTGAAGGCTCACGAGGCAGATTTGTGGGGTAAAATAAAGGGATGCTAAAAATAATAAACTGCATCTTTTCTACGTAAACCTGCAGTGTGGAACTTCCTCCTTCTGTCTTCCTCCTCTGGTAGTGAAAGTACTTGCACTAATTTCATGGCACCACATGCTTTGACATAATTCTAGTGGCTATTCCACCTGTTACAAGTGTTCCAACCTTGTGCAATGTCAAATTTTATTCAAGTCTATTTTTCTATCTTTCTATTCTCTTTTTTTTTTTTTTGTTTATCAGAAATACAGGGAGATTAATCTGATTATTATCATTTTTCATCAAGTGTCCTGTGACCACCTTTGGTTGCAGCTTGTAGGTAACAGATGTTTGTTCAAATAATAATATCCTAATAGGCGTTACACTCCAGGTTTAAATAGAAAATAAGGGGAAACCAATGACCTACCAAAAATTTGTAAGTATTTATTTGTTATTTCAACTTTTTCATTGCAGATGCAGCATAAGAAAATATTATTAAGAGGGATAATGGCTGCTTACCAGCAGGAAACAGCTTCTGCGTATGATGGCTCACTGTTGCAGCTTTGTAGGACACTTGAATGAATCTGACCTTTCGTTAACATTATTAATGGGCTTTAAGTGCTTTGACCTTAGAAATCTAAGTAAGAGAACAGACCTAAATATTTCAAAACTAAATGGTGGTAAAGAGGATGGTAATTATTCTCATTATTAATATTTATTTGCAAGTAAAGTTATCATTGGTTGATAATTTAGCTCACTGATTGTTCAATCGAGCCAAACAAAGATAAAGTTTCTTTTTTTGTATTTTTTTTTTTACATTTTCTGTAATGAAACTTGTATATCCTTTTTCTATAAGTAATCTATTCAGACTAAGAGCAAATAGCAGACGAATATGAAGGTTGAGAAAATGTTGGCATCAATATATTATAAACTCAGGAATAGGTCAATGAAAGCCATCTAAAATTATATATTGTATCTGCATCCGCACAAGTGAAGTTACAACTTACATTAATTTCCTTCCAAACTGACGTAAAATACATAGAGACTTTTGAAGAGCTTGATCACATTTTACAGTGACAATCAGCAGAAGCTCAATATCAGCAGAATCAAAGAGCTTCAGAAATTGATGTTGCTGCCAAGCAGTTTTAAATTATGAAATGTTGATGCAAGCATATACTGTATTTTCATGCATGTATTCATGAATACATATAAATTCTTCAGTTTTGTCTAAAAGAACTGAATTAATGGCTCACAGTGATCTTGATTTCTGCCCTCTGACGATCAAAATCTAATCGGACCGTTCTTGAGTCCAGGTGGATGTCCGCAAAACCTTCCTGAGATATCATGTAAGAACAAAAATCAAACAGATAAAGTCACATTGATCTCGACCTTGGACCTCTGATCACTAAAATTAACTTAATCTTTGTGTACAATGGAAGGTTTGTGCCTAAATTGAACAGAATGGATGGACAGAAAACAAAATGAATGGAAAAATAATACCTCCGTCCACAGCTATTGCCTGCATGGAGGCGTTAGAAAGGCTATTCAGATTTACCAAAACAAAATGAATGGAAAAATAATACCTCCGTCCACAGCTAGATTTACTCCAAATTTACACTTAACTAATCATCTATCATCTAAATTGACACTAAAAAAACCAAAATATGATATGCAGAAAGAGATGGTGGACAAGTGGACTGAGACAGCAAGTTAGAGCAGTTTAAATGATACGCTGACAAGGTAGAAGGGAGGAGAATCCAAGAGGTGAATAAACATTCACTGTGAGTGAGAATGTAAGGAGAACATGTTATTGCTATAGATGCCCCCCTCGAGTTCAGGAGTGAATGATCTGAACTGCACGTTGTTGATCACAGTTGTTGTAGTCCTTGTCATGGTATATAATATAATTTAATATAGACATTGGTTTGAGGAAATTGCACTGACCCTGCTTGCAAAACATACTCTCTCTCTTTTAGTGTATAAATGATCCCAGTTCTCTCTCAGTCATCCCAACCCGATGTATGAGGCTGATAACGAGTACAGAAAGCTTCAGATATTCGCTGAGAAAAATGAAGAAGAAAAGAATGAGCATCAGAGAAGCAAATACAACCTGATGAATAGATGTGAAATTCTGATAGTAGGCCAGCAGATGAATAAAGAGCCTGCAGTGAAGACAATGCATGTGTGGGCACGAGGGGCTTGTAGAGGAGAGAAAAAAACTAATGAAAATCAAAGAGGGGTGAGAGGATGGGGAGCCAGAAGGCTACAGGTCCACAGTCACAGAGGTTCCACAATGACAGATACCATTTTTCAGACACCTTTGTTGTGTGGCTTGTGTACTCTGATGCACAACAAGTTTAAACTTATAAAATATTGCCAGAATTTGATGGCAGCTACGAAGCTATACAGGGCAACATATTCCTCAATGAACTGTGTTGTTGCTCACTGTTGTATCTATCAGTGGTTACTGTTGGCTCAGATTGACTTCAGAGCTGACTGTGTCCTTATAATGTGGCGGGTGTCACCAAGGTAAATGATCTTTGTCATAATGCATCCGGACTCCATACAGAGACTGGACACAACAGAGGACAGGTTGACACTTTTGACCGTACGATTGTGATTCATAATGGCACAGACGATTAACTTACTTACTTAAATTTGACCTTTAAGGTTCGTTAGTCTGGAAGTATGAGGTAAACATTTGCGTAATAAAGCATAGAGAATGTCAAGGATTCCCAGTAATGTATTACAATAACACTGAGGCACACCACACATGTTACAGTTAAACATTCCCCGGGATCCATCTGACCATCCACCAAACATTCAAAGGCCCTAATCTGGATGCTGTAACTATTACAGTGACTGTGTAATCAACACAAAATGCAGCCATAGTCGATAGGCTAGCCTCCTCTCTACCAGTCCCACTGGAAGTCACTGCGGTAAAGAACAACAAGTTTTTATTTGACCTGCTCGAGGATACGAATTTGTAAGCTATTATGAAGCTGGGAATTGAGTCACACATGCGCCTGACAAACAAACACTTGGAGAGTTAGAAAAGGCTACAAACAACAGCTATGCCTCCGCTCAGAATAACATGTCATGTATGTGGAAAGAGAGAAAATACTGTTGCGTGTTCACGTCTGAATCGTGTCTTTCAAAGGCAGCCAGCTGTAAATCCCGATAGGTCATTACATACACAGTGTTAGAGTAACGCAGCGTAACAGAAACACACACATACCTACAATTGTACCATCAGTAATACAGTAAGACCCACATTCCTATAAGAAAGCACTGATTACATGGCCAGCACAGCCAATTCCAGCTCCCTGCTGTTACTCTCCCTCTAACAAATTATTAGCTAATGTTGTTTGCAGTGCATGTAGTGTCTGCATAAATCATTTCCCAGTCCAGCTTTTCTGCCTCAGGATCTGTACTGCAATATACTGGATGCTGATCTGCGTGGATGCACACAGTGGCAGTTTGGCTGCAGTAAACAGTATATGTGGAGCAGTATATAGAGCAGTATACACTCACCGGGAGCATGCACCGAAAGCTTTCAAAACCTGGAAGGGAAAAAAAAAAAAAAAAAAAAAAAAAAAAAAAAAAAAAGGAATAGGCACCTTATGTTAATTGTAATGAGTTTTGTACAACAAATAGCACCATTAGAACGGTGAAGGAAACAGCTGGTATTGTTGCCATCACCTTATTTTACCTGAATGTGCATCAGGACACACGTGTGTGCCTACGGCTTGGCATAAGGTGCTTTATGTGCAAATTTAATCCATTGCAAAAGATTTATAGTACTGCAATCCAAGCTGAGTGTGTTTCGAATAAAAGGAACTTATAAATACCCCAATACGTATACGTTTTCGTGATGACAAAACACTGGGCCAAGGTTTGGGCCCCGTATGCAGATCACAAAGACAGGGTAGACTTGGGCGATATGGACAAAATATTCTATCCTGATATGGATTATTTCATATATTGATAACAAGATACCTCGAAATATTGTATTTTTCCGTAAATTTCATGAAAAAAAAAATGTCTACATACCTCATGACTCTTTTTTTGATAGTCCAGTGACATAAATAATAGCTAAATCCCAAGACCACAGTTTTCAGGTGAAAAACAATGTATCTGCTTGTCTGGATGTGTTACTGATATACATTTTAGTGCAAAGTATTTTGAATTCTACTTATTGTGGTATAAATATGCTTGGTGACTATCCTCTATAGACCGAAACCTGCTGTTTGCTCTCATCTGGTCTCGTTTCAGTCTCGGCTATTCTGTATTCTCTGTATTTCACACCTCATCTGTTTGGTTTTACTCAAGACCTTGCGTAGCAAAGGTAAAGCGGGAACCGGATGCCATAAAAAGCTGAGTCGGGTCACAACCGAGAACAGGCCAAATCCAGAACCCAAATTCAGTTCTGAGTCCAGAAAACACAAAGCACGAAGCATTCATGGTAAACAAGTGGTGGTCTTCAGCTGTCAATGTGACCAAGAACCAAACTGTTCAGTTTCTGGCTAGACTAATGAGAGATTTTTCAAAAAACAAAAGTGGAAATCATGAAAGCGTACGCTCTTATCGAGACGTCCCAAATGATTTGTCGTTCTTCAGACTATAATGCGAGACTAGACTGAAAGCTATGATCCAGATGGTCACATGCAGGCAGCTTTGTGACGTGTTGCCAAGTGTGTCAGACTAAACAAACAAACGGCACATTACAATTCCACAACAGTTATTATCAAAGTGTTTAACATCTCTCACTTCCGATGCCTGTGTCTATAATCACTGACAGCATATTAAAAATCAAGCAGGAGGTGGAGACGAAAGGAGAGAGTGTTGACTGGA
>KV751330.1:13352959-13370334 GCA_001698575.1 Mola mola | reverse complement strand
ATAAGAGGAGATATAAGACAGGTAAAGAAGACAAAAAAGCAGAGAGAGATTGAGACAGAGACATAATAAGAGGGGATAAGAGACAAGTAATGAGACAACCGAAGTCCTACTTAAAATGAATAAGGGAAAATCAAACAAAATGAGAAAATGTTAGAGAGGATATTAACAAAAGCAGATCCCGGTGATGTGGAAATTAAACTGGGAAGAGATTTAATTACCCATATTGAACACACTCAGTTTAACCTATTACGTCTTTAAGAAAGCAATGCTTTGCGGTGGATCGTGGCTCTGATCGTGACCGATGGCTGTGCCCAACCAACAGTCATGCTGAGTTAGTTTAACTCTGTCTGGGAAGCCTTGCAACAAAAGTCCATGTTGTGCCTTAGATATTTAAAGATAATTTTATGTAAAAGAGAACACAGTAGGGTTGTTGGTCAGAGAATGACATTATTATTATTATTATTATTGCATTACTATGAACATAACAGTTGGTAAGCTGAAAGAATATTCTTAGCATTAAGTTTCACCACACGTCTCTCGCAAACCGATCGACTGGCTCACAGGCAGCACTCCAACGTTATGGCCACAGCCCCGGTCCCTGTTGCTCTCACTTGCCGTATTTTGTTGTTATCTTGATAATTAAATGGCAGACAGAATGAACTCGATTCCATCAGTAGCCAGCTGAGGCACTAGCCTTGGGTCAGCTTGCAACAGACGTCCACAGGAGAAAGTAACAGGTGCTTTGTGAAAACAGCAGGTTAGCTCATGAATCCCCGAACAACACAAAGAGCTCTGCAAAATTAGCAGTCCGTAGTGGTAAGTATGAACTTTGATTTAACTTGGTAAAAAGTACGACAGATTCATTTCTGTTACTGTGTGCGTGAGAGTCTATCCCGTTCTCATCCCAAGCTCGTCAGATGTCGACCTTTTTTCACTCCCGTTGTATCACTTTCAGCACATGGTATCCTTTGATGTCAGCTCCAGAACCTCGAGCAATGAATGTACCTGCAAGGTGAAGTCAGTTTTGACAGTTTCAGATGACAGAGCTCAACATACAGTACTCTCTCAAGTGAGAAAGTGCCGAGAGATGTCAGGGTTGAGCGGACAGTCACGTACAAGACTTTCACCAAGGAGACTGGAGTTTGCATCTCATTTGAAACTAACTTCACTGATGTTTTGTATGTAAACAACAACTTTTGCATTGGGGAGGGACACATGGGGGGGACACGGATGCCAAAGGGGCCCCATTATGTGTCACGGAAGGCTTAGCGTGCCGGCCGACAACACTAAAAAAAAGTACCGAATGCATCAGGGGTTGACATGACAAAACAAAGATATGTGACAGCTCAAAAGGAGAATTGGTTAGCGTCACTGACTAGCACCTTTTTTCCAGCTCCCAACTGTTTATTATATCCGAACTCTTGTTATTGTAGCAGCACCTGTTTTATGACGTGACATTTTGGATTCTCAATACGTTACCAAAAAACAAATATGCATTCAGGGAAAAAACAATAAAAGCACAATGACCAGTCAAGTTCTACCTTTGTCAAGAAAATTGAAAATCTTCAAAATGACTGATTAATAAAATAAAAAAAGGAATCATGAATTTCTTCTGCAAGTTGGCCGAATTAGCCTGAGTTACATTTTATTTCTAATTGAGGTACTAAGAAAATGCAACTACAGCCTTTTACCTTAACTTTTTACCATTAGTTCATTTCAGTCAAAAAAGAGAGTAAGTTATTGCTATTTCAGTAATATTGCCACTGTGACACACGGCTGTCCAGTTTTACATTACAAGAGGCCAACTGCTGTGTTATATTACTCATTTTATTAATTTAATTACTTTAACAATACTGCTTTTTATCTTTATTGATTTTGCAATTGTTTAATATTGTGGCTATATTCTGTTCCTTTTAATGTGAAAAAGTCTTCTGAACTTTATTTAAAAAGCACAATTTTGAAAAATGAAGAGTTCTGTTCATCATTGTTGATATTGTCCAAGCCCAATTTTTCTTAGATTTAATTATTTTTGCAGATAATTTCTGAATATATGAAAAGAGTTGTGGGAGTGTTGTGAGAATTAGCAGCAAAGTTGGAATATAATTAGAGAATTTTACTTCAGCAATTATGATATCATGTAGACTTCACTCCGTAAACAGCAACATGGTTTGTGGAATGATGAATGCGGGCAGCAAAGCTTTCAGTGGTCATGCACTATGATGCAAATGATTAAAAGGGATCACACATGTGAACCTTCTCATCAGCCTCGGGCATAATTGTTGTAATTTTTTGCTATCAAGCCACGGCATCAGAGGGAAACATGCATGCAGTCATAATTGAAATGTGTTAGGCGAGTTCACGACCAACCATCTAAACTCTACGGGGTTCAATAATTTCTGAATGAATAAAGCAAAGGAAAATTTCAAAGGCGATATCATACTGTTTTGTGTGTGTGTGTGTGTGTTAATGTACATGTTTTGTTTCTGTGTGTGCGTATTTCTTGTGTGTACCTTTACATGTGCAAAAAGGCACATGATTTAGAATGCACGTATGCATGTGCGTGGAAAAAGATTCCAAGCAATGTTTTCTGTCTTTTAAAGCGCTACGAATAGCGGCGTGACTGGTAGTAAAGGAAATAGTTTAGAGGTGAGAAAAGCCACTGCCAGCAAATGGAAAGCTGGAGCTCAAATAGACACACATGCACGAAAAATCACAACTATCTGCACCAACACACGCTGGCATGACTCCACATGCACAGAACACAAGATGGGCTCACAATTGAGCACTTTGAGAGGCTAGCAAGTGCAGGCATTATCGCATTGCTTAATGCATGAACATGCTTACACACATGCAGAGGCATCCCAGTATATACTGTACATAAAAGCACATTACTGTATACTAGTATGCACATTCAGGACACCTCTCTGCCCCAGTGACATACAGTGTAGATTGCGTGAAAAGTGTAGAGTGGGCGAGAAAAAAAGAGGAAGAGAGTAAATATTCGCTCTCCACAAGGACACTTACACCCACGTATACAACTGTGGCATACAGTTCTGAAATGTTCAAACACTTACACATGTACATAGTCAATGGTAGTGCTTCGTCCATGACGAGAAAGGTAGTCTCAATTTTTAGTTTATATGTGTTTATGTTTTACATCATCATGTCTACATGTTTATTGAAAGGATAAAACGCATTCATCAAAAAGCGACAGTGCATACAAATGTTATTACTCCACTGAATTTCCATGTTAAACATATTCATAGTTCTAGTGTAGTCTGAGCCATGAATAGTGTGAAATGTCCCTGCTCTGTACGCCTCAGAGTGTGCAACAATAATTAAAATCATGGGGAACAGCAACATTGTGTTTGCTGTGCTATATTAGAGGTATTACTGAGTTATATTATTCAGAAGACACCACATATGCACAAAACATGCACACAGTGGCTATTGTTTTACGTTACACGAAGAACAACCTTCCAGCCAACGCACAGCCTCGGTAACCAACTCGCTTTTCTGTCCTCAAAAATGTGAAAATGTCTTAATTAAGAGCACAATATTAAGGGATTGCAGCCAAAGCTAAAGTTTGCCCTACATTTTTAATATTTTGGGTTAGGGCATGCATGTGTTCATTAATTATGAAAATGAAAAGGTTGTCGGTCATAGTATAACATTATTTTCGCATTAGACTAAGATAATGGCTGCTCTGCCGAAAGCATGCAGTGTCTAGCTTGCTGTTGCAAGGTGTTAAGTGTTAGCTGTTAGTATTAAGCACAAGCTTAATCATTTGATCAAGGTACTTCCTTGCTTCAGAAACCTAACCACACAGCCATCCCTGAGATACAAACTTACGTCCACTTTGCCAGTCTGTTTCCATACTGAGTGCCATCCTGTATTCTTATACTGATAATTAAATATTCCACAGAATATTAATCCACCAGTATCCGACAAGTCACTAGCTTGGTGTCAGCTCATAGTAGAAATCAGGTTTGGTGTTTAACTGCCATCAGAGCGAGAAGCTCCGCAAATTCAATGGTCCACAACACTGACTACTCATGGTTCTGGAAAATTTTCTGAATTGTCACTACTTTACGGCTTTACAGTGCTTGTGTCACTTGTCATGTCTGTCTGTTGTGGACTGGACATGCTGTTTAAGCAGATATCAGCTACTGGTATTATATGATACAACAATAACCTGAAGCAAATCCAGCTTGTCGTGGACCAAAATGCTTTTAAACGATGCTGCAAAGAAGCTCCAAATCCTAAAAAAAAAAGGACGCCTGTCACACCTCTTCAACTTGGAGGTACAGAGCATCTTCACAGTCCAGTTCACCCCTATGTTCTCAAATTATGGCATCATTAATGATAATGGCCAGTGTTTTTGAGGTATATTAAGAACATTATGTCACAGTGAAGTTTACCATTGACTTCTTGGAGAGGAGTGATACATTCATCTTCATTTTGCTCTTAGACAATAGTTTCAAATTGTACCATAATTAGCATTTGTGACTTTACCATGAAATTTTTGAGAGGTCACAGTGACTTTAGCCTTCTACCCCTGCACATCAAATTCTTCAAGTTCGATTTTTGATTTGGAGACAAGAGACAGCTTAGGCTGTCCATAGTGCGGTGGTGTAGAAATGATTGCCGACCACACATCTCGGCAATCTTGTCAGGGTCACTAAAGCGCAACTACATTTTTAACTCGGTAAGGGTTAACGAACAAATAGTCTCTTTCACTGGATTATGATTGGGTGCCTTTTGAAAATGATAGAAAATAAGTATGTACTGTTACTAGCTTGTTGTTTAAGATAAAGAATCTATGTTGTGCAAAGGTCATGGCAACCAAGACAACATCTGGAGATAGCACATTAATTCTCCCATTGCTTTGTGGGAGTATGAGACATTCCGATACCAGACAGCTAGTGAGGAACTGGGATTAGAGAGTTTTATGACACGTTTTTGTGTGACTATGAAAGGCTAAGCGAAACCTTTGGGCTTTGAGCATTACAGCTGAGAGGCCATAGAGTAATAATAGATGTGTGCTCCTTCTTGCAAGAATAATAAACCTTGGCTGAATTTAACAGAAAAGAGACTTCAAGATCCTTTAATGAGATAGTGTTGAATATTTTTTTCACCCACATAATTTGGTCCTTCGAGCTGGATCCCAATGTCTCTCCATCTCCCTGCCAGGGTCGGATGTTGTAAGACCGTGCATGGCTGCACGGCCGGTTTAGATCCGGGGTGAAAGACCTCCGGCGTGAATTCGACTAGTGGCCAGCGTCTTCTGGAAGGGAAGAGTGAGAGGCAAATCGGGACTGAACTGAGGTGAGAAGTCTGTTTCTTTGTTAAAAGATAGAATAGTTTCACCAGAGTTATGTCTTATCAGGAATAAATAGAAGGTAAGAAGAAGAAGGATAAAAAAAAAAAAAAAATTTTTGGTCTTACTGAATGTACTCAAATAAAATTAATAAAATCCAAAAAATATAATAGTACTACCCTTTGAGCACGGTCGTAGGGTTCTAAGGTTTTCTTAATGAAAGTACTCAAAATACATAATACAAAAAAATATAATTTCATAAAAATAAAAAGAGAGAGAGAGAGAGAGAGAGAGAGAGAGAAGAAGAAGAAGCGCTCACCATGGGAACAAATCAGAGTAAAGAAAAAAGTAGCAGCAAGTAAGAGAAGAAACAAAACTGACGTGTTCAATGAAAATTGCTCAGAGTCATACAATGACAGTCTGTGTCCCTCTGAGGACACATTGCCCGTGAGTGCGCTGATCCTTTTCCAAAAACTGGGTGTGGAGGCCGTGGCGGCTGGCGTGGACGAGGAGGCTATGGAGGCAGGGGGAGAGGCCGACATGGAGGAGGACCGAAAAGCCGAAAAAGAGGAAAAACTGGCATGACTGACCGCATCGAAATCAGGTCACGCACACACACCTGAAACCTTCTCACACCAATCTGACTCAGATGACATTGAGGGCAACTGTGAACAAAATGATTTGGGGCTCCATGGAGATGTACTAAATTTAGAAAATGTCGACATACTAAACATGGGAGGAGAAAAGCCTTATGTGACTGTAAATGTGCAAGGAACGGACATAGATTTTATATCAGATTCAGGGGCGTCTAGAACAGTGTTAAGAGCAAATGAAATGTCAGGAGATTTGCAAATGTCAAAAGAAAAAAAACAATGGTCAAATCAGCAACAGGAAACACAGTTGTGGAACCTCTAACAAAAACTAGCAGCAGTGGGATCAACTGCTGTAAAATTGACAAATCTAAGTGACCAGCTGATGTGGGATTGCTTAAGACAGCAAAACCAGTTATGATAACACCTAAAAGTAATTATAGACCATTTATTACACATATCCTTAGAGAGCTGGAGCTGAAGTGGGAATATCTGATGTAGTACAAGGATTGATTGATAAAGGAGAACTTGTTGAATGTCCATATTCCCCTTGTAATACACCAATATTGCCAGTTAATCTTCAGGGTGGAGACTACTAAATGATTTACAAGCAGTAAATAAGGCTGTCATACCTAGAGCATCTAATGTACCAGATCACCTTACACCTTGTTAATTAACATCAAGCCAACAAACATTTGGTATACTGTAATAAATCTGGCAAATGCATTCTTTTCTACTCTACCAGTTGACCAAAAAGTCACAGTTTTAGTTTGCATTTACATATAACACAAAGAAATATACCCGATTAGCTCAAGGTTATTGTGAGTGTCCAACTATATTTGCACAAGAAATACAAAAATGTGTTGAAAACCAACAGATCGAGAGAGTCAGGTTTTAACATATCTTGATGATTTATTCATTTGCTCACCAAGTAAAGATCAATGCAAAGCTATGACTGTGGCTTTGTTGAAATATTTAGCTGAAGTTGGCAGTAAAGTATCTGAGGCTAAATTACAACTATGGACTCAGAAAGTCAAATATTCTGGTTATAACCTCACCAGTGAAGGAAGAGTGATGACAACAGAAAGACCGCTATCTTACAACTGCCATTACCACAAAGACAAAGACAAATTATGTTGTTTTCAGGAACCTGTAATTTATGCAGACTATGGATAGCTAATTATGCAGAATTGGCAAATTGAATACCAATGTCTGCATTAGAAAGAGTCTAGCGGACAGAAGGAGGATTAGAATCATTTACAATGTTAAAACAAGCTATCGCTTCATCGTCGGTGTTCCAGATATGAATGAAGATTTTGTGCAGACAGTAGATTGCAAAAATGGATTCATGACTTCTGTATTACTACAGCAACATAGAGATAAATTAAGACCGGTAGCATTCTTCTCCAGCAGACTTGATACTGTGAGTAAAGCTATGCCAGCATGTCTGCAGGCTGTGCAGACTTCTGCTTCCTTAGTACTGTACAGACCATTAACTTTGAAGGTACCACATGCAGTTTCGATTCTTTTATTGGAACATAAACGCTCATACATGTCATCTGCAAAACATCTGTCATGTATGGCTACACTTTTATCACAACCTAACCTAACAATAGAAAGATGTACAACCTAAAACCCAGCTACTCTTTTACCAACTGCAAATGACGGCATGATAAACATGATTGTGTAGCTGAAGTAAATGACAAAGTATTACCAAGAAAAGATAGAACTGATGTACCACTATCAAACCCAGACATCATCATCAGGTTCATTGATGGCTCAGTTAGTAAAAAATATTGATGGAACAAACAAAGTAGGATATGCTGTGTTAACTTTGACATCAGCATTGAAAGCAGAAGCATTAGCCTCTCATATGTTGGCACAAGCCGCTGAACGTATGGCTTTGACTGAAGCCTGCAAATTGGGGAAGAAGAAAAAAGTAACTATTTATACTGACAGTCAATATGCTTTTTCCAACCTGGTTTGCACAACAATGGAAAAGTAGAGGAATGATTCCCTCGAGAGGACAACCTGTTACACATCTGCTATTACAATTATTACAAGCAATTCAACAACCGGAGAGAGTTGCAGCGTGTAAATGTGCAGCCCACAGTACAGGATGTACAGATGATGTTATCATGGGAAACCACGAGACATACACCTGTAGCTGAAATGGAAGACACTCTTGCTGACTACATGAAAAGAACACGGATATAGAGGAATGTAAACGATAAAATACTACCACCCCATATGTATGATGTTGCCCCAGAATCGGAGAGTGACCTACAGCCGGGACACTTAGTTCTCAAAGTATTCCGCGGGAAGAATTGGTCCGATCCATGATGGGAAGGTCCCTACACTGTGTTGCTGACAACTCCCACCGCCATGAAAGTAGAAGGACGCACCCCCTGGATCCACAAGACTCACTGTAAGAGGGAGCCACATGTTGGTGAGTAGAAAGAGCGAAAAGCGTCACTGATCCTGCCACTTCAGTGGGGAACAGGCTACAAAGGGGAGCTGTCACAATAAGTGCGCTCGTCTCAAACTTGGGGAAGCAACCAACCGATCCCTGAAGTATTAGAGGAAATAGTGTTTGCTGGAGGTTGGTTCCCTGCTGGGCGGCACAGTGGTGCAGTGGTTAGCGCTGTCACATCACTGCAAGAAGGTCCTGGGTTCGATTCCCGGGTCAGGGCTTTTCTGTGTGGAGTTTGCATGTTCTCCCTGTGTCTGCGTGGGTTCTCTCCAGGTACTCCGGCTTCCTCCCACAGTCCAAAAACATGCAAACTGGGCGTTAGGTGGTTAATTGGTCACTCTAAATCGCTCATAGGTGTTAATGTGAGTGTGGATGGTTATTTGTCTCTAAATGTCAACCCTGCGATGAACTGGCGACTTGTCCAGGGTGACCCCGCCTTTAACCGAAGATGCTGAGATAGGGGTCGCAGGGGGGGGCGGGAGCCTAACAGGATAAGAAAATGGATGGATGGTTCCCTGCTACCATCATGTGGACCCATACTAGATTTTTATTCATGGATCTTACTGCATTGTGTTTTACGGGCTTCCTTCTCGATACATATCAGAGGTTAAATGGACATAAGACAGATTATACATGACAATCTCTGGATGGAGCATGTTACTTTCACTGCTAAAAATACAACTAATGAATCATCTGTTATCTTTGCCGCAGGACAAATGAATCCTATTGTAACTGTGGGACCAGTTCCATTTTCTTCTTCTGACTCATTAATTTATTATCAATGGTGGAATGAACAGCATCCTTGTTATCCTGACAGCAGCTCTTATCATAATGAATGTTACAACAACTCTGCAATAAATACCACTGCAGGTGACCTACAACCATGTTTGTGCACCTGCAACACAAGTGGCTGTAATGACACTGTGTTCAGCCCCTGCGATTGTTCCAGCCAGTATAATGTCACCCTATGTGAGAATCACACCCTCACACACCAATTGTTCCACATAAAACAAAATGACTCCAATTATTATGCAAATCCACATCCTGATTTTTTTATTTGAAGCTATCGTGCTAACAGCAGTAATGGAACGAATGTGGGTGTCTTTAAAGGAAATTGTAGCACTATATGGCTAGTTAAAAATGATGGGAGTCATGTGGGAATGGAAAGTCCAGTTAATATTACGTATGCTAAGGCCAATGGGCGTCATCCACCACCTTCAAAACTTGTTAAAAACCAGAATGTACATGTCACAGACTTGTGGCGGCTCTGCGGAGGAACTAAATTATTGGCTAAATTACCATCAAACTGGGTTGGACTTTGTGCGCACCCACAGAAACCGTTAGAGAGATGACATTCATCATTTCCTCTGTTTGGTAAGCCTTTATTGCACTCACGGAAATATAATGAGTTGTCGTTCACGCAGGTAACATTCACTTATCATCTCTCCTTGTCTGTTAGGTGTTGTTTGTGTCGACTGTGGGGGGGCGGTGGATCGCCTCCACCCTCACAGAAAGCAGAGGAGACCAGAGGAAGTAGTAATAAAGAGTCATGCTAAGTCACGATGTACAAGAGCATTAGGTAATCGGCATAAAATAGGCAGTTTTGGGGGAAAACACAAACTACAAAAGCCCCTGGTTATAGCTGGTATCAGTGGTGTATATGAATATTTTTAAGATAATTGTTTATTATATGTTTAAAATGCAAGTTTACTAAATAACAAGCAAAGACTGATAGACTTTGTTGATTTAATTCACTGTCTTTTTCTGGTTTAATTTGAGATAACACTATATTTATGCATAGATACACTGGAAAATCTTTTTAAATTAAAAATGTGACATTAAGACTGTAGAGACATCACACTGCTACAGTAAATCCCTATAAATTTCATACATATTACTCTCGTTTCATCGATGGAAATCTGGATTTTTTTTTTTTTTCCCCTCAGTCATACAGCCAGGCTCAGCTAAGACAAACGATTCTACATAACGTTACATTTGAAATTTGGTTGATGACACAACGAGGAAAATGAGAATTGAGGGTGAAAAAAACAGCAGGTTTTTTTTTTCCCCCCTTTCATACTCTAATTTACAGTTTATGCTGTGCAGTAACTTAGTTTATTTTAAAATCAGACAGAGAGAGCAAGAGGCAGGTGAGAAAGTGAACAGCTATTGAACGCCACATAGTTAAAGTGTCCTACTGTGCCCACCTTTATATTTCAAGTTGTCAAACAGTGTATTATAATGTGCTATACCGTATAATAGGGCCGCGCGATTAATTGCATTTGCAATAATATTAAATGTGACAAGACAAGATTTTCCAAACCGCAAATGCCATAATTACACTCTGGTCCATGACGTGCAAGTGAGGGGAGAGCAGTTGGCTTAAAGAGGAAGCAACAACTTGGCAGGTTACACTTTAAGCTTTTGCACATTGGCCTCAGGCTCTACAGAACCCGACGAGGCAGATACTTTAGAGTTAAAGAGGAGCAATACATCAGTTGCGTGGAGCTGTTTTGGCTTGAAAGAGAAAGATGTTGCACAGTTTTGAGTATTAAGCCAAATCTTGCTTGCTACCCTCACTACCTCGTGAGACAACACCAACAACCCATGTCAGCACTTTAAAAAACACCACAAAATCACGTAAAGTAGTTCCACAGCTAATATGCCGACCACCAGAGTGTTAATGAGGCCAAATACCAACCAACATGTTTGTAGGCACAACTCCATATAAACATCATTCAAAACAGCGGGTGCAAATTATGCAGAACTTACAGGGAAAAATATGATAGCCTTGTATCACACAACTCAAACTGATCCGAATTACATTATTTTGACTACTTGTTTCATAAGTAAGAAAAAAAATGCATAATAAATCTCAATGCCAGTATTGGTTCCGAAAAAAAAAAAAAAAAAAGTCACAATTAGATGATGTTTTTATAAATCGTTCATCTTTACTGTATAATGTGAATTTTCCCCAAACTTGTCTTGCATTATCATCAGATTAGATATCACTTTCTGACTGTGACTGTCAGTGTAAGGAAGGAGAGAGGGGAACGGAGAGAAAGAGGACACAGAGAGGCAGAGCAGGGAGGGAACCAGCTAGGAAAGTGGAAAGATTGTCAAATTGAGATTGTTAGAGTGGCAAAACTGTTTCACTGAGGAAAAAAAATCCAATTCAGATGAATTCACAAAAAGGATATTTGAGATGCTTAGTAGCTGTGCCCCCTAAAGGTCTGATTCCAAAATCACCCTTCTACCTTCATCAAAAGAATGTAAATGCTTTAAAAGAGCATTAATTAAAAAAAATGGAAAGCAGGTGACATGAGTATGTTTGCATGGTATTTCAATTTTGACTGAGGTGCAACATCTCAATTTTTAATATCTCAGTAGCATAATTACAGTAGTACATTGGGGAAAATATAAAATATCACGATATACATGCTGCTGCTTCAAACAAATGTATTTAAATTCAATGTTTAGAGCACAGACAAAGCAAAAGTGCCTCTAAATGTTTAATATTTGGATGAATGTGGGCATGTGTGTGTGTGATCTACATGCATGTTTCTCTGCTCACTGAAAGGCTTCAGGTCTCCACAAAAAGCAAGCTGACACTTGTTCAGGGGAACATGAAGGGTCTTGTCCTCAGGTGACGTTATGCGTGTGTTGACCTGATAAAGAGAAACATGCAACACAATCATCCAGGAACATGGGCCTGTGTACAAGTCCTTCCCAGGCCATCTGGTCTGTTGTACCTGCATCACTGACTGCTGCCACAGTGAGATGGAGCAGGATTCAGCACGGCTCTCTCTCTCCTCACCTAAATCTGCAGTCAACCTCAGACAAGCAATCATACTTCTCACAGCTCGCTGTCAGTTCACCTCAGCCTCAGAAATACGTACGCATATTCTCTCTTTCTCTGTGTGTCTGTGGCCTGATTCAGGGTTCTGCCTCAGTGACCAGGCAGCCGCAGACATCAGAGCTGCCGTCTGTCTCCTTCCTTCACAAGAGGATGCACAGCCGTCTCAAGTGTCACACAAACATACGCAAGGCAGACACACTGTTTGCACCTCTGTAAATCACACTCTCACGCACACATGAAGCTCCAGTGCTCGTCTGAATCTTTCCAGTCAAAGACAGCATGGACCTGCACATCTGTCAGCGCTCATAGATTATAACCCAAAGATGTAAGGCTTTTAATTCACACTGTGTGGCTCCAGACCTTCGGATGCGGTGCATCACGGCCGATTAAAATATGCACACGCACTTGTAAACACAAACAAAGGTTGAGAGTTCAAAGGAGGAAATGGGTGTTGACAGGTGTGAAACTCGGGGGGGTGGAAAAGACTAGAATAGTACCAGACTGAAGGAGGAAAATAAAAAAAAATAAAAAACAGGTCATGCCAGGGCACATTTCCCTCTCTGACTCTCAACCTCTTATTTCCTTACCCACAAATAACGGGAAGCTCTCACTCCTTCGCCCTCACTTCGCCCTTCTTCTTTTCACGGCTGCTGTTACGGGACACCCACTGCATAGATCCGATAATCTATGGCTGATCCCTGCCCATCACCTTACCTACACTAAGTGTTCCAAAGGGTAACAGAACTTTGTTCTCGCCCTCTTTTCCTTTAATCCAACTCTCATGCGTTTCCCATAACAGCACTGCTCAGACAGATAATTTGATATGCATAGAAATATATAAAATATTTCTATTTCTTAACATGTGTGTTTCCAGACCTGAGATTCGAGGTAAATCTTCATTACAATGTCCCCTAAAACTAATTGCTGTTCTAGTTTTGTGCATCCCAGGAGTGAATGAAATGTTTGCAGCTCTAGAGACATCTACAGTTTGGAATCTGACTCAGAAATGCCTCAAATCTTGTGTTGTGGGTCAAAATTTGAATGCTAAAAAGAAGCACGTCTGAGCTGGAATTGTAATAAATGGATCTCAGTGGACTTCGGTAATCAGCCTGATGTCACACTCATCAACAAAGTCCTTGGTCATACACCGTACGACAGCGCCTTAAAAGTGGTCATGGGTAAATGTTCACAAAAAGCATAAATAATTAGTGTTCATTCATTCCATTTCTCTACAGGCCATCGAGGGGCAGTCAGAGGGGATAACATATAACCATAAAACGTCCTGTAACATGTCACTATATTAAGCAAAGAGATCATCTCACTGGTCACCTTATATTCACACCCTTGGCATTTGAAATGTGTGAACAACTGCAAAAGATCTTACCGTACAGGCTCAGACCAAGCAATGAAAGTCAGGTACGGGCAGAACCAGCCCAATAGCGGATCGCCGTGATTGGAATCAGAGTGGCGTGTGAACGTGCTTGGACGAGGACGAGAAGCGTGCCAGTGTGTAATGCATGATTACGGCTCACTTACCGACTTCTCTCCCTCATCTGTGATGCGTGGTTGACCAGAGGGTGCACTTTGACACACTGCATGGCTAAAAACCAGTGCGGCTCTATAGTGAGGACTTAATCTGGCTGCATAAATCACACTGAATTTTTAGGTGTAGCCCAGAACAACACACACAACCACACGCACGAGAGCACACTATCACTTTCTCTCTGTACGTCTCTCGTTTTCAATCAGACACACGTGCCCGTCCATACGAAGCACCCTCACAAAGCACAGGAGCATTGTCATGCAGCACACGACGCACTCTTGGCTCACATACGCACCCCTCTTCCTTCTGCATGCTGATCATTAGAGGAAGGAGAGAGAGAGAGAGAGAGAGAGAGAGAGAGAGACGGGGAAATGGAGCACAAGAGAAGGAGCGGTGCCAGCCCCCACGGCAGCTCAACCACATTTAATGGCTGGACCAGAGTTAGACCGATTAATCGACGCCGTTACGATATTTCCCAAGAATCACTGGAACACGGGGTCCAATAATGGCTGGTGGCTATGCAGCCTGTGTAGGTCAACATCTCAACTGGAATTATCCACTTTCAAGGAACAAAAAAAACAAAAATCACATATCTTTTTTCCCCACTTACTTTGATCAGTTTACCATTCATTATTAATTACTTTGAGTTGGATGTTCAGTTTAACCGTTATCCTGTTTCCAATATGGTCGTTCAAAACGGGGTGGGGATGATACTGGCCAATTAAACAGCTATTGGCTTTTAAAGGGCTCTATCCTTATTATACTGGCCTTCAAAAATAGACCGATGATCGACCTCCAGTCTTGATAGTGTCTCCCAGTAATGTCGCTGACATAAAGGTAACACTCTATATCATAGCACAGGCTCGCAACACAGATAGCTTAAGATGGTAGATGATGACAACACGAAGTCTAGCTTCTCTCCCTTTGTTTCCCTTCATTTTTTCCCCTCATACTTTCTCTCTTCCATCTTACCTCCATTTGATATACATCTCTGTCTCTCCCTCTCTCTCTTCCCCTCTTTCCATCTTTAGCAGCAACAAAGAGATTAAAGAGGGATTACTTCTGACATGTCGATGTGATGTGCCTGCTGGTATGGTACTTTTTTTTTTTTTCCTCCTCATGCAGTCCTAAGTCGATATGATGTGCACACTAACACATGCACACAGACACGTCAGCGGCGTCTGAGTCGGAGAGAAGATTGAAAAAAATCCCGTTTGGTCTTCTCGGCAAAATGCTAAATTCTGACACGCAGAAAGAAAACAATGAGAGTAAATCATAGCATTCTTTTCTGTGTTTACTTCCAATGGATCTAAACTCCGGTTTATCTATTCCTACCAGGGTCTGCTTAAGAAGTGAGGACAGGGGCAAATCAGTGAGAGGTGCATTATGGGTGAGAGGCGGAATGCGAAGGAGGAAGCATTTTTTTGGGAGTGATAATCATTTGTGTGATTCAAACAACTTTTGGCTACCAAGGAAATGAACTATTGATTAGAAAAAAAGGAGGAAGAGGAAAAAGATGGATAAAAGATACAAGGACAAAAATAATACCAAACCGCCAACTGCCCACTCTGATCCATGAACACACTCACACACTCACTTGTTTAAGCAAGGAGAAAAGTACCCAGTGACACATTGCTTGAATGAAGCTGTAACTAATCACGAGCACATTTAGCAAACCAATATGCTTCGCGTTGCATTCACTGTCTATTCAACTAATTGGACCCCACTTTGTGGTCTGTTTTCCACCACAGGGCCAAGGAGGATTTGTCAGGTTCTCCCATTTTTCGTGTCACTAAATTTGCTAGTCAATTATACATCTTGGATTTGTATGGATTACGGCGCAAACTGGAGAGTCTCTACTTCTGTGAATCCTATTTTGACCACCTGACTGGTCTAATACATTATGTTCCAATATATCCATATAAATTCATGTTTAGCATTCACTCTGGATTTAAAAATTGACATGCAGACAAACACCAACACTAAATATTGTCAAAGTGCAGCATCTATTTATGGTGGGTATTGAATATACAATCTGTGCGTGTAGTATTTTTGAGGCACTTACGAATTGCTTACAGTTATACCGTTGCAGATTTATAGCAGAGTGTCTGCACTGGCGAGGATAATCATCCAGGAGTCATTTTGAAAACCCAATAAATTATTTTTTAAAAAGATTCAAATGGGGGGAATCTATTCATCACAATCTCAGACTTTTTTAATTTAGTTCACAGCAAAAACCTCAATTAGATCATCTGCAAACCACACTATAGGCTCAGTTAGCCCAGATATAAAGAAAAGAAACCATGTCTACATACAGGGAACCTTGACCTAGTTTCAGCAGCTGACAGGGACGTCACTGCAGTTAGACTACAAAACTGAAAAGCTTTGTCTTGGTTTTGCAGAGCCTAAAACTGTCTCATAACCAAGAGGTTTCAACCACACTCCTAATTACTGGTTGAGAAGAAACCTGCAGTCAGACGGTAAAGTTTTAGTGGCTTGCTGTGAGACACTTGCAGAGCATGTGGCTTCTATTACAGTGTTTCCCCCACAAAGGGCCAAAGCCACCAGCTCACGACCCTCCCCGGTGCAATGAAGCTTCTGCCATGTGACTTTAAGAATACTCCATTTGCCTACCTGTCGTCTCGGACAAAACTCTAAAAACCAATATGAAAACCTACGATTGTTGGGAAGCCTGACTGGCACCGTCCATCGTGTTCGGTTCGAGCTTTAATTGCCAAATCACCTGTCTGCGAGCTAGATAATATACATTCATGGCCTACTTGGCCTTTCTAGTTTCCATTCATTGGGTCACGCTGCCGTTGTTAGTCTGATAGGAAGGAGCCCATCACGTCGGTCTAGAGCTCAGAGAAGACCTCCAATTGGTCCCACTCCCGGCTAATTGTGTCTAGGTAACCGCTAAATTGTCCTATTGTCTGCTCCCTAAATCAGCTGGCCGTGGCCTAAGTGGATCAAACCAGCCAGCCCTCCCGGCCTGGCAGACTAATGTGGTGGGTTACACCGGATGTTTGCAACCAGTTACAGTGTGTCAGTGCGTGTCTGTTGAAATATGGATGTGATCTTGGCCGTGTGCATAATGCGGTCAAATAACTGTTCACTATGGACAGGTGCTTATCTTTCTGCTAGTGTGTGGGTGTGTGTGTGTCTGGTCGTCACTCACGCACCTACACACTCCTCTCTCTCTCTCTCTCTCTCTCTCTGGTATAGCGCCCCTTCGAGGCCACAGAGTTGTGCAACGATCATGTGTGCCCACCACCACCTCGCGTCCTCATCTCATCCTGCAAGACATGTTCTTCACTATGGACAGGTGCTTATCTTTCTGCTAGTGTGTGGGTGTGTGTGTGTCTGGTCGTCACTCACGCACCTACACACTCCTCTCTCTCTCTCTCTCTCTCTCTCTGGTATAGCGCCCCTTCGAGGCCACAGAGTTGTGCAACGATCATGTGTGCCCACCACCACCTCGCGTCCTCATCTCATCCTGCAAGACATGTTCTCTCTCTCTCTCTCTCCCCCCCTGTCTCCCCCTCTCTCTCCCTCCCTGTCTCCCCCTCTCTCTCTCTCCCTCCCTTCCT
>KV751330.1:13317948-13352468 GCA_001698575.1 Mola mola | reverse complement strand
CTTCATCGCCGAAAAGAAAACTCCCCGATGTCCACATCACACTCAACACAACAGTGCCACACTTTGCCGGTGGTGGCGGAAAGCGGAAACGGACATGAAACGCTTTTCTTTCCTGCTGGCACTGCAGTGGCTCACGATGCAAGGTGGTAGTGCCACTGAGTTCCTGGGGGGTCTTATCGATAGAAAGGTTTGCTGCTATCCCGGGTAATATTTCCGCCACGCAGTGCAACATCACGCCATCCTGAACCACCTGTTTTACGCGCATCCTGTGCGCGCACAGCCATTATTATGATTATGATTATTATAATACAGGCCTGTGAAATTGTAGGAAAACGTTCCGCTGTGTGGAAGCTGCCTGAGTGGCAATCAGTGTTTTTACTGACCAATCAATGATAACAGTGATCGATATTAAACCTCTGAGATATGTGAGTTTAAAGCCACTGATGCTCAATAGTCCTGCAGCTGGAACGCAAACTTCATTAGAAATGATGACGGCGCTGAACGGATGCTCCGTTCCTGGTTTCAGTGCGGAACTGAATTTGACCATAAAGCATTTGAGGTGCAGCAGGTTCTCCTGCTTTTACAGGCGAGCCCAGTGGATAACCACAGGGCGTCAAACAAACCGCCAACAAGGCTGTGATTCAGGCGGTGCGGTGATTAGGGCTGAGACGCACACAGAGCCTCATTGTGGCCGCGAATCAGGGGGAGAAAAAGCGCAGCAACTCACCGATGTGGATGATTGAATCCGAGAGCGCAGACTTCCACTCTTGGCTCCAAAAGACGGCAACGAGCAACATAGCCGCGATAACTTTCATGTTGTCCAGAGATATTTCCAGCCCCCAGAAGCAGATCAAGCACGGAGCTGCGTGCGCGAGAGCGAGCAGACCTAAAATCCACAGACACGAAGCTTCTGGTTTGTGTCCATCTGTGGGGCGGTCAGGGAAATTCCGCCTAATGTGCGCCTCGGGATGCTCTTCTCTTGCCGTCACAGTGCGATGGAAGGAATACGCAGAGATCCCCGGGGTAGTTAGAGACCCGCACCCTGTCGAAATCCCAACATTAGATCATATTGAGGGCGAGCGGAGAGATCCGCATCCGAGCGCCGCCGCGTCAGGGCGAACTGAACTGAAGGACTGGAGGATGCAGCCGCTCATTAGAGGAATAAATCTTTGAAGCATTCGGTGACGTGAGAGAAAAAGGGGGGGGAAAAAAATAAAAACCTCGTTATCTTGAAACGCAGGTCCTGTTCTAATGACCAGTGGTTCCTCGCCTCTCGGAACCTCGCGTCGCAGTTTCCCCTGCAGCCTCAGAGGAACAAGCCAACGGCCAAAACTTCCATCTTCATCCCGGGCTTTTTTATTTATCTCTCGCCTTCACTTGCTCGCCCCCCCCCCCCCCCCTCTCTGAATATCACCAACACCAGACAGGGGACACACAGAGATAGCCACTTTTTGTTGGAGGAGGAGGAGGAGGAGGAGGAGGAGAGGCCAAGTGATGAAGAGCCTTGTCATATGGCTTTAACCGTGAGGGGACACCTTATTCCGACACGACTCTAGTGTTCCTGTACAGAACAGAGAAACATCGCTATGGACGGGACACTTGCGAACGAAAAACACCTCCAAATCCAGTTTCCTTCCCGCGACAGGAAGGACGGGACACTTGCGAACGAAAAACACCTCCAAATCCAGTTTCAAATCCAGAGAAATGTAGGCAAGGCGATTTGGAGGAGAGAGAAAAAAAAATAAGCGAGGATGCGCGTAACGACACTCCGCATGCGGGTTCTGGCCTCAGAGGGGTCTGCCGCGTCCGTGTGGGACTTGGAGAGAGGGGAAGGGAGTGAGAAAGAGAGGGAGGAGACCCAGGAGAAAGGATGGGGGTGGGGGGGACTCTCTGTCTTTCTATGAGACTATGAGTAGCAGCAGTCTCCAGCCGGGCGCGCGTCTCCTGTCTGGGATGCAGAAGGTTGTCAAGCAGAGGGGGAAGAGAGGGATAAGCTGCCAATCTCATTTTGGCAAGGGGGCACTTCAGGTTGCCCTCGAGGCTACCTCTTACCTCAACAAGGGGTGATGCTCTTAAACTTGCTTAACACTACTGATTTCAGGTTATCTGGTTATCTTTTTGTTCATCCCGTGACCCCCACCGCTGCGTGGTTTCAGCACAATCCTCCACCGTTCCCCAACCCCCCCAAACAGCTCTATTGTTGAATTCAACTCAATCTGGGACATAATGTTTTCATCTCTCAGAGTTTCCCTGTATCTGTCATATCATGTGAAATTATGAACACTCCTCCCATCATTATTGTCCAGAAAAAACCTCCACACTCCCCACTATGGTCCATTACCCATCCCTGCCTCCCTGAAAGGCTGGAGTCTCCAGGGTTCCACTTAATCTGCCCCGGACCTTGGATTAGGGATTAGGAGTGTCGAGAGCCTCACGCTACCATCGGACTGGCTGTTGTGCTTGCATTCAAGGAAAAAGAGATTAAAGTGACAGTGATACTGATGCTGTGAAAGCTACTGTCACTGCTCCCGATTTGACGCTATTGATTTATTATTAAAGCTTTATATAATAACTCTCATTGAAGGGGAGCACACTGGAACTGGAAATACAGATATGAAACAAAGCAAAGGTAATGACAATATAAATATTTGGGAAGAGGGAAGCAACAAGATTAAATACTTAAATTCTGCAATGTCCAATGGATGTTTATTTTACTTCTGGTTCCACCCAAAAGAGATGTTGTAATTTATGTCTTTATGGTGACACTGATTTGATTCCATCATATAATTTACTCAGGAGAGAACTTTTCTAGACTTTTGGTCAATATGGATGGAGTTTTCAACCTTTCATTCACATGATAAACGCACAAATGTGCACGTTCACCCGTTTAAATTACTTTTCAACCCAAATCTTGCCTATAAATTGCTGCGTAATCACAAAAATGAATTCACTTTCTGGCAGAAGTACAACTTGCTAAAAACCGTTAGCCGTTAACCCAGTTTAACGTCATGAAATAATCAGAAAACTGGAGTCTTCTATTGACTGTGAAGCATCAGCAAAATCAAAACCTTGGACATTATGTTCAAATGTGGAATTTGCTGGAAAATGTTTGGACCACTGCCGAGCCGAGACCGAAGAAGCGGAACCGTGAACGCAACTCAGACGATTGCACAAAACCATTCACGCTTTTGCAGAAATAACCAATCTGAAAGCAGAGTATCTTGAACCAGGTGGACACTACCAGCCTCTCAGACTTCCATATCCCTGGTACAGTGTGTGTGGCTGAAGATTGATCCTTCGCTGTAATCCCTCTATCAGTGTTGTGCTGGAAGGTGAGGACAGTGTACTGACGAGTAGGTGTGAATGCAGTGACCTCATAAAGTACACAAGTACACATGTAGCACTTGGCACCGGTGTAAGCTTATACTTTATGTGTGTGGGACTTGCTTAGAGTTACAATGGTTTGATATTCCTTTATGATAAGGTTGTAATGACATCAAAATGTGATACCCTGATACTAATATTACAGTACTTTAATAAAAAGGGGTAAAAGTGCCAGGCACCTTTAGTGTGGCATCACACAGTAATAATGATAGTAGTCATTAAGAACCTTTAAAGAATAACACGGAATATTTATATGCAATGTGTTGGTACAAAATTAAATTTCCCACTCGCCCTCTGTGGGCGGTCTTGTGTATTCTTTCAAGCTCGGGTCCTCTACCAAAGGCCTGGAAGCCCGAGGGTTCTGCGCAGTAGGTTAGCTGTTCCTAGGATTTCGCTGCTCTGGACTGAGATCTCAGATGTTATTCCTGGAATCTGCAGGAGCGACTCTCCCAGTCTGGGGTGGGGGTGTTGCAGCCTTGAGTGCTCAGATCACCACTGGCACCACTGATGTCTTTGGTATTGTTGGATTTTTTCAAGCTTTTCATGGTCCTGCCCGCCTACTTCGTGTGCCCCGCTGATATAATGGCCCCGCTTCCTCTCCCTCCTTAGGTTTCTGCAGCCTGAGGCATTCAGTTGGCAGGTCATCTCTCGGGGCCATATTCTACTTGATGCTTACTTGGGCAATTGTCTTTGAATTGGCCTCGAGTCATTATCCACAGTCCCATCAAGTTCTTGATGAAAGCTTTTATTGTTCGATTGCTGTATATGTACTGTTGTCCAAGTACTCCAGTATCCATGAGTGTGGTATTAACTTTTCAGCTTTCTTGTAGTCAGTCCAGGCAGTGTTACAGGTAGATCTTCCTGGTCTTACAGTCTTTAGCGACTGCTAATCAGTAGCCGGTGTTTGGCTCCACCGGTGTCACTACAAACGGAGCGAAGCCTGTGAGTTAGTTCAGGCAGTCAACTCGAGCCGCACGGCTACGTATGCACAATAAACACACCTCGTTATCAACAACGTACACACCCTCCCAATTTAGCGGTCTATTTATCCTGCTTTCATTTCCCATCTGCCTTCCTCCCAGTGCCCACCTACAGGCCCTGATAGGGGTTTCAAGATGTATCTGCGGCGAGCGATGAGGTCGGAGCCTAGACGCCAAACTCGAATAACTATTTCTAACGAGTATTTCAACACACCAAACTTTAACAATTTACAACAAATATTTCAGTACACAAACGTGAGTTGCCTGACTGAAATCACTTTCTTGACCTTGCCCATGTGCCACTTCATCTTGGCCAGTAAGATGCCTGACAAGAGCTTTCTTGTTGATAGCAGCTGGATAAGTGCAGTGGTTTACAGCGCTGACAGGGATCAGAATCCTGTTCAGAGGGGGTGACAAGAATCCAGCTGGGCCTTCCTTGATACTATTGCACACCTTTCACATTGTACCAACACTATAGTTACCAATACGCTTGATGATTTACTTCTCTATTTACCTCCTCTTGGACTGTCTTTTTTCTTTGAAACATAACCTTCAGAGAATTTGAACTTTCCATGAAAACACCTCTTCCTCAGAAACTTGGTGCCTCATTCCCAAGATCATTTAGGTAATATGAGTTTTACGCTTTCTCAGTGCCTTACAGCAATGTTGTATTATTCCAAACCCTTTTCACAGCCATGTATACACTCTTCCCTGGGGAACCATTGTCACCACCAGTAGTCGCAGCTTTCTCAGTTGACAACAGTAAACAAAATTAAAGAGGAAACCTTGTTTTTGTATAAAATAGGTTCACGGCGACAAACTGAAATGGGGGAAAATCTCAGGCAGCCAAGCTCACAGTCTGTGCTCATACAGCACACATGCCCAAACAAAGGATAAACTGTCTCATAGTCTGTGGCCATCATGCAACAGTGAGTACTTGGCTTTGTGTTAATGATGTGACATATTTGTTCATTAAAGCTGTTAACTAAGATGTGTAACAAAGTAAAAGATAAACTATTTGTGATTGAAGTGAGAAGGAAGATGATATTAATAGAGGTGCCGATGAGTGAGATGTGCATTAAGGAACCTAAAGCAAAAATACAAAGTGGTAACTTGTGTCACTTAAAACTCACACTGAAAAGGACACATTTACAACAAATGATGTTCTTTCGGTTGTTTTCGGTTGTTTTTTTTTCTCTACTTTTGCATTCAGAACATCTTTTCTTGTCCCATCCTGTGTCTTGATTACTTTCAGCATCGTTTCCCTTGATAGACTAGGATTAATGAGTTAACCAAGTGTTGAAGGCAAGAAAGAAGGTAAGAAAAGTGACACTTCCTGATTGTCACACCCAGGTCATATATATCAGCCAGTATGGGTTTCCTCAGCCGATGGAAGCTGACAGTCGGTACGTGACCACGGAGGAATAGAATCCAAAATCCTCCAAACTGCTCCCTTTTCTGACACGTTACTGTAAAAAACTTGTAGTTGAGTCAAAGACTGTGCATTATTACTGCTGCACCTTGAACACTACAAAAGGCATCCACATCAAGTTTTCACATAAGATTTTTACTTAATAAAATAACAAGAAACATCTACTAACTAACATTTTCTGACGTGAAAACAGAACAGAAAAATACAACCAGCCTATTATTTTTCGACATTCCTCACGTCATTGGTTGCTTATTTGCATAATATTGTGTGTATAAAACACAATATAATATTGAAGTTTATTTCAGCGTAAATAAATTAGACTTGTGGTAATAAACCGACTATTAAGATCGGCAGTAATTTTTTTTTATGTATGCTGCAGTATAGATAAAACAACGGTTTCTATCTTTACTGTTATTATCCATCGATTATAATGGTTAAGCTCTTATTTTGGTCTTTAAGTGCAGCTGTCACTTATGGTGCAAGCCAGTAAGAGTCATCTGGAGAGTCTTCAGAGCATTTTCAGAGGGAGTGGGATTTTATCGGGGCATTGCAGACGATAAATCAAGCCTTTGCTTAAAAATTTGAAAAGGACACATAAACACCTGTGAAGAAAAACTGACAGACGTGACTCAGAGTTATTCTGGTGTGAGCTGGGTGACTTGTTAGTATGCATGCCTACTGCTGTCACTGGCTCTCAAGGACATTGTCTGTCTGTCTGTCTGACTGACTTGGAGGTTGGACGGGGGAAATAGATGAATGGTTTGCGTGCGTGTATCCATGTGGACGTGGATGTGTGTGTGAGCACATGTCAGATATTTTGACCATTGCACAAAGCAGCTCAGTCAATAAAGGACAAACCAACATTACTTTGTCTGGAGCAAAACCTGCTATCATGAGCGCGCATGTGTGGGTGTCAGTTCTCACGCACATATATCTGTGTTAACTCGTGCGCATTTCCAAAAGAAAGACCAGGCAGCAAATATTAAGGCTCAATACCATCAGTCACTCTCAAAAGGCCACAGAAATGAAAAGAAACAACCCACAGAAATGATTTATTTTCACACAGAAAGCAAACTTGATACTGTATTTGTGGAGCCCTAAAGCAAACCAGCACTTTTTGTTTGTTTTTTTTATTCTTTCGGTGAAGGTCGACGTGTCAAACAGACCAATTCAGGCTTGTTTTGGTCTACTAATGTTACTTTTGTTATGCACAACCACTTCTCTTTGCAACACGAGAGGAATTGCACATACATAGATTATTTGTTTGTATAGTGTAGAGTTAGGCCAAATATAAGAAAGAATGATATGAATGATATCACTTAAACCTAACGCGACATTATTAATGAAAGCAATTAATTACCCCTGCTCTACTAATAATTATATTGCACTTTGATTTATAGGTGCTGCCTCCATCCACTTATCCCTTGCGGTTGTCTGCCTGATATGGCAGGGAGGTGTGTCTTTTGGGTCTGGAAGAATCCCAAAAAGCATGACCACATCTCCCAAAGACACAATTATTGCCAGCCCAGCTTTGGCATCAAGAAAACAAGTGCACACATCTCACAAACACCCAACAATCATTCCTCTCCACACACATACAAACACGACCGTAAACTACTGGGCTGAAGTTAAAAGAGCATAAAACCTTTTTTCTCAATCATTTTTTAAATATGGGGTTGTTTTTTTAAGGGGCAAAAAATAAAAAACATCTAGTCGGTGTGAAGATAAGAAATTCAATCAGTGTTTTGAGGTGCATGGGTTGTGTGTGTGTGTGTGTGTGTGTGTGTGTGTGTGTGTTCGCTTTTTGAACCAGCTTGCTAGAATCTTGATTGCTTAGCACTTTGGCTGTCTTTAATTAGTAATTCACCTCTCCATCAAATGTTCGGAGCTTAAATGAAGTCTTCTAGATGAGCCATAAAATGAAATCCCTTTCTTCCCTTTATTCCTCTAAACCCAGGGGATGAAGGAAAGGCGGAGTGTGAGGAGGACTTGGGAGTTTGGTGGTTGAGGTTTGGGGTAGGGGTGGGATTGGAGGGGATGGATGCTGGCAGGCAAAGATTGAGAAAACATGAGAAAGACGAAGAGGATGAGGTAGATCCTAGCCCAGTGTCTAAGTATTGAACTAACTTGGGGTGTTGAAAGGGGGTTCTCAGGGGTAATTATGCAGAAATACCCCTTTTCTTCACTTAGATTTTCTCTCCCTATTCCTTTCTTTCTTTTATCCCCATCGCAACGCATATCAATGTTTGGGACTGTCAAGTACAAATGAGGAGAGAAACATTTTGCCACGGTGATAACGGAATGGAGGACATTTTATTTTGACATTACATTTGCAGTTTGTGACAAGTGCGAGGCTCTAAACTGGCCGAATGTGTTGCCGTATTATCCCTTTGTTGAGTTTCTTCCCCTTGTCGCAAAGCGGAGGAGTTTTTCACTCGGCAATCAAGCTGTCAGGCTACAAAAAAAAGAAAGAAGAAAAAAGAAACAATGATCTAAGGGTTAAGGTTAGCTGTCAGTGAGCTTAAGGGTCTGAAGGAAACATTGACAACGCTGTTGTTGGCCGGGAAAATAATAGTTTCAGCCCTTGTAGCTTTTTTGCCTGTAGAAGCAAGTTAATTTTGGGGAGCTGTCCCCATGTAACGGTGCTGAAAGGCTCATTCAGACTCCTGTGCAGCTACGCAGCTGTCCGGCAGGGTGGCGCTAAAGCTAGACCGAAGCGGGTCAACGGCCATTTTCACCAAGCTTCAGACATCCAGCACTTCCGCTATCGTGTCTAGCATAGCACACTGCAGCAGACACTATATAATAGTGTAAAATCACTGCAATGGATCTCCGCTTCCTTGACGCGTCACGATCTCTCAATGCCATTAACAAACAATACTCCACCACCTCTGCACACACACACACACGCCAGAGAAACCCTTGTGCTTACTTACACAGTTAATGAAGGGGATTGTTGGTGAGATGGAAGTTACTCGCTACACTTACAATGTTTACAGAGTTAAAGGTCTGTGTAGAGACAAGCATCTGAAGCTCAGAGTCAGCAATGCCAGTTCGCTTGTGGTAGAAAACTACTCTTAGTATTGTCTCTCTGTTTATAAGCTTTCACACAGAGGAAAGTTCTTTTTATGTGTTCACAGTACAGCTGGTTTTTGTTAGAACACAAATCAACTACAAATTCTGAAGCGTTGACACCTCACGCACAGTAAACCACAAACGATCTATACAATCACCACAATTTGAATTCAATCAAATGTGAAACAGTTACAATCTAGACCAGAAAAGGCCAAAAACACTAGGAGTGCGGAACATTATGAAATAACAGTGAAGTTCACAGTTGAACTATTTGGTCATTTTATTCCATCAGAAATCCGCGGTAGTGTTACCGTAATTTGCAAATAAATGTATGGGTTGTGTCCAAAATTGTGTTTTGTGAGCTCACGGTAACTTCGAACCTGATCAGTTCATCCTTGTGAATGTAGCAAGAACGAGATAGTAGCCAAAAATGTCAGCGCAAACACATAAAACTGATCATGAACACACGACCTTTGATTTCACATGTAAGCATTATTTTAGAGAATTCAACTGAAGCAAGAAAATACACATTATGTAACTGAACAGCTGTACAGGCAGCATACAACAAATATTCCTCATCCCTCCAAGGTTAACTTCACATTAAAGTGACACTCCACGGTGAAGTGCTCTTGAATGGACTCATTAAGGAGCCTGAGGATGACTTGCAGCAGCACAGCTTTTGTTTCTCTGTATCTACAGAACAATAAAACCGGGCTCAGAAACACAAACGTGCCATAATCAGAGTGATTAACAAATCTGTCCAAAACCGTGAGCCGTGTTACAGAAACAGGCATTGTAGTAATAGTTTCTCCACGGATGGGTCTGATAAAGATGATAAAGTTAATCGATGGAATCATTTGAAGTGTGTTGGCTCTCGGCTTTAGGATATACAGAAGGACTGACGGACTATATAGGCGCTCCGACACTGTATTCCATCATCTCTGACATAACCCTATTAAACTCCAGTAGTTAACAACATAGGATATGTCCAGTGTCGTGCTAAAACTGACAAGTGTTCATTCTGCAGTGTTGAAGGTTAAAACTTTTTTAATCAGACTCCCCACAGAAATAGAGCATTCCCATGTGGATGCCGTTGAAGGCGGGACTGCTACATTTCATCCATTTTAAGTCACTTACAACACCATAAGTGCATAGATTACAAATGGGTCCCTGTGGGAATGAAAACATACAGTGAGCAGCAGCAGCGAGTGGTTTATTGTGGGGTTACCGCTGCATGAAGGCTGCCCGCCTGCTCTGTATCCAATCAAATGTCCATCAGGTTCGGTCTCGAATCTAGTCGGTGCACAAGATGACGGGAAGTAGTTTGATGACTAACAATCAGCAAGCTGATGGGCTTGTATTGTGCCGCGTAATGGAAAATTTGGCAGGAGGACACTTTTGCAAAAACAAAAAAATATATATATATCCCAGTAGCCATCCGCCAAGGGTGGGCATTTAAAACTTCAACATTCAGAAATACTCACACAGGGAGCTGTGTTCGCTCGCTGGGGCTAAAATATGGTAATATAAGCCATTAAAATTTGATTTTTTTGGAGGATGCTTTTGAGCTGAGACGCTTACAGTTCCATGAGTGTGAAGCTCATTTGGCATGCATGACCCCAGTGGGAGTTGAACCCCTAAAACTACAAACGCTAACTTGGAACGCTCAAGGATTCTGTGGTACGTCCAGCCAAAACAATTTTTTCTGATCTGCAATGACACATTTTTTTTTCTGTTATTCCAAAACTCTTCAAATTTTTTGGCATCATTATGTAATAAAGATGTGGATTAACTTTGCTCAATAAAGGGTAAATGAACAGCCTTTTAGATTTGAAGACTTATGCCATCATTTTGGTGAGTAGCAACAGCACAAACAAGGATAATATATATTTCATGGCCAACGTTAACCTTTTCTTTTACTGTACATATGTCGCTGTCAAGAGAAATGATTTTGTAAACGTAAATATAAATTAAAGCTTTGCGTGTTTTTTTTTGTTTTTTTTATTTCATTCATTAATTCTGTGCTATACTGTGATTTGTCCATAGAGTTCTTTTTTAAATCTTTAATTTTTAAATTGCATTTCATTTCATTGGAGCTTATTCAACTTTGATGTTAAGGAACTAACATCTGATGGGATGTTTAAACAGTTGTTCCTTTTTTTTGGTTTTAAGTGCTTTTATTATAAACAGTATGTGTGTGTGTGCGAGTGTATACGTGCACATGTAGTATCATTCTGCCTTCAGGTAATTAATTCAAACGAGGCTGGTTAAAAATGTAAATTATGACTTGTTGCTAACTGCTGCGTCTTCTCCAAGTCCTGACACTGAACATCTGCAGCGTCTGCGTTGTCGTCACTGTCAGCCAAAAGCCATTTGAACAGTTAATGGCTTTTGCTACTGCAGACGCTGATTGTTGTGCTGCGTGCATAAACTACATCTAACAACAGTGCCACAATGAAACTGATTTGCGTCTCAGAATCAAAGAGACATGCTGTCTGACAAGTCATTTTATATCAGTACTCCTACACTCAGAGGCATTAAAAACATCCCCTGCTGCTCCCTATCATAGCTCTATTGCAATCCTTCAGTTTGTTGTGTAACACCATCCAATCTAAAGGCCGTTATTACATTAGGCAGGCTCAGTGCAGAGACAGAACCTATTGAGACAAAGCACACTCTTTATCTGAAATCTCAGTGCACGCTTGGTTGAAAAAACTACGCAACTAACAAAACGCACGTCACAGAATATAAAGAATTGGAAAAATGTATTAAACATGCAAGATCACAATACTTTCACTTTATCTTGCTTTACTTTCTTTTCCATTGCAATTTGGGCTATTTTTCTTTTTAACCTTCTACAATTAGCATTTTTCCACTCCCACAACAGACGGTGTCCCGGCACAGTAAGTGAATAAGCATTTTCAGACTCCGTTCACTGAGGAAGCCAAGACATTACAGGCCAGTGCATGATGCAGTGCGATATTCAAAAGTCAAAAAAGAACGCAGGCCTTAATTCATATAAGTATCACATATCAGCATTTGTTCAGTCACTGTGAAATATGGATAGAAGGTGTCAAATGAGTCAGTGCATGTTGCTGTCCTACATGAGTCAAACCACAACTTTCAGCCTGTAAAAAGCATTATAGCCACGCACTTCTGGCTTGTAGAGAGGAACACTTAAACAGAACTGCACTGCTCTGTTCTTGTTCAAATATGGAACGGACTGAAGTGCAGCATTATCCCTCCTTGCCCCTTATCTATTGTGTGTTCTTTTGTTATGAACTACCTGGCATGCAATCGCTAATACCATAATGCACCGTTTTATCATCATGGAATATATATATATATAATCTTTAATTCCATTTCCTTTGTCCAAAAATAACTTCAGGTTTCAGAGCTTTTCCTACTGAGGTACTGATGAAAATTGATTCATATTCTGACGTGACTGTCTAACACCTTTTCACACACACACACACACACACACACACACACACACACACACACACACACACACACACACACACACACACACACACACACGGGAAACATGTGGGCACATGTTGGCTGGACTGAATGGAAGTCAACGGTTGGTGAATATTGACCAGTATGTGACCGGGCCCTGATTGTCCTGACCTGGTTTCATCTCTACACTTACAACTCCTCCCCTTTCACAGTTTAGGGTTTGTTTTTAGTCCAGTTTGGAGTTCAGTCTTTTTTCAAGTCAGAGTCTGCTGAGTTGACCTCTCTCCGTCTTTTAGTGTCGTTATCTTTAATAAATAATTCAACTACTAAGCCTGTTCAGTTCCTGCATCTGGGTGCAAGTTCTCGGCTCGTAGCAAACTTTTCACCTTCCAGTTTACGGGACACGGGATTTAAATTTCCTCTCTTTAAATTCAGGTACATGTGATGGCCAAAGACAGCGATGTTGAAAAGACTTTTTCTACAAAGTTCAGTAAACTTGCACAGCATACTGATTAGAATGTATCGATTTTTTTTGGGATAGCCTGCAATTTCACCTCTCTGTGTGTGCACTCGCTCTCCGCTGTTAAAATGCCGTTGCTTTCTTTATTTGACACAGTCACAGCAGGAAACGGTCCACTGAGATGCTGATGAAAATGAGATTACCCACTTTTAGAAACTAGCACCGTAGATTTTTTTAAACTTTCTCCCACAACAATATTAAAATGTGCCGTTCATTCTCTCCGTGGGGCTGAAAAACATTTTTTTTCTCTCTGTATAATAGTCACAGCAAGAACCTTCTATCCATAAAACTGATATACGAGAGATAACTTAAGCAGCCACAAAATAAAAAAGACCTCCTGACTCAAAATCAAACCGTGATTATGAGTGTCATGATCGAGTCATCAAAGTCCATCGGAGCAGCTATTCAAACGCGGTTTTTTCCTCATTAATATAAAATGTGAAAAAGACATTACTACGACGTGATGTGCGGTCTGTGCAGCATTTAATGTCTTACCCAAAAATTAGTGATTAAGATCAGATCTGCTGAAGAGCAAATCCATAAAAATAGAATTCAAGCTCGCTTAATGCTTTACAATGCATCATTCACAAATCTAGAGACCGGACAGGATGAAACATAGCTGGTATAAACTTATTGACATCTGTGAAAATTACAAAACCAGTCATGCAAATTAAGTGAAAGCTACACAGGAAACAAAGTAGAATAGCAGTAAAAGCATTTATTGAAATGTTCCCTTTAAATTTAGGAGCTTTTGACCACGTCAACCTATTTAGGTACGCAAGAAACTAGACATCCACAGCAAAAAAAGAAAGTTAACGTTTCAAAAGGTCCAGTTAACATAGCAGAACTGTCATGGTCTGTGCTAAGGACACCATATAGTGACGAGCCACAGCTCGTAAATGTTTCGATAGATGTTGCAAAATGAAAGATCTGGTCATGCTCATGCATAAAGGCTCAAAAATGAATCATGAATTGTAACGTTCGGTTCGAGATCAGCTTGTAACATGTGTTCTATCACTCTTGCCAAATAAATGATGGTTCTTTAAAGTTTGAAATTATAAATACATTTTTTGTACTTTTAAAAACAGGAGGTCTGTGACCAGATATTGTGTTATGTCCCGATTTGAAAAGGACTTACAAAAGGTTCAGCAATGCAATTGTATAAAGAGTAACTTTAATATAACGTGTTTTGAATTATGGTATTCTTTAAAAAACACATTATGACATCATTTAGATAAGTATAGGAGTTTTAAAAAAAAAAAAAAAACAGATGAAGAAAAAAATTTGAATTTCTCTGTTAATGTTTTTAAAGTGTGATTTCACATGAATAGTTTGACATTGTCCTTTGCATCCGTTTGTCAGTTTCTAACAAAGATTTTTCATACGCAACATAACCAACCCACCTTTGTAAATACCAAACTGGCTAGTATACATGGGGATCTATGCGATTGCTTGTCTTTTGTATTGTTTTCATACCTACGTTCTTTAAATTACGTTTGTAGTGTGTTTCTTGAGGACACTGATGAAGCCCATAATCCAAAATAAATCTAATAAGATTGTTTTTACCAAGTGTTGCTTTGGCTTTTTGATCAAGATATTTTCTGCCTCCATGCACCAGAAAGATCTTCACTCCACATCTCAGTGACCAAAACACAGAAGAGAGATTAGATTACAGATTACAATATTCACAGAGGGAGTATGATGTCCAAACGTGGACATACTAGGGTTCTATTACTCTATCTCTTTACAAAGCAAATGATTGTTTGATGCTATATTACTATTGAAAATCTCATATTAATCACTTTCTCCCCCCATAGAGTCCTCACAACACATAATGTAATCAATCTGCAACTCCTCCATGATCACAACATGCTGCTCTCCAGTAAATTCAGTTCTACATTAAAAACCTCTTTAAAGTAAAAGCGTCTTTGGCGTGAAATGTTGCAGTATAAATGTATTTCTCATAGCATGAATGTAGCAAATGACTAGATGTGGTGAAGAGAAATACATAGCAAACAGAGGCCTTAATAAAAGTGTTAGTGCTGTTGCAGTGAAGCAGATGGAAACTCAGGTCGAGATTGATGAATACAGGTTGTTAGAGACGGGGACGACGGACTGAAGCACACTTTATTGTCGCCGCTCGACACTCTCGCGCTCCATTAATAGCAGGCTGCCCCAGCTTTAGTCCAGCTGTAGTACACTTTCACGCTAAGCCAAGCCACACACTGCTGCCCCCTTCCATCCATCCATCCATCCATCCATCCATCCGTCCGTCCTCAATGTCCCCCCATTTCATGTCTCTCTTCTTCCATTCATCTTTGCCCATCACACTCTCGCCATCCGCCCCGTCTCCTCTCGTTGCCCGACTCCGATGACCACGCAGCCATTAGCTGATTTCATGATGGTTAAGAGACCTGCTTGTTGGAAAGAGCTGCTGCAGCAGAAAGAAGCTCCTGGAATGGATATAGTTACTGCTGCGATCACAATGTTGTGTTGGAGAAACATGAACACAGACTGTAAACCCTGCTGGAAAAAAAAAAATGCATAAACAAACATGAAAATCTCTTGTTACCACATGGTTCACATCAAATAACACTAAACTCATCGTTGAGATAACTTTTAATTGAGATTAGTTTAACTTGTAATGTAGAGGCCACAGTTCTAACATGCTGATTGTTAATAAAAACGAATGCTTGGTTGATTGAAACCAGAAGGGAAACGGTGAACAAAGTGAAAAGCAGCTGTCATGATGGAGAAAACTGCTAATTTCCTACTCAGCCCATGTGCTCGCACTGTAGTTTTAGTTGAGTTAAACTCAGAGGGGCTGACTGATTAGCCATTTAACCACTTTAAAGCCTCGCAATTACATTCACAGCAGAGAATATCATTTTCATGCTTTGACACAACCAACCCTTTAATTAAAAAAAAAAAAAAGTTGAAATGATGCTTTCCATTGCAACATGGCTGTCACCAGGCCACTAAGTACATTTGATTGCTTAACATGATCAGTTGGTTAAATAATTTCCTTGAAGAACATTATTTTATCTACCTTGGATAGAACATGATTTCATTTCAAGGAGACGAGCATCTCAAGAGAAAGGGCACGCTGTCGTACGGAAACTCTATCGCTTTAAGAAAACAGTTGAATAACTCTAAAATGGATTTATGTAAGGTTAATCCAACCATATTTACTTTGTACGATGCGCAGTGCATAATTAAAGCAGGCAATGATAAGCACTGACAGTTAGCTGCCCAAGGCTGCGGCTAGCAGGATTTTATATTCTACTTTTGTTGAGTTCATACTGCATTATATGCTCACTTACATTCACAAATCAGAGCGCCATTGCAGTTTGTCAACGCTTATGTGACATTGTATAACCTACACGATAGAGATGTATTGAAAGTTTCATCCAACCAACACCAGAATGGAAACGTACCGGGGTTTTTAAGTTTGTCTATTCATTCATTTTCAAGCAGCACACGATGATGGTGTTGATCTTATCCTGCAAGACTATTGTGGGGACTCGGGTGAGCAGGTAAAATTTATTTTAGCCACTGTTCATTTAAACTCCTGGTAACTTATTGTTTACAAAACATTCAACAGTGAATTCTTTTACTTTCACAGCAGTCATGTGAAAGCAGGGCTGATGAACTTTGTAATTGTGCGAGAACGATGCTGTATCATTCAAGGTTGTCTTGTAACCATTGGAAACTGTCTAAGAACACACTTTTTCTGTCTTGTTTCACCTGCCTGTCTGAGTTACTGAGGTTTCTTTTGACTCCTGGGACAAAAAAAAAAAAAAAATTCTTTTTATTTGTACCTTATCGTAGCTTTGGATAAATTGAATGGCAAAAGATAGATCGGAGATCCTTTTTCTAATTATCAGTCAAAGTTTAGTTATGAGCTGTTTACACTTAATCCCACCCTGTCAAGTAATCTAATCTACGGGTGCAGATACAATGGGCAGTTGCAGAGCACATGTTTTGGCATTAAAAGGAGGACCCATCTCTGCTTAACACAAAGATTATCAGCTGAATAATGTGGCAGACGTCTTATTTTCTGTGTCTGTTTGGATGCCCGATACGTTTTCTCATCTTCCATAAAAATGGTTTGCAGTAACCAGTAGTAGCTTCAGCCAACAGCAGAAGCCTCGTTCCCTGCTATATGTCTGATATAACTTATCCTCGGTTCTGATCATAAACCCCATTTAGGATTTAGCCATGAATCAGGTGCAACCCCATAAGACCAGTCTTTACAACGTTCACCTCAACACACCCTATAAATTATGTACTTTCCTCTTTACTGTGTAACTTGAAGGACTTCTGGAGTAAAACCACTTCATCACCAGACAAATTTGCTTAAAACTGGACATAGTCTACTGCAACCATTTGTGAAAACACAAAGTGCAGAGCCAGAAAAAGCCAACTTTCAGATTTCTCATCAAAAGAGTGGTGGAGGCTGAATACAGCTGACAAAAGAGCCAAATGGCACACCAAGGACAGCAGGAAGTGTTAAGCCTTGTCAAAGCCAAGATAAACCCAACGTGAAAGTATCGGGCCCTCCATTCTCTGTTTGGGTTTGTGAGGATTACAGAAACCTAAAGAGATTTTTTTTTTCCTAAAGGCCAACATCGCTGGACCCAACAAGATTCCTTTACACATGACAAAATGAGAATTCTTTTCAGCTACCTCACAGCTAGTAAACAAATACCTTTGTTGTGGTAAATCCATTAAACTCACTTGATAGCAAGCTTTTTGCACTAAATGAGCACAAAACTTATAGCACCTCAGCCAAATGTCCCCTGTCTGAGCTACAGCAAGCCAGCAGACTGCTGGAAGGAAATACTGCAACATGTGGCAGTACCTGACTTTCATTTGACAGCGAGGGTGTTATGCATAGGCTGCCACTGCCACGCCAGCGTGATCTCATGGTCGGTCTGGGTAACAATTTGCAGCCCGGTTTTGTACAATTTGATCATCTGTAAATGAAGAGAAGTCAGATTGTGCATGAGGGAATATCAAAACTGTTATAGTAAAAATTAAATAAATTAAAATAGTCTTTATCGTACCACATTTTATATATACACACACACACACACACACACACACACACACACACACACACACACACACACACACACACACACACACACACACACACACACACACACACACACACACACACACACACACACACACAGACTATACATTGCTAATGTTTTTATGTGATGTGTGGTTACAGTGACACTGTCGCCATTCTTATTATCAATGACTGGGTCATTTCTGTGCTGTGAGGACATTCAGTGTCTGTGTACATTGGCTGTTATGATACCAGATTCATTATGATTATTGTTGAAAAAAAAACATTCATTCAAATTTAATTCAACTTGCTTGCTTTGTCTCTTATGGTAAATGAATTCAACTAGAAATACCAGAATAGGGAAGTAGGGTCTTTAAAAACAATCAACAGCGACACTTGATGAATGGTGAGAATGCAATACTGATCCACAAGGTCTAATATCTGCAAGATTTCATTTTAGATACCAATGTTATAGGTGACAGCAGTATCCTGCATCATCCCTATTTCAGAAAAATAATTTAAAAAAAAAAAAAAAAAAAATTCCTTGGCAAAAAAGTGCAAACATTTTTTCATTTCATTAGATACTGAAGCTCAAAAAAATGTGTAGTACAGAACATCTGCAGCAGGTTGGTTAAGTGTAGCAGCAGCTTTTTGGAGGAAGCTTTGAAGGAGATGGGTGAGCCTCGTCTCCATTAATTTTTGTCACATCCAGTCTGAAAATATTGACAGATGGCTGCCTGGATGTGCTAAAATAGAGCCAACAAATACTGAAGCTCAAATTTCCAACTTCAGTGAACATTTAGGTTTGATATATGATACAGTAAATGCTGAAGACATATTAAATAACACAGCACATGCAAGAAGCCATTCGGAAATGTAATTTTTTCAAGAACAGGTGATTTGTTTGATTTTCTATATTTAAACATCAATAAAATTGCAGCAAGAAAGTTGTAAACATCAAAAAATGATCGTAGCTGCCAGTGCAGCTACAGCCAGATGGGGTTAGCCACAGTTTGTCTGCTTACAAATATAATACTTAATCAGGGATATTATGGACTCATTCATGCTGCTGCTTTCACTACCACAGAGTTTTCTTGTCAACGTGATGATGTGAGAACTATGGGAGGTTGGATTCTCTCCCTTTTTTCCTGGAGCTGATTAGGTTTTCAACGTTTTCTCAACTGGCCACCAGGTGGCATGTTTTGGGAAAAAAAAATATACAGTATAAATATTTTCAGTCAAATCTCCATAACTATGAAAATTAATGTAAAAAAAAAAAAATGCAACAAATGACCAGGAACTCATACTTAGTGACACAGTAAAACGTCTCCTGCTATGCTGCAGCTGCCGTTTGTGACAAATTAATGTTTTCAGTCTCGCTGCAGATGCTTCATGTCTGCAAAACTGAGACTGTAGCTTCATTTTTTGAGCAGTAGTAGATAATCATGAGATAGAGCTTATTAAATGTTCTTTGACATTAGAGGATTGATCACCATGTGGCGTTTTTGATCAAACAAAATATGATTGATGTTTTCGGCCGTATCTCCGTTACTGTGAGTCAAACTAAAACGCAAAGCGACCATGGAGATTATACACTTTCGTGATGATATGTCTTCTGCCATTTGTGTGTGTAGAAAGGAGATATCAAAACTTATGGAGTTCACGCGAACACTGAAATGTGTGTTTTTGTACATACCTCTCCTTCATTTCAAAGCCAACTCCAAAACTGTATGATTTGTACCTCCTGCAATTGTGCTCACATACAACAAAGAATGAAACAAATGTAGACTTGACATTACTTAGTGATGTGTCTTTGTGAAGGCAGCATGAAAACATCTTTGAAAACTGCTTACTCTCAGTTGGGTGCCTTCTAAGCCGCATTACTCCTCCTTCAAAATACAATGGCAGGATTGTGGCGTACGTGTTTCATAAACACTGATGCAGGAGGGGATGAAAGCGTACAGGCTCTGAGGGACATTACAAGTGGTATCAACCTCTTTCTTTTGAAAGAAATTCTTTCACCACTTCACTTTCACTAATGTTGGAGAGAACACATCAAACATGTTCAGTGCTGCTGTCTTCCTGTAAAATGAACCAGAGGCCATTTAAATAAGGGCAAAGACACCGGAGATGTGAAGACATTGTGTTAAAACACACACACACACACACACACACACACACACACAGATTTGAAATAAAGCAATTACAACGTGATTAAAGTGTAGATGTTCAGTTTTAATTTGAGGGGTATCACAAAAATATTGCATTCACCGTTTAGGAATTTTGAGCCTCTGTGAAAATGGGGAAGTTTGTATGGAAACGGCTTTTCCCTAATGTTCCATTGTTGTGGTGTGCAAAGACGAAACAACAAATATTGTGCCACTGTCCACATACTTATGGACCTAAATATATGTTGTACTCAGTTACTTGTCAATGGAGCTTTGACAAGATAAAAAAAAACAAAAAAAAAAAAAAACTAAATGTCTTTCCATTTGATTAAACCATGTACCACGTTTGTGTCCGAAACACAAATGAATTGAAGTGCAGACCGGTAGGCAGAGCAGGTTTCGTTCTACGATTGCTTAATTTGGGATTTAAGCAAACTCACCTGTCGAGAGTAGAAGTGTATCAATCTCAGCTATTCCTTGTCCTGCAGGTGTTCCAAGAGGGGAAAAAAAAAAAAAAAAAAAAAAAAAATTTTGATCACACAGCATGCTTTAAACTGCAGCTAGGTGAAACACCACCAAAAAGGAGCTACATCAACATTTTAAGAATCAAGATGGCAGTGTAACAATAACAGAGACATTTGTGCTAAATAAAAAGAAAAAAGGGGGGTGAAGGCACTCACGGTACTCATCATAAATACAAGCACACAGACAAAATACCCACGGAGGATGGAGCTAATTGGACACAGCTGTAACGAGATAGGAAGGGGGCACGTAGAAGGACACAGGTGAAACACATGAGGCTGATCACACAGGAGGGAAAAAAAAATAAAGGAGGAAGTGTAAAAAGGAGAAAATCCTTTGAAAATAACAGGGGAAAAAAGGAAGTAACACAAGTAATTGAGAAAATATCTCAACCTAAGGTCCAGATCTACTCTCACCTGACGCACATTTAGCAACACAAGCACGTTAATGGCCGAGTCCTCGATGTAAAACATGATGTTGTAAGTAACCTTGATTGAGGTGGCATCATCCTTTGCTGTCGGGCTACTGTGTGAACTTAGTTGATCTCTGCTCTATCAAATTTAAACAGACTCAATGAGCAGCCTTTAAGCAGCGCTTGTAAACAAATGGTCTTATTCAAAATAGCTTCAATAATTAATACAATCCTTGTAAAAAAAAAAAAAAAAAAATCAAATGGGACTTTGCAAATATACTCTTTTATGTGTGAGTTTCTCAATGCTTTTAAAATAGTCAGTGAGGTCTGCTGCTGAAACAGTCTAAGTGTGAATCTTTGTCTTTGTCGTCTCCCTTTTTCTCAACCTTTAAACCGTAAATTAAAAACATCCATATCTGTGAAAAGAAAAGAAGAATGACCTGTCCCTTAGCCTCTGGCTATGTACCCCATCCTATTGAGTTACTGTGGTTAAACTTCTCCTAATTTCCTTTAATTTTAGCTAATATTGAATATGTTATTTCATGTGCATGCACACGAAAACATTGCGTCTCTCTTTGTAAATGCTGATACTTGAGAGATTTACTTTCCACCAACACGCATGCAGATAAACACATTCGATCATAGTCACAAATGCAATAGTCTGACAACGTCAGGGGAGGGATTTAACCTTTTTCTATGCTTTCTGTCTCGTCATTGGCTTGGCGTGATTAATAAGGCTTCTCCGACCTACAGTTCCTCAGGTGACTGTGGAAAGTGTGGGCTGTGCGTCTTTTTATACATGATGTTCCCTCAAGCAGTGACACACAGCAGCATTAGAGTGTAGAAAAAGAATGAAATGGAGAGAAAAAGATTAACTATAAGCAAACATCTATCCCTCCACAGCTCTTCTCTATTCTCTACCCATTATTTGTCTTCATTCTGTTTTTGGTGGAGAATAAGCTTTGCAGCTTTCCTAAAGCTTCACTCTAACTGCGAACAGATTTTGGTTATTGTGAGAGGCCTTTTCTAATGATTGCTCCATTGATGGGTTTCTTGTCATTATCTCGGTTTCCTTCTTCACCCCCTGTGTCTTTTTGCCCCGGGTTGAAGAGGTGGCTTTGGTATTTGGCCCACCTCGTGGATTTGCAGCCAGCCAACACAAACTCTATAACAAGCTACTGGCAGGATGGGAGAAGTTGTGTACCCATAATTTGCTCACGATTTGCAAATTAAGGTCTGAATTTGCTCCTAGCTCTATTCTGCATCTGTCTCTTCCTTTCTTCTACTCTATCCCTTCCTCCCCCTCAGTGGCTCCCATTCTTCCAGTTATTTTTAAGAGTTACAAGGAAAGTAGGCTAGTAAATCCTTGAATATATGAGGCAGTGCGGGACTCAACCATTCATGTAAATGATCCCAATACTGCACCTAGGTTTCTCTGCAAAAAGGTCCCCAGCACTTCTACAACTCAATTCCAGTTTCATCTAGCATATAATTGTCCATTCAACCACGAGTGTAAATTCTATCAATATTCCCCATCAGTCCTCCGTCTCACATAGAGGTTCCTATTCGCTCTCCTGTTTGCCTGGATGACTTGATTCACTGAAGGGGGGAGCTGATTCATTTTCAAAATTTGCCATTCGCATTGCTGCCCCTGCTATTGTTATTGTTCCTTACTGTATCTATGGCTGAGATGAGATTTTCTTGTCTAAGCTGGTGGAAGAACGGTGAAGTACAAAGTAGTTTCAAAAACACTTTCACCATATCAATGTAACAGGTATTTAATGTTTTCCCTCCCTCTCATATTCTCTGGCTCATTAGTACAAGCAGCACTGGGCTTCAGGTGTAATAAAGTTACAAAATTTGCACGTAAGATTACTTTTTTCTTATGGTGACTACAGGTCAAGTAATCAGATAAACAAACCTTTAATATATCACCACATTTTTGTGTATATTTTACCATAATTGACTGATGTAACCAATGAAACAGGCTACTGAGATTTATTGTGTTAACAGCAGCAGCAAACTAAACAGTGTCTCAATCGAACATTTTTTTCCACATCTAACCCGTTAATTAAAGGCTGCTTCAGATGAAAATCTTACTTTTGACCTTGTAAACATGTCAAATCAAATGAAATCTGTATAAGCCAAAATCCCAATTTACACATTGTCTCACTGGGCTTTGACAAACTGTACGGATGTGACATCCTCAGCCCTTAGACCCTCAAACCAGATGAGGAAAAGCTAAATTAGAAACCTCAGAAAGAACCACAGAAGAGGGATCTTAGGATTGACAGATGTGCAATAGATGTCACTTGTACTGAACACAACACAACATGACAAGAACAGATTAGTAAGAAGGTATAAGATGTCCATGAGTGAAAGAGTATTTGGAATCTATAAATCCAGAGCTATGTGAAGTCTATAGATCCAGAAGCAGGTGTAGTTTATTGATCCAGAAGTCACTGTAGTCCATGGATCCAGATGTGTGCTGGGCCATCCAGACGAGGATCCAGGTCAAAACATCTCCAGTGGGTGTCGGCCAAGACCACAGCAGCAGCTCCAACCGCCATCTATAAAGGCCTGCAGGTCTACGAAGCACAGACACCAGGGAAGACGTAGAATTAGTATAATGTCTTGTTGGAATATGGACATTTAGAGGAGCAGAAGGAGAGAAACAGGGAAAGGAGGACAGAGGAACTCACCCTAACACCAACCTTTGATTCCAAGTCTATCGAAGCCTGGAATCAATATACGCTATAATTCTTTTACAGCTTCAAGTTTTAACACTGACAATGACACCTGGGGAACAAACCCACCCAGAATATGTGCATGTGGCCAGTGGTCCTCATATGGTGGGGTGATGGCCTAAATATTGCTCTAAAACAGGTGACCCTCCCTGAAACTATAGAAACACTGAGGGGAGGGTGACAGGAGGACGAGGAGTGTGTGTGAGAAGAGACAAAAGAGACTTTCTAGTCTGCAGGGCTTGTATGTTGTAGTCATGGAAGATTCAGGGACACGTTCACTTGAGGGAACTGCAAGTACTAGTAAGGGCTGCATTTAATCTATTATTAGAGCTGATGGGGCAGGAGATGAAGGCTGGAGCGTTAGTGCAATTTCCAGCTTCAACAAATGTGATAAACCATCAAGTGGTAAGGGATATCTTTTTTAAAAATCGGCCTTATTCTCTTGACGGTCAGAGGGTTTTCATTAAAAATGGACCAACTGGGTTTTTCCCAGCAGTTGTGCATCTAAAGCTGAGGTGATTAATAAAGGGACAATGCGAGACATCCCCGCGAGGACAAACCATTAACCATCGTAATCATCAAATGTAGCACTCACTCCCAAAGCAATGGAGCAATTCTGTTCACAAAAACTTAAGGTGAAAAATGTCTGTCAGCGACCTTTTTTCCGTGACGACGACGACGAGAAGTTGATGAGCTCAAAATAGATCATTGGTAATTAAAACTATGACCAAATGTATTTTAAGTTTTGACTAACGAGATGAGACTGTACTAAAATGTTAACGGTGGATGAACAGACATTCAGCACGCGTGATGCATGACATTCTTCCGGTCTAATTCGTCATGACTTTAGTGATGTGTTTGGACGGAATCTCAGTGTTCTTGTGCTCTGTGACCAAACCGTGGTGGTTAACAGAGGAGATGTGCTCCAGGATGAACCCCATCACTTTCATCAACAGTAGTGAAGCAGCACACAGCAGACTCAACTTTTTTTTTTTTTTTTTTTTTCTTTTCTTTGGACACATTGAGTTAGCTAGACCAGCTAAACATAAAATTAAATTGTTTTTGGCTTTTTAAAGTAAAAGTAGGTTTAAGGTGATCTGCTCTCACTTAAAAATGGTGATTTAACTAAGAAGCCTAAGTTAACTTGCTTATGTAACTATTTTCGGAATTTTATCTTCTACATTGCTTTTATTACAGATAGTTCAACAAAACCAAGTAGGACATTTTAGGTTTTACATTGAGTTGTCTTGCCATTACGTAAGGATTAAAGACAACAAAAGTTGAGTCAAACTAGTTGATCACCCGTGCTATTATATAGATAAAACAGAGTGGTATACTCTGTGGTATACTGTATGTATTTACAGACATCAGTGGCTGCTCAGGGACAATTCAGCTATAGCATTCACAGTTTGTTCATGGCTAAGTTCTATACTTCCAGGAAGAAAGAGTTCTTTAAAGATTGTTGAAAGCATACGTGCTTCTCCTCACCCTTACATATTTAGATGGTTTTTTTTAACTGTAAATGTGTCTGAAATTCAATTATGCAAGAATTCAGAAATCTGGCCTCAGGAAGACTTTAGAGCTGCAGCAGCATCCAAGAACGTTAATCAAAAGCCAAAATGCAATAACTTTATAAAACTCATAAACGCCACCTTATATTGAAAACAGTCTTATTTCTGTCCGTACTGTGTATATAATGATTAACAGTGGAATTTAACTAATTACATTTACTCAAGCACTGTACATAAGTACTATTTGAGGTCCTTGTACTTCTTTTGAGTATTTCCAGGGTCTGCTACTTTAATCTTCCATTGCATTTCCGAGGGAAATATTGTACTTTTAACTCCATTGCATTTATTTATTGACAGTAAATGAATTTTAATATTAGAAGCAATTTTAGAAGCAATCGGAAACTTTACTTTAAGATCTTTACTTAGGTAGTATTTGCTTTCACTAAAGTATCTTTTCAACATGATATTTTTACTTAATACAGGGGAATCTTTACAGCGCTGATAATAGTATATCTGTATTGAATGGTGCAGAGGAAGAACCACCACCTATAGAACAGGGGTCTCCAACCTTTTTGGGACCGAGAGCTGCTTGTTCAAAATAAATTTCTTAAATAAAATATATGTCTTAATTTAGCAATGAACATAAGACTATTTAAGATTATTTGTGATTTTATTTACAGTGAATACTGGTTAGACAGACATTCAGACATGAAAAATTATTAAAAAAAATAAACATTGCCAACTATTTTGGCTCAGTATTGTTTAATATTACACGAACAACGTATATACAAGTGTTTAAAAACTGTTGAAATGACATTATTCTTGGAAAATCGCACCTCAACAGCTATCAAATAACAAAAAAATAAGGATTCACTTTTTCTATTAATGTCCGCACAATAATAAATGTGCCCTTTTAACACACAACACAGAGAGTAAAAACTGTTCTAATTCAAAATTCCAGAATCTTTGGAGAATCACACCTCAGTTACAGCCACAAACAGAATCTGTTTGAATCTTAAAACATAAGCACCTGTCAATTAAATATTTTCAAAATCTGTTTCATGCATTTCGATTATTATTTCAGTATTAGTGAGGAGCCTGACATTGCATTGAGTCCACCAGTGCACTGTAGCCAGGGGTGAACTTGACACAGCAACTCTGATCGAATCTTCAAAGTGAATATCTGTTAAGCAACTTCTGTGTTTGTTCTTAATGAAATGGAAAGAGAAGGCTGATTCACAGAAGGTAGGTTGAACCAAACAGACTGGCAACCTTTAAGGCTGCTGTGTGCAACATTCCACAAGGCCCCAGAAGTGGGGGGATCCCTGGTGGGCTTTGAGTTGAATGTCGTTTTCCAAAGTGGGAATTTTCATCTCTACCCCACCAACATTTTTTTTTTTTTAAAATTTCACATCAACTTGAATGAGACGGTTTGAAATGAATGACACACATGGCTCCATCTTATCAAACTCATTAAATCTTGCTTCAAACTTTCTTGCCCACCCCTAGAAATGAGTTGGGAGTACTTTTATGCAAGGCCCCAGACGCAGCAGCATGATCATTTAGTACTGACGCACAGAGAAAACGTTCATGTTGGCTCTGAATGTGTTCACAGTGCCGATCGTGTCGGAGGAATTCTTGCTTTTGCCCTTCAGTTTCATAGTTCAAATGATTCCGTTTCCCTGTGATGTCTGTTAGAAAGGCAAGGTCCAGAATTCACTCAATGTCTTGCAGCAAAGTAGTCTCCTCCTCTCCTTTTGGACTCCATGAACCTTTTTTATTTCACCCAGAGGTGACAGAAAACGCTGCAACACTCTGCTCCTGCTGAGCCATCGAATCTCCATGTGTAGCAACATGTCTCAATATTCAGCTGACAGCTCCTTTAAAAGAACTTTGAATGCCTCGTGTTGGCTGGCTTTTGAGCAAATTCTTTAAACCTTCACAACTGGGATCAAGACGTAGTCGAAACGGATCCCCTTTGGCAAGTATTGTGTGTTGATGGAGAATGCAGTGGTAAATCTTTGGACAATCAGGATCATGTCTGCAGCGGGGAATAAAACCCGAGTGACGGACGGTCACTGTGGAGGCTCCGTCTGTCATCACTGAAAGCTTCTCCAGTGGAATATTTTTTCCTTTTTTTTGTGTGAAATTATCAGGTACAGACTCTGGAGGATTCAATAAAGCAGAGACTCACAGGGAGGCTCTTAATCTAAATCGTTTAACTGAAAATAGGTCGACACCGGGAAATCTAACTAGATGTTCAATGGTACAGCTTAAGGGACAGGCAAACGCAGTAGTGGAGAAATGAAAAGATGATCAAAACACAAGGAACTCGCGAGGACGCTGGAATGCTCACTGGGAAGAAAAGACAATCTGGCACAGGAGGAAAGGAACACAGGGTTTAAATACAAAGGAAGGGGTAGATAATGAGACACAGGTGAGACACATTAGGAAGAAGTAATCACACACACCTGAGGGGACAAGACTTGACAGGAAGTGGGGAATAAGACACAACAGAATTTCAAAATAAGATGGGAAACACTGATTGACCCTAACAACAGACATATGAACACTACTGGACCCTGACAGAAATACCTTTTCATGGTATCGTAGATGTCAACACTGGATACGGAACCACTTGAAGGTCACGGTTAAGTTGTTCAATTACGGTCGTGGACGTCGCTGACACCCGTCAGAAAACAGCTGAGTGAGCAGAGACAGCAGCGGTGATATTTTTGCCATGTTTATGGTAACAAGGTGTTCTTCTCTACTACAGATGTAGTAGATAAGCTGTATTCGGATGGAAGGAGTGACGTACTCCTTCCATCCGAATACAGCTTCTCGTTTTTAGCTAAGTAATGTGCAGCCCCAACACGGGCACCATGTTGGCAAGGCATGCTTGCTTTGATTAGGTATTTGATTGCATTTTTTCAAACATCCTTATTTAGGTCCCACAAATAAAACGGGTAATCGTGGCCTTTTAACCCACTTTTAAACATATATATTAACATTTTAACATTGACTGTAGGTGCCTTTTGACTCCAACATGATAATACAGTATGATTGTAGAAGATTTCTAATTTAGCTGAAAAAATATTATCATTATCAGCTATAACAGAGAGAGGAGGAGAGAAATGTGTGTGTCAGTGTCAGTCTTTTCTTTGGAGCTGATCATAAACTGAAAGGAAATAAGTATTTCTCCTCTTGCAGTGAATTGAATTTTCCATCCAGCGTACATTAGCTAGTTTGATTTAGTCATTTATTTTTTCAACCTTGATTTAGGCACACGCGGGTGGATGATTATCTCAGAGATGGTGCAGCATATTTAGATATCAACCATGGTTAGATGTTGTAGTATTAGACATCCCTGCTTTCTAGCTTACTTGCATTTCTCTGACTTTTTATTCTGTTCTTCCTGCTCTCTTGCGTGTAACTCATTCTTTCCTCCTGCGATATGTTTCAGAATTCAAAGATTTGAATTGAGGTTATTCACAACGCATGCAATTTGTCTCTGATTTTCTCATGCTGCTAAACCCTATAATATCAAGGCTATATAAAAACTATGAAGGTTAGAATAATTTGTGCCGGTTAAAATAGAAATGCTCCATCAAATCTGACAATTATGAATGATCTATTAGTCATGGATGGGTCCGAATAAGGCAGCGTCTGGTTCCAGCGTCGGCAGGCTTAACGTGTTACAGTAAAATTGCCTTGAGGAGCACTTCTGCAATTGCGGCGAAATGTGACCAAATGAGAAACCTGTTGAAGCGGCAGACTCGCTTATGTTGTGAACACAATGAAAGGCTGAGGAATTCGTCAATCACAGGCACCGAACCTGCAGCCGCCTCCCAGCCACAGCTCTCAGAGACGACGGTAGCCCGGCCTACTGACACCATGTTTGCTGGTCTCCCCAAGCCTCCACAGAGACAACCAAGCCAGAGTCTCACCATACACCAAAAATGTGAGGCTGTGGAAACACTGCATCACTGCATGGAGATATTCTGCTGCGAATATTTAAGAGGAAACCATTGAAAGGCCAACGCGAAAACTTGTAAAGGGTAAACTTCATTTGCTCATTTGTTAACGACGCCATCCGCCAGGCCAAAAACTTTCTCATATATGCTAAATACTGTCAGTTTTTCACTCACTCATAGGGCTGGGAGATATGAGAGTGTGTGTATACATATAGTGGAAAGAGAAAAAATCTCTCAATGTATATTTCCTCTTATCGTTTAATTCATCAACTACCTTAATACATGATGAGACACTGATGAGCTAAAAACAGCTTGTTCATAAACAAAAAAAAAAAACTTTGACCACATGCACTTTGCGCTTTTGTTAGAGAGAAAAGACTAAAGACTAAAAGCTTATCTTACTTTACTTTTCTTACTTATTTTCTATGTTAATCAGTTGCATTCAAAATTTTTTATTATTGGAACTCAAGTTTTCTTTCTGGCTTCACTTGCCATCATGACTCTCTTCCAGTCCCATGCCAACATAAATAAAGCAACAGCTGAGCGGATAAATGCCTTTGATATGTAACAACGACTTCTCTCGGAGAACAGAAAGTTGTCTCTCTCCTTTTATCTGTCAAACATTTTGTATGATGCTTGTCGAGCAAGAAGCTGGTGTTGCTGCAAAATTTAAACCTTACGCCTGAACTTAAGGATTTATCAGGTACAGGCTTAGGAGGATTCAAGAATGCAGTGACTCACAGGGAGGTTCTTCATCAAAATCGTTTCACTCTGAAAATCGATCGACAACAGGAGATCTAACTAGACAGCAAAGGTGCAGTTTAGGAGACAGGCAAACTCGTAGTTGAGATACGAAACAATGATCAAAACACAAAGAACTCGCAAGGAATAAACGCTGGACTGCTGACTGGGAAGACAAGACAATCTAGCACAGGAGGAGAGGAACACAGGGTTTAACTACACATGGGAGAGGTAGACAATAAGACACAGGTGAGACACATTAGGGAGGAGAGATAATCACACACACCCGAGGGACAAGTCTTGACAGGACATGGGGAATAAGACAACAGAATTTCAAAATAAATGGGGAAACACAGATTGACCCTAACAGACAGACGCATGAACACTACCGGACCCTGACACTGAAACAATACTGAAATAGTACTGAAATAATCATTTGAAGGTCAGCTGGTTAACAAAGCTCCAACGCCTTGACATCAACACCGACGCTTTGTGGACACACAATAACACAGTCACACACACACACACACACACACACAAACGGATACAACCACTTGCTGGAACGGACACACAAGATTAATGGAGCCACGAGCCTTTCAATCACAAACAGCAGGTGCTTAATTGCAGCAGGCAGGAACAAAAGAATGACCTGAGTGTGTCAAACGCTTTCCCCCTTGAGACTGTGACACATGCTTTTAAGCCAATAGGTCATCAGTATCAAAAATTTGCATGACTCACTCTCTCCCGCACTCAACCATCCACATCTCTTTGCCTCTTTCTTTCATTAGTAATGGGACGTATTACTGCTCACAGCTGCAAGATGAAGAGGGAGTCAGAATAAATATTCACACGCTCAGAATACAGGAATAGACTCTGATGGACTGCGGAGGACGGGATCGGCGAGAGCAGAGAATGACGGACGAGTCCTAATTCTTGAAAAGCCTTTTTTAACGGCAGCTCTGTTTTACACCGACGCTGACTGCTGAATCCCGTTTCCTCTTGAGGGGCCACGTGATCCTATGAACGAGTGACTTTTATTAATCAGTTCAATCGTTGCCAATTTTTCAATACATCAAGGGTTGCTTGTGTTGTGAATTCAAATTAATAGTGTTAATATATGAGCCAATCATAGAGCTTTGACTTTCTTTCAGCCAATGACAGCAAAGGCTTCTGTGGTTGGCCTAAAAATAAGGATTAACTAGTCTGTGATATGCCCCATTTTGGCCTTTATCATGGCTCAAAAACTGACTTCAAATGAAAAGTTTAGGTCTTATCATTAAAGAGAACATCTGCAAATTAATATTATACTCGATGTCTTAGAATCCAGCAAATTCAGGCACGATTTGAGATGAATAAATCTCTCTTTTGATATCTTCGGCACCCTTCTGAGTGATAGAGATCTGCACTTTTCTGAGCACACTCTTTTGTGTGCTCACTCGATTTGGTTAATCTTCGAAAGTGGAGGGGAAAAAAAAGGAGGTTTATCTCTTTATATAGAAAATACATTATACAGTCAAACATTACAGCCATGTCAACAATATACTGTATATTCAAAGTACGAATCTGCTTTCCACACAATATTTTTAATCTGGCTGCAAAGTTAATTGTACTTCCATCCAGACACAAAACCATCAGTGCGATCACTGATGAGATCACTGATCGATAAAAATGGGTCTTTAGTAGGTGTGTTGTCACACGAATAACAGAACACATTTCCATGGCAGAAGCCTTTCTCACACTGTGAAGTTCAAATGCTGCAGTATAGTTGTACTGCTAAAGTGGTAAATGTAGGGAATCCGATAATTGTTACCATCTCCATCTTCATATTGTCCAAACAATAGTGACATTATGGAGGCACATTATGATAAAAGATGCAAACTAAATCTTAACACACGTCTAAAATATAAAATACAATGTTCCATCTTGTTTTACCTTGTACAGTTTCCACAGTTATTCCATCTGTTCTACTATTACATGGGAATGGTGACCAAGAAGGATAACGCCAATTCCTGTTTTGGCGGCCGATGGCCCCTTTGTGCTTTAGACCCAAGATAAATCCCAGTGACCGCATGTCCATGTACAATAGACTATAAATTTAGTGTTGCTTAACTTAACGGTAACTTAAAGTCTTAATGTATAATATGCATCATAGTACATAAAAACTCCATATAGACATTAACAAGGTCACAAAGGTGGATTTCGACTAAGGCGGTCCCTTAAAAATAGAGGACATCAGCACTTATAGTCACTAATATGTCATAAAATTATATTTATTCTCCATATCTTCTATCAAAGAAACAGACGCACGCAGAAAACTGTTTAGCTTTTTCTTTGATTAGCCTAACGTGCAACTTTTAGCATTATTGAGGGAAACCTGTTCACCAAGCCCACAGACGCAGACAGACAGGGCAGGTTTTACGCTGCGGTGGATTCACAGGAATAATAGGGGGGCAACGCGAGTGGTAGGTAGCCCCAGAAACAAAACAATCCCTGACAAAGAACAGGTGAAAGAAATATAACAACAAAGAACAAGAGCTGAAAAAAAGAAAAGACATCATCCCGTCTGTAACACCCTGACATGCTAAAGTGCTGCGTTCCAGTTCTTAAAACCAAAAACATAAAACATCAACCCTCTGGTTGGTGGTGACGAAAACAGAACAGTACTCCAGCTATGGTCGAGTGTGGTATCGGGCAGAATGAAATGAGTGAAATATAGCACTGACAGCGGGCTTTGGGTAGTCGGCCAATACTGGTTGGGATGGTGGATTACTGTTCAAATTTCCAACTGGACGTGAAGCAGCAGAGATATGGTTCTGCTTTGGGGCTGTGGCTGAGGACCGGGGAGGAGCTTGAAACACAGTAGCCGTAACCTCCGACGTGCCAGCAGCAACAGAAGCAGCTCTCAGCCGACTTTAAAAACTAAACAATACGCATGCACGGCAAGTGTAAACCCACCACTGCCCACCGCTGCTGTTGAGCTCGTAGGCAGAACATGCAAACTGCATATAAACAAGTGAGACGTGATTGTGTGAGGCTCATCACTGAACCATGTGGACAAGAAGGACCTCCAACGTCCATAACCCTTCACTTTTTACTTGCTTTATATTCGGCCTCTCCCTCTCTCTCTCTCTTTCTGTTTTTATCCTCTTACTTTAAATTCTTTTTGATTTCCATTTTTCCCCCTTCTGTGTAGTCTTCAAACTCTCCTTCATCCTCTGTCCTCCTTTTCCACTTCATCCTTTGCCTTTGTATCTTTTTTTGCTTTTTTTGCTTTACTCCTCTTCTTTACCTATCTTTTCCATTTCCTCCCTCGGTTCTTTCTTCTCTTCCTCCTGCTCATTTACTGTCCTCTCCCAGCGCTCTTCTCTCTGGACCAGCCCTTCTCTTTGAAGACCTCATGTAGTATGTTCTGTTTTCTCCTGCCAGGCGTCGCCATTCATCTGAAATTCATCTGTGACAGATTTCAGCTGGTCATTTAGCTCCCTGAGTTCCCTGATTGAGAGTGTCCTTCTCTTCCTTTTCTCTCTGTTTCATGTACCCCTCTTCTTTTTGCTCCTTTAATATTCCCTCCTGTAGTTCTGTCACTGTTTTTCTGATTACCTTTCGGAGCAGTTTTTTGGTATCTAAGTAATGTCGGCTTGAGCAACCCATCACTTTGCTTTGACACTTTTATTTTTGCCTGCAGACATGCTGCTATCTTTTGTGTCTCCTGATCATTCGGGTTTTTCGTTCTCTGTACTCTGTTTTCACTGTTTGCAACTGGAGCCTTCTTAAGTGAGGAGATCTGAAAATCTTAAGATGTGATGGTCTCAGAGTTGTTATGATTCAGCCATGTTCCCTCTCTCGCTGAGCTCCATTAGCCCACCCGCTCCGTTTATGTCATAGTTGAAATTTAGCGATATTTTTTTTTGCAGCGATAAGCTGGTTCATCCACAGCGGGAATTAAAGGTCATGCAGACGTGGTTATCTGGGCCGATGGTTTTGTGGGTGACTGGAGGTTGAAGGCAGCTTTGGTGGGCAGCTTTCAGGTGCACCAGCAAACAAACCCGTTTCTTCTCTGGAGCTCTCTCGGGGGGAATCTTGACTAGTTTCAATTTTGCCAATATGACAAATAAAATCCCCAATATAATAATAATGATAATAATACAAGATCAAAAGAATAAAAACACAGCAGAAATGTGCTTAGTCACCACAAAATTGTCATTATGTGCAAATGGGAATACTTTAACTGTAAGACTTTTGTGATTCGAAAGTTGAACCAATGGAACAATCTTTTTTTTTTTTAATGCTATAAATTAAATGCAAATTAAAGATAAATGCATTAACTATATAGTATGCAGACTGGGCATAAGCTAACATAGACAGGATGTACTGCAGGTTTTCTGTGTTAAATCGGCTTCCCGAGGATGGAGACCAACAGCATTTATTCCTACAGCTTTCCAGCAGATCTCTTAGATAATAAGAAAACGCAAAAAAAAAACAAACATAAAAGGAAAGAAAAGCCAGTCAGAT
>KV751330.1:13306414-13317923 GCA_001698575.1 Mola mola | reverse complement strand
AAATGCTGCATTAGGTTTGAAAAAAAAGGCTTTAAATCAATTCAAAACATCCAGACTGTCAACAAGTTATTGGTTGGGTCTTTCAATTTATTAGATTATTATCCACTAAAATAATGCACAAGCAACATCAGGCTGGCAATTTGTCCGACATCAACCAGCGAAAACTTCGATTGCCATGTAGACAGCAATGCAAACCTGCCTGCAAAAACGTACTAAACATAATATTGAAATAACTAAGAAGGTAGTTTTCTATTTGTATTTTTTAAAAAGAAGTTCAGATGTAATTTATTCACACGTAAGGGTTAGAACAGTCCACATTGATGCTCTTTTTAAGACAAAAGACTTAAGACTTTTCTTTAGGTTAATGATTTAAAATTATTCAATTTGACGTTATTTGCAGGAAAAAAATGATTAAAACAGATAACTGTCATGGTTACGGTTTTTTAAGGTTTTCTGCTGGATTTTGAATGTCTACGTTTATGCTTGTTGGGTATTTGTATTCAAATGTATTCGTTGTGTCATGTTTCACTTTGAAGGATTGTTTTATTCTTGGTATTGTTCAGTTTTTTCTAGGGTTCGTTCCTGAGTCACCCGTGTTTCTGCTGTTTGAGTTTTGAATTTTTATTGCTTCCTTTTTTATATTTTGACTCCTGCTTGGTCTTCTATACTGTTTACCTGCGTTTTGTCTTGCAGGACCTTTGCTGCGTGGAATCAGGGAAACTGGTTCAATTAGGAGCACCTGGCCAGTAATCCCAGTTACTTAAGCTTCTGCTCAGACACCAGTGTGCTCTCTGGCTCTCTGACCGCAGACTCTCCAGTGATAAACATGCCCTGCCATTTTGTTTTATTGTCCTTTAGTTTCTTTAGAGCTCTGCACTTACAACATGCACCACAGATTGATCACTGCACCCCTGCACCTGCACACACCACTGATTCGACTAGTCACACCTCATCCACATGATCGTGTAGTTCGTTGTTGGCTCTAATAAATATTTGTTAAGAAAAAAAACCTCCATTATTCCGTGTACATCTCCCTCCTTTGTTGCGGCCTGTGAGCCTGTCGTCACGTATCCAAGGCTCTGTTCCTCCTTGTTCCTCGTCTTGATTTGTTTTCCTTCTTGTGATTACCTTCCTGTGTCCTTTTATCTGCCCCACACTCATGTGTCCAACTATCTCCGCCCTCCTTGTGTATTTAAGTCCCAGTGTTTTCTCGTCCCTCAGTCAGACTGTTGCATGTGTCATGTGCCAAGTGTTTCCTTCGTCCTTCATCTTGTGGATTTTGACTATTCCCGTTTCTCAGATTGTGGATTATCCTTTGCAGTTTTCTTCTGAAACCTTTGCCATCCACATGACCCGAGTTTATCAATGAATTCCATAATAAATACGACTGAACTGCATCTCGTTCTGCCTCCGCGGTCAGGTGTTTCGGTCCTACGTCCTTTTCCTGGTGTTCTCGGCTCAAATAATGTAACCGATAACACCCAAAAAGATTTGAAGAGAAAGCTCGTTAATTATCTTATTTCAATGTTTATTTACAACTGTTCCAATTATTTTACAAAAAGGGGATCAATAATAATAGAAATAAGAAGAAGTATAATTGACAGCATCTACAAAATTTTATTTTCATAAAAGAAATTATTTGATTGAGTTACAACTCTTAGAATAAAGTGCTCTGACTGGAAAATGACTTTATGAACAACTTACTTTAATTGAATCATTTTCAAATGTTTGCCAGATGACAGGACACCGACTCTTTCCTCTTTCTTTACTCCTCTGAGAATAAAAAAGTCCAGAAGTTACAAACCGCCAAATCGGTGTTCATTTCGGCGGCCGTTAAAGATTCAGTTTAGTTTTCAGACAGAAATGCTTATTAGTTTTACTCCCATTTTAGGTAACAAAATGTCATTATATTAGATTTGCTCCCTGTAAACTGATTCAGTCTCGCCTGGTGTTGTAACACTAAGAGCAGTGTGGCTCCTCTGTGGCTCCAAGAACATGGTGACACCTATAATGTGTGTGTGGTAGAACAAGAGTGACCAAGCTCCAGCTACTGCTAACTAGCACTAGCTTTAGCACTAGCTTTAGCTTTAGCTGACCACTTTTTCAGCTTGGCAATGGTGTTTGAGTGTCCTCAGTTTTGAGTTCACAATACAATTTTTTCACGATTATTTTTTTGTCACATAAGAGAAGTTGCAAATATTGTCCTCAAATGTTCTTTTTATCAAAAAGTAATCTTTAAGTTAAATTTTTGAGGTTGTTTTCTAACTCGAAAAGAACAAAAAACACGGCACATTTTTTTCATTCATTACCCTGCAAAATGATACTGAAAATATCTTCTCTGGAAATATCTATAAAATAGAAAAATTTGAATTGAAAGCAATTTTCCAAATCAAATAAAGTAAAATTACAAATAAGGCGATTCTCTTTTAATAACAACAGTGCAGCTTCTGTTGCTGGTTTTGATTTTACACATTTTTCTCAAAAGTCATCATATTAATGCCATTTGCTCAATCACGTGCTTCAAAGGCATAATGAGAGACACAGTTGGAATTTGTTCATCACACAGCCCAGCGGTGGCTTTTTTCAGAGGCTTATTGGCTCCAGACCTTCTTGCCTGGAGATCTGGAGAGATCTGGGAGATGTTCTGTCTGCCCTGGCACACACTCCAGCTCTGATCAAACAGTGAGGGCAAGACATATCAGCTGTCTCCAAAACATAATGTGGCAGGTAAGTCAATTATTACTGCTTGTGGAGTCTTTATTTGTCACTGCTTGGGGCCAGTTATGTAACGAAGATGACAGCGGTGCATCTGGTAGATGAGCTATTGCAAAAACATGTTTTGGATTCACGTGGACAGCTGACGTCAAACTGCTGTGCAAGTTCATGTTTGAATGTGATGGGATCGATTATACTGTGTGCAGGAGGATACGAACAAGAATGTTCACTGCTAAAGACTGAATAAGGTCAAATTTTCAACATTTAAGGGCTTATTTATAGAATATTGTTGGCTTTAAACTTGAACTTGTCTTTTGTAAAATGATGGTTTAGTCAGGATCACGTTGTTCACAAAGGTCCTGCAAAGTTCCCCACACACATAAAACCGAACCAAGTCTAGATTTGCTTAGAGATCGTTTCCATTTGTAAGTAAGGTTTTCTTATATAGCATGTCGTGATTCCTTTTTCATACTCACAGTCAACATTGATCACCAGCCTGCTTTATAAATGTGACACGAGTGATTAGGACAAGGAGGTAAATCAGCACAGAAAACAAAGGTTGATTTTTGCACGTGTAACAATTTAATTAGACTTCAAGAAGTTATATAGTGGTTTGCGTCACAAAGGCGCAGAAGTGATTGCAGCAGAGGCACTGGAGACATTCGCTCATCATATGGTGGCAAGCGAGCTTTCACTAGAACAATTTTAGGTTGTTAGAGAAAATCACAGGTAGCTAAAATTACACTGGTGATTGCCGCCAGCGCCGGTGGGGTTGACGAAGTGGGTGCTGGGGAGAGACAAAGGGTGTGTGGTACTGAGCACTTTTCATAGACTACATTCAGACAGTTTTACACGGTGGCTTTTTTAAACAGTAACAGTTAAGTAATGCAAGGCTCTCCCTAAAGTCGAAGCTCAATAATAGCTCTGTCGCTAACAAATCCAGGTTTGTGTGGATTAAAGCAATATTGTTTTATAAAGTCTTCTTCTGTGCCTAAAAGTTAGTTTCTGAAAAAGTATGTAAAGGACAACTGACTCCCTGATCACAGATTAGATGACAAATAAGAAACTACGAGGCACAATCCCCAACGAAAGGTTCCACACCACCACAGAGGGACACGTGGAAGACCTCAGTGAACATAATGAGACTGGGCAGCTCGCTCAGACATTGTTGTTGATGTAGCACATGTGTGGACATTTTCCACAAAACTAAAATAAAACCGGTGCTTAGGTGAGCAGCCAGATAAAGATGATCTGGGAAGAAAGACCTGCAGCAAGGCAAGGTAGACGTTCCATCTCTTTGTTGTATTTTTGCTGTGGTATCTGGCACCAAGATGTTAGCAGCAGATCCTGCGAGTCCTGTAAGTTGCGAGGTGGGGCCTCCATGGATCGGACTTGTTTGTCCAGCACATCCCACAGATGCTCGATTGGATTGATATCTGGGGAATTTGGAGGCCAAGTCAACACCTCAAACTCGTTGTTGTGCTCCTCAAACCATTCCTGAACCATTTTTGTTTTGTGGCACGGCGCGTTTTCACGCTGAAAGAGGCCACGGTTTCCATGAAAGGGTGAACATGGTCTGCAACAATCATTAGGTAGGTGGTACCTATCAAAGTAACATCCACATGGATGGCAGGACCCAAGGTTTCGCAGCAGAACATTGCCGAAAGCATCACACTGCCTCCAATGGCTTGCCTTCTTCCAATAGTGCATTCTGTTGCCATGTGTTCCCCAGGTAAGCAACACACAAGCACCAGGCCAGCCAAGTGATGTAAAAGAAAATGTGATATATCAGACCAGGCCACCTTCTTCCATTACTCCGTGGTCCAGTTCTGATGATCACGTGCCCATTGTTGGCGCTTTGGCACTGGTGTGTGCCTATGCAGCCTCATACGCAACAAACTGCGATGCACTGTGTATTCTGACACCTTCCTATCAGAACCAGCATTAACTTTCTCAGCAATTTGAGCAACGGTAGCTCGTATGCTGGATCGGACCACACAGGCCGAACCAATAATGAGCCATTGCCACCCATGACCCTGTTGCCGGTTCACCGCTGTTCCTTCTTTGGACCACTTCTGATAGATATTGACCCCTGCAGACCGGGAACAACCCACAGCAGCTGCAGTTCTGGAGAAACTCTGACCCTGATCGTTTAGCCATCACAATTTGGCCCCTGTCAAACTCGCTCAAATCCTTACACTCTCCCATTTTTCCTGCTTCTAACGCATCGACTTTGAGGACAAAATGTTCACTTGCTGCCGAATATATCCCAACCACTAACAGGTGCCACGATGAAGAGATAATCACTGTTATTCACTTCACCTGTCAGTTGTCATAAAGTTATGCCTGATCGGTATGTGTGTGTTTATTATATATATATTTAATCGCAAGCATTATTAGTCTCGGCTGGTATGCGGACAGTTTGATGGGCTCGGTGGAATCTATTTGGACTCAGGCTTGTAAATAATATTATTTATTTGCAAATCTGGTGACAGGGCAGAAGCTATACCTGTTTACATAAAAACATGTTACGTTTTCATGTATTCATGCTTTTTGTAAACATCAAAAGATGCTACAGAGGACTAAACGCTTGTCTGTAACTTCACAATGAAAAGAAGCGATTAAAGGGAGAAGTTAAAGACAGAAGTAGCCTATGTGCACAGTATTTTTTTTTCTCCATTCAGTTATGTAACATTTTGGCTTATAAAATTGAGATGAGTGGGAAGTCACACAAGAGACTGTTGTACAGTATCCAGCCCGAACCATCGTTTTTCCAGTCCGTCGTAACAGGGCTACATATTACCCACCCTCGCTTTATCTTCAGCTCCGGCCGTGCATTACAGCTGTAGTTTTATTCAACCGGCCATACCTCGAGGTGCAAGTATCTCCCTTCTCACGTGAATGATAGCAGCCCGCTACAGAGCGGTATGCAAGATGTTAGTGGAGTAGAGTGTGTGGGGCAGCGTGTGCTCGAATGATCATGCCTAAAGCGTTGACAGTGCCAGGAACACAACATGGCGGGTGGTACATGTGCAGCTGTTTTTGTGGAATCTGGCATGATTTCATCTTGCTACAGTTTCCAGCAGTTCAGGCTCTAACATCATACTGCAGGGTGAGAGCAGGTTCTTTGCCAAAAGTTCTATGCCAGATTAGCTCCGTTTACCAACTTGGAAAAATACGTTTGAAATGATACTCGATGTTTAATCATAAAGTGTTAAGATTCACAAGACAAATAAGCGTTTCTCTTTTCTAAATTTTGTAGGAGACTGTTTTTTTGGCTCATACTCAAAAGAATTCGCATAATCAACGTAAATCACAGAAACCAGAACCCTGTCAGACCACGATGAGTCACAACTCAGAGCAAAACGAGGGCTTCATCCACATGCAGCTGCTTGCTTGATTGAAACAGAAGTTGGTTTTCACATGTGCAGATTATAATAGTGGTTGATTTTTCCAAACCAGGTTCGCTCTAAAATGATACATAATTAATCAGCCACTCACAGTTGCAGTCTTGTCCAGATGCACTAATAGGTGGCTTACTCCAGTGTGGAGTACGGTTGTGAGGTTTGTTTAGCTCAACGAGGCTATGCAGCGTCAACAGTATTTTATTTATTGAGTCCCAAACACTGTATCTACTTCATATTACCAGTCACTAGCAACACCATATTGATTGGAGATTGTGCAGTTATTTCTGACTTGCCAAATGCCGTTTCACTGCATAGCCTTGTTGAGTTCAACAGTCATAGTGACCGAGGTCCATACTGAAGTAATTTTTAAAAAAAAAAGGTGTATTCTCGTTGAAGTGAAAGGCCGTCTTGCTAAGCAGAGGTTCATCCAAACTTCTATTTATGACCTGTGGGTAGTGGTGGAAATAATGAACAGTGACAGAGTAACAGACAGGACACAAACAGTATGTCAGCACTGTAGGAAAACTGTGCCCTACAGTGCAGCTAACATGAGCACGATGCAAACGCACCTACAGAGCCACTACAGCTATCACCTAAAATCTGCTTACAACGCTGACAAATGCCTTTGCACCTTCAGCGCATCAGCATTTTCGTTGCAGCTGTTATGACTTCTCCATGCGTAGGTCAAGCATGCACTCCAGCCCTCATTTCACTGTTTATTTATGGGTAAATAAACGTCATTGACAAAGGTACATTTCACTGATTAATTTGGTTTTGATTTTGCATAGCGAATCAATGTTTTTAAACATCTTATCCAAGTCTCCCACAGCATTAAATTTTATAATCAATTAATGGAACGCGTCTGGATAAATGGGGAGAGGTGGCCAACACGGGTTTACATTCTCCAGTGACCTATACTGCAGTCCACCACTAGAGGGCAGTCAACACACTGTGGCTTCAATTTTGGGGATCTTTCATGTCATAATGCTGCCTTTTATTGATTATTGGGTGATACATTTGGGCGTCTGATCAAGCTGGTGCAAGCAGGACCAGGTTCTGGCCCCTCGGTCATACGTTGCCCACGTACGCACAAGAGGCAATCTCTCAGCCTCTCTGAGCTGTGACTCAGGTACCACACAGAAACTTTACTCTGCCTTTCAAAGCTCCGGCAGATCCTCTTTCCTGCAGCAGTTTCTCATGGCTGCTCATGCCTGTCAGCTGACCGTTCCTCCCACTCTGAGCACCAGTCAGGCTGCCACAACGCCAAGGAAAAGGAAACAGCGATTGTTCTGTGTAGTGCTCTGCTGCATTTTTTAAATCTGGGCACTCGCTGATCTGCACAGCCAACCTTAATACTAATATATCGAAAAGACCCACGACTACACAACCACAAAAAAAAAAAAAAAAAAAAAAAAAAAAAAAATCACACACACAAGAAAACCCCTGTTTTATACGCATGAAAGCAGCACAAGAGGCTGCGGTCGCACTCTTAAGTTTGGTCTAAATGTGTGTGTGTGTGTGTGTGTGTGTGTGTGTGGAATGGTCTGAGCGGGTGTGGAGGATTCTCAATCTATCTTTACCAATTTCATGGATTTTATTTTAAAATTCCCGTGTATATGTCAATTTTTATTAACCCACAAAAAACAAGTGATACATTGCGATGTTTCTCAAATCTGGATGAATCTCTTGCAATCGTGATTTGTAAACAAGGTGTTTATACGTTTTCTCCTTCTTTTCTTCCAATTTTCAGCACAGTGAAAACGATGAATATTTCTCGGATTCATCCGGAACACTATCCAGTGCTGGATGATCACTGGTAAAGGTTTACATTTTTCATCATCTGTTCTGTGGCCTCAGGCTTGATCTGACTTTGTGTTATAATGACCATTCACACACACAGCTACAGCTTACTGTACATTCTGGAGTAGCAGAAGCCATATGGCAGGTTACTGGCCTGCATAATTGGCTCAAACGAGAAGCCGGGTGTGTTGACTGTGTGTGTGTGTGTGTGTGTTCAGATATGTGAGCATACATAGGCGACCTCTCGTCCCAGTCGCAACAACCCTGTCGATAATCATGCGGCAAATGAGCCTGCTGTCACTGCTGCGGCCCCCTGACGGAGCTGCTGCAGAGCACCTTGCACACACAGATTCCCACAGGCGACCACACAGCCACAAGCTAAACGGCAGCAGACGCACAGTTTGAAATTCTAACAAAAAATTCATATCAAAACAGGAATCCTAAAAATCTCCTCAGTTGACACCAAACCTGCCGCACAGAATCTTCAGAATGTCCTCCACTAACATTCCACTAACATTTTTTTACAACAGCCAACAATGCATCAAAACATTTAGTGGTCACAGTCCTGTCAGCAGATTCTAATCAAATTCTCACTAAATAAATCTCCATTGTTCATGAGGAACAATTGATAAATTATAGCATGGTAAAAGAATGGTGAAAAATTCAGAGATTCATCTAAAAATGAAATCTTTGACAGTATTTAATAATTGCACCCTAAACAGTAGAAATAAAATCTTTATGAATGAGTTTTCAACACCATAATTAACCATAACATTTGCTTTCCCATAAGGCCCTGCCCATTGTGTGAATGTTTGGTTTTGCAGGTACCTCACCGAGATCGTCGCTTCCCCTCATGTCTAAAATTATCAACTTGAGCCTTTGGGTTGAACAACTTCTATCTAATTCAATCATTGTCATGGAGCCCGATACAGTGACATTAATTTGAATCAGTCACGTTGGAGCTTTCAGCGTCTAACACAGGCAGAGTCGCACGTCCCCAGAACCAGAGTCTTGTAGTACAGAGAGGATTGGTTGAGAAGGAAGTAACTTCAGGGCAAACTCTGTTTTCAGTGTTGTTGTCTTACCAGGCACCATCACCGTGTTAAATGATGCTGCGCAGCTAACGCAATGTTGCAGAATATAGATGAACATGTAGAAAAGCCCCTGCTTTCTGAGCAATAGTTATCTGGAAAAGGATCCCCTCTTATCCTCTTCATCTAACTCTATTTCAACTCATGTCATTGTGCTTTTGTACACCAGGATCACCACACAACAGACACTTTCTGCATGTGGCCGCTGCAGCTCTGTTGCTATGAGCCTCGATTTTGATTAACTTCTTTATATTTGTCTACTATTATAAATTAGAGGACACAAATAATATAAAAGATATTTTGTAAAAACACATTTTCAATATGTACGTATAATAATACGTATTTATCACAAAATTCATGCTTTATCATTGAAGGCCCACAGTCCAGCTGATGTCGAATGGAGTTTTAATTGTGTGACAGCAATGACATCATTACCTGCAGACATAATTTAAGGCTTTTGTGATCATTTTCTGTCCAAATGGTTCTGCTGATGGAACCTCCCGTATTCTCATTCGCCTTTGTCCTCCTTCCTTTATCATCTTCCTCCTCTTCCTCCTGAAAATGTCTGGTTGTGCCTCACCGCTGCGCAGCAGCTATAATCACTGTATTTTTATTCTTCCTCATATGCCCACCTTTCTGTCTCTGTAGGTGCCTGTCAGTCAGCGTTCAGTGGGAAGGAACCTAAAGCTGCGATTAGTGATGGGAATTTACGAGACAGTGGTGGACGGGGTGGATGAAATTTTCTATCTCAGATATTTATATTTTTCCTTTTGCTAACTAAAGCTCAGGCAAGTTAACGTGAACTAAGCTTGAAGTTAAACTACTTACATGCAAAAGTCCCATAATTTGTATCTCGTACAGCAGCGATACCAATTTTTATCTTCATCCGCCAAATTTTGAATAGTTAAAAATGTCTAAGAAAAAGACGGGATTTCGGAGAAATAAGCAAAATTGGAGCACGTTAATTTATTTTCAGCCTTTATTGTGTAAAGAGTCTTTTCCAGTGCTGTGTGTGGGTACCCTGTGTAGGCTTGTGCTCACTGTGTATCGACAAAACTGAATGGTTTGATAGACGCAGGCTTTTTTATATTTACACCAGATTCAGAAGGATAATGTTATGAAAAATAATCTGTATAATGCGCATCCCTCTACCCATTCAAAGAGTTTTATTTCCGAGCGGCGTGTCCGCCCGCAGTGAATCAGCAAAAGTGACTTTTAAATTCCAAATTTAATTAAAACTCATTAGTCTCATTTCAGTGGATCAGATCAGATCACATCTCTGTTCTACGTATGTCCGGTCACCAAAACTTTGCTCCATTTAATAACTTCTCATCTTTATGTGATCTGGTTGTTATGTTGAAGATAATAAAATGATATTGTTACAGTAAGCACATACCCAAAAAGTTTAGAAACTTTTCCTTGAATTGAAGAGACGCGGATAATAAATATATTCCTTTTAATAGTTACATTGTTTTATTATTGCATGAGTTCAAATTTTATCAACTGCAATGGAGAGTCAGGAGGCTTAGGGGTTTGGAAAGGAAGTAATGAAAAGAGAATGGTATCAAAATTAAGCTCTTTAGATCGCTAATTTTCCCCTAACAAGCCAGAAACGGCACATTATGTTTAATATTTGGAGTCTCAGTGGGGGAGGAAAAGAGCAGAGATGCTGAGTGGGCTGCCTGGAAGAGTCATCGGTGGCTAACAGTGTCATCAACATAATACCCCACCATCTGCTTCCTGTAAAAGCCTGAGCTAAATACGTCTTGTGTTGTTCGCATGGTAGTGTGATGGCAAAAAAGGAGAGAGAGACACACTGAGGAGGCAACACAAGCACTGTAGAGTCTGCGACCATCCGACTATGCCAACTGTTACGCCGACCGCCTGGTTCAAACACAAAAAAGCCATTTCAAAAATGTCACACATGCGTCTGGATGTGGGAAGACGGCAGAGCAGCGCCGAGTCAAATGGTGCTTCTGTGTAAAGGAGTCGACCCGCATTAGGAAACCCTGGTTTCACACGCAGGGCCAAAGAGAGAGAGAGCAAAAGATCACGCTGCGGTCCGACAGGGCCAGCGAACATGAAGATGATGGGGAAAAAAGCACATATTTCAAACTGAGTGCTGAGGGGGTTTTAGGTTTGGCGAGTACACTTATGCAGGGTTTTAGGCCCCCAGCAGAATCATATAATCGATGCCGGTGATCCTATAAACCTGTTAAAAGTGCAATTTGTGCCAAAAAATGTGTATGTGGTCATGATCACCCCAACAATATCTTTAAAACGTATCTGTGGGAGCCTACGTGTCGACAGTGTCAACAGGGAGATAGAAGAACAGCACCTTCCCCACCAGTAGAGCTGCTCAGTTATTGTGGAAAAGAAAATCTCTTTATTTTTATTCTAAATACTGAGATTATTTGACTTTTGATAAGTCTGACTTTGACAGAGGAGATTGTAGAGTCTGTTTGGATCTGGGGCAGAAGTTCACATGTTCACATC
>KV751330.1:13270599-13297404 GCA_001698575.1 Mola mola | reverse complement strand
ACTTCTCCGAAATCTAACATTTTCTGCAGGCGCCAGGAGCGGCGGACCTCCGGCCTGTGCTCAGCAGCAGCTTTCCATCTCCTGTTGACAGTATAAGATTTGTTTACCCTAAAGACAATATGGAATAAAGGGCTTTTCAACCATCTATAAACAAGTAAACACATAAACGGTGGCTCACTGAACAGGTTGCTAAGCAATTCATTCATTCATTGTCTCCAGCGTGTGAAAGAAGATTGACTGATGGCATTTAAGGTGGATGTTACTTCAAAGATATGTGTCCTACTGTCCAAAACTACGCCACCACTGGGGTCATTATACCAAACCCCATCTGGTAAGATCCGTGTTTTATAAGCTAACTGTGCACATCAGAGATCGGAGAGATAAAAATGACGATAAGAACAAGAACTGGGTATCAGTAAAAAAAAAAAGCTGATGCATTTACAAATAGGACCGTTCGTAAAAATCATTTTCTTTTCTTTATATGTGATCTAGTAAAAAAAACTCTTTGTGCAGTACTTCTTATGTCATTTTTACTCCCTTGATGTAGTTTTTTTTTTGTTTTTTTTTTCTTTAAAGCAGGTCTTTCTTTTGAATCCTAAGAATGAATATTGACACTGTCATTTAGCAAAGCACCAGTAAGTTTCTCTACTCAATACCCAGCTCTTAAGAGGATTTGAAGGGCTTCATTCCAAAGCTTGAGATCTGTTTTCTCTCCTTTGGGCAGAAATACACAATGCCTGTGCCAAATCCAAAAATCTAATTTTCTAATGTGATTGTGATTTTGCAAGTATAATAGCTCAGTAGTAGTAGTTACTTAGATGTCATCACACTGTGGTTTGTTTCTCGTCAAATGCCAGATATCTCATTTTAGAATGAAATTCTTCAATTCCGACTCTGTACGGTACTAATCTAACACTGCAGATACTCACTGAGTCTTTATATATCATGTAGGTAACATTGCAACATTACATCTCTACAAAACATCAGTTTAGTTTTATGCCAAAAGTACATCTATTGTCTTATTGATGCGAGCAGGAGCACAAATGTTCCCTCAAGCAGGCTTCAGAGGCATGTTTGGCTCCCATCTTGAAACACTGAGGTGAAGGTTGACACAGAAGTGCCATTAAAGGACTTTAAAACCACCCAGGCTCCTGCTTTTGTTGTCCGACAATGGGCTTGCCTGGATTTTTCTGAAATCTTAAAGAGCATGCAGTAAAAGGGTCAAGTTAGACATCGAGGAATGAAGAGATGATCTGATAATTGGCAATGTGAGAATAATTCGTACCAATGGAAATTATCATCAGTCACATAGTTCCTTAAGCAGTGCCTGGTCAATAATGATATTAAGGTAAAAAATCTATCTCTGACAATGCACTCCTGTCGCTTTGTTGAGATTAAACGCCCCGTAATTTGTGCAGATTGTGAAGCCGACCAATCGCACATAATGTGTGTGTGTGTGTGTGTGATCTCTGTAGACATCGGTGGATGTCTGCATGGCGATGAACTTGTGAGCCTGTGTGCACTTTTTGTGTTTGAGTGTTTACCCACAGCCTGACACGTGTGTGAGCGTGTGTGTGTGTGTCTGTGTGAGTGAGTGAGTGCGTGAGCGAGTGTAAGATTTTCATGTAAGTGTGTTTCTAAACAAGCTACTTCATGAGGAAGTGTCAGCAAAGGATCTGGATCATAAAGAAAGTTTATTTGAGAAGGTAAGCACATGTGGTTGATATTTTTTGAGGAATCTGGACACAAGCAAAGCAGCGTTTAGTGTATAAAGTCACCCGTTTCTGTCACTTTAGTCGATACGGCCGCCTGTGCGTGGGATGATGTCAGCGTTTTTGAGCCCTCAACTGTCCCTCTGCGTCAGAGCTAGCAGCTCGGAGGTATGCAGGGAATGCTGGAGGAAGATGTTTTTACGACTGTAGCTATGAAGGGACAGGGGGCCTCGGGGCGGCTGTCCTAGACGACCGGTAAACGTGGAGGACGAGGAGGAGGAAGAGGAGACCGGGAAAGGCGTAGGAGCTGGAGGGGAGGCCTGAGCGGACGAGGAGATGCTCGGTGAGGGGCTCCCTCTGCTCGCGAGGCTGTGTAGGCTGGAGGAGGAGCCAGACCCGATGGCACGGGGGATGTGGCTGGGTGGATGGTGCTCTCCTCCTGCTCTCCTTACCCCACCTGCCAGACTCGCTCCTGGAGCTAAGGACTCTGAAGAGGAAAACAACCCCTCTGACAGCCTGGAGGACACATATGGAACTACGATTTGATTAGCAGCTGCTGAAACAGAGGCTGAGCTCTCATTTGTAAGATGAGGCTGGGCTGGAGTTGCGGACGAGACTTGAGCTGATACTGGTGAAGTGGTGGAGGACAGGCTAGAGGAGGTTGGCGCCCTGTTTGGAGGGTTATGGGCCGCGGCCTGTGCCAAGACCCCCTGGCATCGACGCTCCTCCCTGGCAGCGGGTCGTTCGGAGGCGGGCGGATGGCCCTGCGGAGGCAGATAGTGGTGGGGGAGGTGCTGGTTAGTGAGGTCCCCTCCGAGTGCTGCTCCCCCCACAGCCCGCACTCCCCTTCGCTCCCTTGGAGGCAGGTTGCTGCTGCCTAGTCCTGACGACCAGTCTGGATGATTGGTCTGAGAGAGAAAAACGAGGAGAAACAGAAGAACGAGAGATGTTAAAAGAGAATTTTTCATTTACTCTCCTTTTTTTCATCGAACATTTGTCTACAAAAAAAGAAGACAGAGACAAATAGAGCGAAAGGCAGCATGAGAGAGCGAGAGAGCTGCTGTGTGTTCAGTATAGAGTGTTAATTGGGTGGCATTTGGAGAACGAACTCTCTGAGCTCCTGCAGTTTGTTCTAATTGTTTCTAAACCAACCGGAACCCTGCTCACTAAAGAAAAGGCACGCACACGTACACATGCACGGAAACAGCACAAATTACCATGTGCATGTATGGAGATATGCGCTCATGCACAAAAACCCCCCAGTCTCAAAGCAATGGGATGTCACACACTCACATACAAGCACACGATGGGGAAGATGGCACATAAAGCTAGATGGCAGAAACGGGAGCCACCTGTTCTCTCTTACACTCCACTGCACCCCCTTATGCAACCTATCTCATCACTGTCCCCGTTCTCTCTCTCACACACACACACACACACACACACACACACACACACAACCACAATCGCACTGGGACCAAGTGTGCAATGTTCTCTAATGTAACACAATATCTTCTGACACAGAACCTCATAGGTAAGTAAGCTGCGAGAGTAAATTGAGATGACTTTCACCAAACAAAGGCTGTGTGTGTCTTGTGTGCGGTGTGCTCATGCACTACATGTGCGAGTCCGTACACGCACATACTGTGTGTGTGTGTGTGTGTGTGTGTGTGTGTGTAAAAGTTTTGTTACTTGTGCTGAACGCGTTTATTGAGCTCCCACATGTGTGAATGTGATCTTGTTGCATGTGTTTGTGCCTGCAGATTATTATCAATCATAATTACCATCTCGAGGCTTTTGGGAGAAACTTGGTGAGACGAAGAAACGTAATTAGCCAGAACGCTGCAAACTGAATAAGTTTTAGTAGAACGTGGCAATGCTAATTTGATGAAAGTATTAGATCATGACTAGAAAAGCCTGTCAACATAAAATGAAATTAAAGAAGAGGCAAGAGGGAGAGGGACAATCATAGAGAAACTGTAATTACTGATGATGCTCATTAGAAAGAGAAAAGTTAGCTGTAATGTAGAATAGGCTAAAGAATCATGAGTCAGGAGCACCTGAACAAAGCACTGAAACGTCTCTCCAACAGAGAAAAAGATACAATCCCACTCCATTAAACATGTTTTCTGATTGTAAAGGGCAACAACATTGGCGGTGTTCCTTTTTTCCCTGCATGGTCCTTGTGGCAACATGTACCACTGTCCTATTTTCCAGTACCGACACGCGTCAACACCCCAGAAAAGCAGCAATTTTATTGCATTCACTCAGAGAATTGTCCCATCTCAGCTACTGTAATTTGAGTACTTTGTCTCTCTGACACACTGGGTGTGAACTACGATGTCCTGGTGCGTGACGCACTTCTGTGTTTTATTGGTGTAAGATGAAATCTATAAATAAGTTGCCTGTGTCAGGAAAGAGTTTAGTACTTTTTATACTGCTCAATTTAAAGGACAAATTACAGTATCAAGTTTAATTAAAGAATACACTGGATCAATGGATAAAAAAAATGTTTGATTCATGCTGCATTTTAATCAGTAATTGGACAAATTATACATAATTAAGTTTTTTTTTATTTCAAAAAATATAAAATGAGGAGGACTAATTACACTGAGTGGATGAAAAAAAAATCGGTGTAGTTGTTTGTGAGTTTCCTGCCCCTGAACACCACCAGACTTTCAATATTACACTGTGAGGTGCTAATTCTATCTTTTTGTTTTTGCACTTCAAAGTATGAAAGGATGCTATAAGGATTAATAATCGACTGTGCGGTGCTCTCATTTAGTCTCAGGCAGTATGGAGAACAGGGTAGGGTAAATATGATAAATAACACAGGTGGAAACAGATCAAGTGAACAGGATCACATTTCTGATCTTGATACTGATCGTCATGGCAATAAAATGTAAAGTAGAGAGAATTTTGACACCAAAAAAACTGCTATACCGTCCGTTAATAACATCTTAATCTGTCAATGTTGCAAGTGCCTGATTGCTGTATTCCGCCAGCTACAGTACGGAGAAACATCGTTCCCGACATGCTCGTTTGATATGGCTTTTATGAAGAAAATCTTGAATTACAGCCAAGCAATCTGCACTTTAAATCTCGGCCTCCATGTGCTTCTATGTTCAACAGAGTCTGCCAAAACATCAAACAGTGCGTCGTTGTCTTTACAGCTTAAAGAGCCCAGAGCTTGTGTCTCTGCTTTCTAATGGGTTCTAATGGGTGGATAAACACAACAAGACTTCTCGCAGATTCATTGATCTAATTAAGAGGAGGGAGAATTTCCATTCCAGACAAATTTTGTACATACAGTAGGGGCGCAGTGGAAAAAAAAACATGAGGGACTTGCCACAACACTGAATATCCAGGATTATGTGGGACAGCTTAATTAGGGCTAAATCGCTTATCTTCCAAAAGCAGTCTGTGGTGTTTTTCCAGTCTTAGAAATTTGAGACAGAAGGTAAGGCAACAACAGTAGGATACAACTTGGCAGATGGCATTAAAAGAAATAATCACCTTGCATACTACAAAGAGCTGGTTGTTGAGACATATGCTCTGTATCAAAGGGACATTTCTTATCCAAGTGTGGGGAAAAATGCAAAAAAAAAAGAAAAGAATCAAACACAAGGAAAAGCTGGGACAGTGGGTGACAGCCAGACGCACTAAGGAAAAGGTCAAACACAATGAAACACAGGAAAAAACTAATTGAGAAAAAACGGGAAAGAATGCGAGACTGTTTAGATGGCAATTAAAGAATGGAGGTGAAGCGAAACTAGAGCAACAGCAGAAGAGCTGAGAGGATGCAGAGCGAAGGAGAGAGAGAGAGAGAGAGAGAGAGAGAGAAGAGAGAGAGAGAGAGAGAGAGAGAGAGAGAGAGAGAGAGAGAGAGAGAGAGAGAGAGAGAGAGAGACCGAGCAGGACTGATTTACAAACTCAGGTGTCCTTTGTCAAGAACACGCTCTGCGGCAAGCAGGCTGCCTCGCTGCTTCTGACAGAATGACCCACGTGTGTGTGCAAACACTGTCTGTCTTACACACACACGTAAACGCTGCTAAATCTAAATGATTTAAGGGGGATCCGCTCCTGCAAAGTCTTTATAGGGCAGTGCAGAACACAGCAATGTGGTAAGTGACAAAGTACAACATTCTTTTACAACATTTGCTTGCTATTTCCTCTATTCTTTATTTTCATACCAGAATAAGATAGGGCATGTGAGATTTACTTCATGAATTGTTTCCCTCAGACACAACAGGTGTAACTCAGGCCCAAGCTACGCAGAGACTTACAGACTCCTACTGAAACTGCCATCAATCACACTCCATGCCTCAGTTATCCCACACACCTCATTTCAATGAAGGCCACGCCACTGAAATGAATCGGACCCCAAACGTTTCCAACTCTTTGCAGCAAGATTAGAAAGGTAAAAATTTGTAAAGAACATTCTTCGTGAACACCTACATACTCAGTGAACAATGTGTGGTTGAAAGTGTGAAATATCAGGGTGTTAAATGGTAAATACTGTATTTATTTAGCGCTCTTCTATTCATTGTTGACCACTCAAAACGCTTTAAAACTACAGGTTTTGCATTCACCCATTCACACACTGGTGGCAGTGACTAGCTCACAGGGTGCCACCTGCTCATCAGGAGCGATAACCATTCACACACATTCATACACTGATGGCGCAGCATCAGGAGCAATTTGGGGTTCAGTGTCTTGCTCAAGGACACCTCGACATGTTGACTACAGGGTCTGGGATCGAACCAGGAATCTGTCGATCAATGGACGACCGCTCTACCATCTGAGCCACAGCCCCAGATACAATAAATACTCCCACACAGACGGTAGTCTAAATCCTATTTAGACTATAACCAAATGCATTTTACAGTCATGATGCATGAGCCCAAACCATCCCACTTCATCCTCTCTACCTTTATCTCAACAGACAGTCTCATTTATGTCTGCTTGCATATCTGTGCTGAGAATGAAAGAATGGCACAGTTGGCAAGGTACAAAAACACAGGAACAAAACTGTAAATAATGTGAAAATTTTATCTCTGATCTAAATTTGACACTACTAATGATGTCATGTGGGAACTCAAAAGACAAAGTGATGCATCCCCACTTCCTCCCACTGTACAATAATGATCAAAAACATCCCTGATGCAAGCACAGAAAAAATATCTGTATTAGTATGGACAAGGCTTTAGGTGTACAAAGGTTGAATTTTCCAATTTGAGCTTTTATTCATGTCGTGTCTGGTAACATTAATGGGCGTTCTTTATGACCTATAGTGCACTATGCCATCAGGGGGCCATCAAGGTGTTTGGGCTACAGTTTTGGGGAGCTAACGTGTGGCCCATCTTTACATACATTTTTTATGATTGTGAGATAGTAGAATGTCAAGATAATCTTCCAGTTCTAAATGCCTCATACTGCTGAACATTAGTTTGAATGAGTTTTGGGAAGTAAGGGAGTGACTGCGGAGGGCCAAAAACTATTATTTCCTGAGTTCTTGTACTATAGAATATACACATTCATGTTGTGTACAGGGGAGACTCCCACATCCAACAGTGGCCCTTTGCTGCAAAAATCTGCAACACACAATCAAACAAGAGGTGAACTGCAGCCTGAGCCTGGTGTCTCGAGGCCATGGCAGCTATTTACTTTGAACTTGCTGGTTTTCATCTATACACCTCCCCTTACAAAGTGAGCCTCTTTCACAGCCTGCAGCAGCATCCTTGTTTTCTCCTCCCTTTTCTTCATCTCTCTCTTCTCAATTATCGCCACAGACCACTACCAATTTTCCAACCGTTTTCTCTCCAACGACTTCAGCTGTTATTCAAAATTGTACTTACTTTATGATACAGGATGAGAATTAAAATTCAGGAAAGAAATTCCATCAAAATATGAACAGGAGAGGACAGAACGAAACAACAAAATAAATTCAGGGGTCAGAATTACTACAGTGAATTATTATACTGAAAAGGAAAGGACAAGACAGTACTGAGAAAAGAATTACTGTTATGAGTAATAAAAGTTATGAACGTATAAAAAATGGGACAGGCTTTTAGTCGTATTTGACATTTAATAATTTTAGCCAATGTTTGGCTGCTTACTAATGTGTGCCTGGAATTCAGGCTTCTTTTTGTCTTTTCAGTGAATGCCAACGCATTGCACATGTTTTGACAGTGCAGGTATTTGAATGTTTGAGTGTTCAGGTTGATCTCTGAAAGTATGATCAGGACTCAAAATATGAATATTCAGGAAATATAACATATAATATAACCACCTCTCTTATCCAGTCTCTTCTCTTTCACTGTCTTTTTTTCTTTCCTTCCCGACTCCCCTTTTTCTTTTACAACATTTCCACCACTTTGTCTTTTTTTCCTTTTCCTTTTTTTCCCCAAACCCTTTGTAGTAATTTGGTTGTTAAGTACGCCAGCGGCAGGCAGGGCTGACGAGACCCTGACAGTTGGAGGATTGATGGTACGCTACTGAGCCTGGAGACCAGAGAGAGAGAGAGAGAGAGAGAGAGAGATGTGGAGGTAAATTCCATTGCTGTGCGTGCAGTGATGGTCAGGGATTGGGTTTGGGGTTGAAATGATGCAGATGACCAAAGTTGAGCTAGTGTCGCTCCAGCTGTCACTCCAGGCCACAGTGCAGCAAACTGCCAATGCAGCTGGCGAAGATGTCGTTTCTGGACGTTCTTGCTGAAGGCGCTCACCAAGAGGTGGGACACTAATATGATGCACTGCAAAGTTAATCAACCCACAATGCCACCAATCTTCGATGCTGTCACTGCACTACTGCAAAATGATCTACATTAGGCTGATGGTATGTTGAGCAGCAGCAGCCAAGTACAGTAACTTGCTGCAACCTGCAAGAATCAAATAGGTGTATGTGTGTCCCCTATTTGATAAATATATAGACTTAAAATATGTCAGACGGAGCCTCTCCACTGCATAGTAATGCAGCTGAAGAATAAAAGATATGGATAAGTCCGAGACAGAGTCACTTCGTGCATATTTCACTAGAAATTTCAAGAGAAATTAGTAACATTATTTACAGTGATGGCTTCAGTTGCACAATGCGACCCTGCTGTACGTCACCATACAGCACCTTATACATGAACTCACTCTTGGGTGGACTGTGAGTACCCCCAGCTGGAGGTAGCCTATGTAAACCCCCGCCGCACACTTTTGATACCTCTGTGATCTTCTCGATCTCCCAGCAGCCTTGTTATCATACAAAAAATGAGGTGTTGGTGCACACAAACAATAATTATTTTGCCTTTCTTGTCTGATGCAAAGAATTCAGTTTCAAAGCACTTCACACGCACAGCGTCGCCCCATTCTCTCCTCAGCACCTGGGGAGAGTAGGACAGTGTGGCAAACGCTGTATAATCAAAATGTAAATTAGTCCACTTTGTCCTCTGATGACTTTTACTCACTTTGCAAACAGCCACCTCCCATTTTTCCTTTTAAAGACTACTAGAAACCTTGAACATTATTGAGCGAGAGGGAGAGATGTTCTCCCCTTGAATGAAACCTGTTGCCAGGAGATCATTTTTATTCAGGCAAAATGAACAGTCAACAATGTAACATAGGAGGAAAGCCAAGGCTTTTCTTTTACATGGCTGGTTACATGGAAGTACTAAATACCATCAGAAATAGCTGATAGACGTATTTGTGGGGCTATCTGGAGGTTTATCTAAATTTTAGATTTGTTTTAAATAATTGATTAACAGCCAATTACATCACTCAGTGACAATAAGCTCACTGTTGGCAGACGGGTATCACAGGTCCTTTGGTTTGGAAGCTTGTGATTCAAACAGCATTTAGTAGTTGCTGATCAGTGATTCAAGTCACTTGTGATGGCTGTCGGTGTTAAGAAGTGTATAGCCACTGGGCTTCCAATTCTTCCCAGAGTGGAAATGGCAGGACGTACAGTAAGTGTCATACTGTGGCCAGGAGGCCTAATGAAGTTTCTTGAATAGTTCTGATTGACGAACACGCCGTGAGTCTGGCATCGCCCACCGGCCTGTGCCAATATACTTAATGAATAATGGCCAGAATTACGAGCAAGCAAGTGTTCAGATAGAAAAGGAAGGGAAGGGAGACTTGAGAGTCTGAGAGTGAAGGAAAATAAAAGAAAGGGGAGTAACCGAGGGGAAAAGAGGACAGAGGAGAGAAAAGCTGAAAGAAAGTGGGATAAGAGATAGAAAATAGCTACATAGGATAACAAGGTGAGAAGAGTAAGAGGATGGAAAACATGCAGGTAATGGTGAGGTAATGGAGAGGGGGAAAAGAGAAGAGAACAATAAGATGGAAGATAGTCAGTGTATAAGGGGAACATTATGGGACAAAGTGAGAGTGAAGGTGACACTAGAGTCCCAAAGTTATAGAAGATGAACGACAGATAATTAGAAAGTCATGGATTAAAATAAATGTAAAGAGATGATACACTACGTGTAAGACCTAGTGACAAAATTCAGGAAAAAAGTAACTGTCGAAGCCACTTTGACGAAGAGCTACAAGTCTGAGAAGGACATTAAGTTTTCAGGAGCAACTAATGTGTCAAGAATGTCAGAAGTATCCAGGAAATAGAGTTCATTTACAAGTGGCACAAAACATCAGTCATGAAGTACAGAATTCTATTCTTTTAGCTCTGTAGAAGATTGCTGGGAATTGCAAGCTTGTCATGTGCTTCTACTTATGGTACTTGTATGGTACTTATCCACAATACAATTACCCATTCTTTGCTATCAAACATCCATGTATACATATTACCTTGGACATAAAAGTTGCCAGTTGCAATCCATTCACCTTTATTGTACGAAAAAAAGGAGGAACAGAGGAACAGAGGAACGGCACCAAATCCATGCTGGTATCTGGTATCTTTAATCTATAGTTATGGAATTTTTACAATTTATCTTTTTAGTTGTGTTTTAATTCCTATGACAATACTGGACATTAAAAATTATGATTTCATTATACTGGAATTTACCTACTCTATTAGGAATCTCAAATAATTTAACTGGTACTGCTTTCTTTTACAACTAAGAAATGGTGAGTTTTAGTTCTTAGAATTGTCACGGCTCTCATGCCAGTTTAGACTAATCTAGTTTCCTGCAGGCTCCTGAAGAGTTTTATAGTGTAGTAATGAATACATGATCTCATCTGTTCTGATGCAGACAAAAGCTCTAAATCCACCTGATACTAGTTAGCCTGAACCCTGGAGGTTGAGGCTAACTAACCCGCCTTCACCTGCATTTCATCTGCGGCAGAATTGATTGCTACACCACACTGCTCCCTCAGGTGTCAACATGGTTCCCACTGGTGCTGTCTAATTAATGCACAAGCCGTGATCTAAGCATAGCATTAGTCTCTGCTGAGTATGTTCCAGTAAGCTGTCACTCCTGTTCACCATGTGCATACAGCTATCCCGCTGGATTACTAAATACTTCTCTATCAGTGCAAACCATACCCGTACATTTCAGAGGCAGGCATGCAAATAGCATTTTTCTCTCTAATCATCTCAGCTTGAGGTAAGCCATCTTAGATTTTTCACAAAAAGGATGTTCAACTCATTAAATCCTGCACCAGAGTTAAAACTAGTAAGTTTTCTGTTTGATGATCAGTTTACCAAGGACCCTTTTGCAGTTTGCAAACAAAAAGCTGTGATGTAAGCTGCTGTGCAGCCTAGCAACAGACGTAAGGCTTTCCATTAAAGTGAATGAGTAGATAAATTAAGTATTTGATATAAAATGTGCAGTGCAAATAGGTGCATTTTTGATTGTGGCCTCAGTCCAGTCGACACGTTTATATGCTTGAAGCCAGAGACGCCGCCCGGTTACTCTGAAGCCGTCGTTATCATTTCGAAATCCTGTAGCAATTGAATCCACCAATGGGATATCGATTCTGATATGTAACAACCAGACATTGTGTTGCTTATAATACATCTAATTCAACGTTTTCCATAGTGCCCCCTAACACATTTTAACATTTCTGACAACCCTGCTTTATTCACACATGAAACACATGAAAAGTGGTGCTTTGACTGCATGATGCCAAAACGTGATATGGGTGAGTTTGGGAGTCAAATTGGCTCAACAGCACCTCCTTCACTAGTTCAACTAAATAGCCTTTCCAGTGTGGTATGCGCATCATATCTCGATCTACAATAAGCAAGATGACCATTTTATTTATTTTCTTTTTGCAATTGTCCCATGTACCACTCTAAACTGTTAGCTTTTCTAACCTTTGTGAAACATTTTGTCTGAAACATTTTGGCAACATTCAGTGATATAGTGTATTTTGATGTTTCACCACAAAAACATGTACAGTACACGGTCAAATTTGTTTCAAATCTTACATTTTATAATGGCCGCTTACTGGCAAAAAGAAGCCTTTTCAGTTTAAGAAGCTGATTTGTTGGCACATTCATGGAATTATGACAAATGTTTGCTAAACTGCAACAGCAGATACAGTATAGCAACAATCAAAAAATTCCATTTTGCTTTGCTTATTTTTGTATATGTAATTTTTTTTTTTTTACATGCTTTTGGCTATTCCTTGCCTGTGTGGTCTGCCCTCCAACACACAAACACACACCTCATTGTAAGCAGAGCGCTAATACCAAAAGCATCTGGAATCAGTCATTACTGTATGTCACCTACTGGCAACAGAGAGGAAACCATGTGTGATAATCATCATTTGACTTACATGACATTATCATGGTGTCTGAATATAATTTGTAAGTGTTCTCAAACACAAAGGGGACATATTACTCACAAAAACTCACAGCTGTGTGGACTGTTCACCTGAAACTCTCATGTCCAAAAAAACATTCAAGAGTGGTTCAAATTAATCACAAAAATTAGAGATTCTATTTGAGCTACCACACACATCAAAAATTGGTCACTTTGTCTCTTGAATCCAGAGTTGTTATTATCATAATATTGGTTAAACAGTCCGTGATATCTACAGTGCAATGAGCTGAATTACACATACTATCAAATACGGTTGTTCAGATTCTGATAACAGTATCAGAAATACTTGCAGTACTGCCTAAAATGCCAGTAATGTCCGATACCAGTAAACTCTTTAATCCTTCCCGAAAAACAGCGACATGCAAAACATGCAAGGCCATACTTTCGCAGGGCAGCACGAGTGTTGCTAGTTTTAACACAAGCAACCATATAAAGCATTTGAAAATGCATCACGTGAATGATGGCTTCACCGCACAAAGAGGGGGAAGGACGATGAGCCTCAGCAGCAATTTCGCCAATGGGATTTCGCCGCTTAATTTAAGCATTTGGAACCCCGTTACTGTTTACCAGGTTGCAAATACTTCTCTGAAGCAACTCTCCCAAAAATTTACAAGACAATTAGGGAACATGCTTCACATAGGCTGGAAGACGCGCAGGCAATAAGCTTTACTACTCACGTGTGCTCCGTGTCTTGGCTGAGTTTAGCTGCACACTGGGTGGATACAGTCTCACCATCATCATTTTACCTTGAGAGTGCTTCAAGCAAATGAGTTTCGTGGTCGCATTCAACAGCCGAAAAACTGAGGACATGCTGATAAAGTGGAACATACTCAAGTCCAACGTTCATGTTGTTTTGCACACCATTGCAGACAACATGAAAAAAGCAATGGACGATATAGATAAAAACACACTGGTATTGGATCAGTACTTGGTATCAGCTGGTACCCAAAGTCCAGGTATCAGAATCAGTATCAGGACTGAAAAAATGGTATCGGAACGTGTCTACTACTGAACTGTTTTACCAGTTTGACACCATTTCATTTTCACATGAAAACACATAACATTTTGACTAATAAAGGATACTATGTGACAACTCGCGTGTCAGCGTGTGCATTGCTCACTCTGAGCTACAGTATGTGATTGCAATGATATTCAAATAATGTTCTAAAAGAGAGCAGTTAAGTACTGTGGCTTGACAGCTTAAGTTTAACAGGATAGGTTGACAGCCTGGCAGTAAAGCAAATGATGAAGACTGTGGTTAGGCCAGTGTCGTAAGGACTGTAATAGCAATACATTGTGTGGGAGAGCTTTAGAATTGTAGCATTAGTGGTGCTTGTGCATGGGGGTGAGCATTTTCCCACAAATGTGAATATCTACCCATACAGGCCATGTGTGAGAGAAAGAGCAAAGGGCCATGAAGATAATGGGAGGCAAAACTCTCTCTTTCTGTGCCAAAACCTCCCTCAGACTGAGTAGCACACACGTGGGCACTTATGATAAATACTCGTGCACATACGTGCAATCATGTGCTCATACTGCACCAAGTTTTACTACCAACACATAGTTTCACAAACACGCATGTGTGTGAGCTGAATCAACACAGGAAATTCTTTAAAGGTGTGGGTGAGGGAGAAAAGACATGTCAGAGAATATAGAACAAAGAGGAAAGCCGCAGAATACAGAAGTCAACGGGAAAAAAAAGAAATAAGCAGATTTTCCATCGGATGTCCTCGAGGCCTGATGGTAATGATGCAGCTGCCACCTGTATCGACACACTGAGAACAACTGACTGCCCTCATACACCCACACTCCACTCAAGACAACAGAGGGAGCTCTGCCATGATAACTAAAAGCAAGATTATTAAGACAGGCTGCTCCGATGGACCAACATGGTGGCCAAAGGAACGATGGTGGTAGGACATCGCTGAAAACAGGAAAATGTTTCCCTTTCTTCTTTTCTGATTAGGCTTCATAGACATACAGATAAGGATTTTACTCCCATGCTAATTTCTGTTTTTGACAGCTCAGTCAATGGTTTAACATTAAATGAACTTTTTTTTTTTCAAACTTCTTATATCAAATGCAGTGACCTTGAGCTGAATTTCTTGATAAAACATTGATTTTCTCCAGGGTAAATGGCTTGGATTCTCTTCTCCATTTGTCAGTGCTCCATGACAGGAAACACACTGCTTTAAAAGAAAATAAGATTAGCTTATTTGATTGGTTACAAGTATTGCCAACTCATAACATGCCCACATTGAATTCCTCCTCCTTTTACAAAATTCACATGTGCACTCATGCTTCGCCTCTGCATCGTTATCACCTCAAGTCATGAAAATACCAAATACCCAACTGTCACAGCTAAAATGAGTCCATCCTGAGAGTTCAAGTTGTGGCTTGTGCAGCAGCCTGGACATCATGTAGCTTGATTCACAAAAACAAACAAGCTCTGTTTGGTCAGCTACCTAAAGACAAGTGACAAGTTTTACAAGAAAGAGGGCATTTGTCTGGTAGAAAGTAGGTTCAATGGGCAGTGGAAAATCATATTTACATGGAAATAGCCAGGACCACCATGGGGCACAACCCCTCTATTTCTGACCTTGTAAATATGTATTCAACTCTCAGGTAAGTACCCCTGACAAGGAGGTTACATTTTTGATTTTGTTTTTTTCAGTCAGCGACATTATGAAAGAAAACTTCTGGAGGTGAGCGTATGTGTGTATTAAAGAAGTGAGGGGAAACCACAAGTGCACATATTGAAGTCATATCATCAAAATAAGTTAGTAACTTAAAATTCTGCAATTCCGGACCTGGTAAGACAATCCATTGGAAATGGACGGAGTTCTGTGGATTTAGTCTCTGTTAAATTAAGCTCTAGTGAAAGTTAAGCCTTGAAGACTATCCTTTTCCACGCTTAAGCTGTACTTTCATTTTCCGTATTATCCTGTCAGTCCCACACACTCGTACATATTCACCTTGCTGTCAGTGTCTGAGGTGTCAATTCAGAAAAAAAACATTGATACACTTATTCGATAGCACTTTAAAAATGTATCTCTCAGCTTTTAGTTTGTTTATGCGGCAGCTGAATGCGCTCTCCACATCACAAACACTACCTAGTTTTCACAGATTCATCTGCTACAGAATGTCATCGGCCTCATCACCCTAACAGTCTCAGTGGAGTCATCGAGCACCACCAGTGTCTGGACTCCATGGAGGGATTTATTAGGCTGCTCCTCAGGACCGACAGTTCTGAATTATAAAACACTCCCTATAGACTCTGAGACTTTTGGAATTAATAAACATGGTATATCATCTGTCATTATAAAAATTTGTACTATTTACTTACTGATAAATCCCACAGTAGTGAGCTCCCTTAACTGACAATTTCACTGCTACTTCTGGAACATTTATTGATGAATGGCAGTACACCAAAGTGCAACTGTCTGAGTATGCAATAAAAAGGCAAAATATCTACACAAAGGTTTTAAATCTCCGACTGGGTTGATGTTAGAGAGTATACAATATGGGGCAATATGTATGTGCTAATTCTTCATATTGTTTCTTGTGTTTCTATGGGCATGGACTCAAACATAACAAATGATAGCAGCGTGCCCACATTATTTGGGAAGTCTATCACCTTATCTGTGTAAATAAAAAGCCAACGCAGTTAGTCACTGACATGAGATCCAGATGTGCAGTTGCCATCACTGCGCTTGACTGAGAGGGACGTCTCAATTCACACAATAAGGCACAACATCTATTTTCCTGCCATTAAGGAGAGGAGAAGACAATTACTGTAACACCTAATGAGAGCTGCACAGACCACCAGCTCTTTATTACTACAAATGTAATGCAAACACATCTGTAAACATACAAAGATTTGTCCATGACTCTTTAGGCAGATGGTGTGATACTGTATCAGACCATGCAGAGCAGTCCAATGGTTGTAATACTGATTCACTGCAGGAAAACGTCATAAGCATTAATGATTAAAAGTAACTACCTTTGTGAGCCAAGATTCACAGTGGAATTTATGTTTATAACACACTACCAGGAAAGGCTGAGCAGAATAGCTGCTGCAAAACTCTTGGAAAAACTCCAGAAAGAAAGGAATTTTTCTAAATGAGGCACATTTTCCAAATGAGGTTGGACATGGAAAATGAGTTTGCAGAAGTTATTTTGTTCTAATTATGTTTTAATGAACTATTTTTGTTCTGAATAATTGAATATTTTCTCATATAAAAGTCATGGAGATCATTAGCCTACATTCTACATTGGTACTGTCATTGTTTCTGCACTCTGTCCCATTTTTTGCTGCTTTGTTATCGGCAGATACAGTAAAAGGCAGCATTTAAATCGCTGCCCCTTGTGTAGCAGTTAGGGTGGCCACGGACCCACCCAGCTCTCTGCGAAGATTATCTGCAGAGAGCCTGAACACAACAGCTGCACAACAGGAGCTGAATAATTTCCCACTGCCTGGAGAGTCGAATTTGTCCTCTATTCATCCAAATGTGAAAATAGCAAGTGAAAATAAGACTGTTTATCTACTGTGTCAAAATGAGTCAAGTCAACACATCCGGGTCAGCGAAATGTATCACATCCATATTCGAGCAGAAATTTTGTAGTCAACCAGTGAAGTCTGACAGGTCTACCAACTAATATGGCATAATGTATGCAAATAAATTACAACTCCTGTTATCGCAGTCAAAGCCTCACAAATAAAAATAAGTTGCTCAGTGTTAACATGAGAAAGAGAGAGGAGAGAAAGGAAACAGAAAGGTCCCTGTCCTTCAAGGCCCTTCACAGTTGATGTGCACAGCGTCACTTGTGATGGTGCACATATTTTGCATGCGTGTGGCAGTACAGCCTATGTCTGTTACCAGCGAGTGCAGGTGCATGCATTTGAAAGTGTCATGTCTCATATCTCAGGGTACCTGAATGCCTTGAAAGTCTGACACAATATCAGTCTGTCTGTTTCTCTGCTCATCAAACGCAAGTCGAAACTGTCGCAAAGAAAACACAGAATGAGGAAAGAGGCAGGGAGACAAACAAAAAAGACATGAAAGAGAATAGGTTTATGTGCATACAACCATATTAATGTTAGAGAAGGAACGCAACAAGACAGAGATGGAAAGAAAAGGATTCATTCTATGATTAATTGTCCTCATTGAACTGAGGAAAAGGGACTGTGGGAACTGGAGGAATACACAAAACTGACTCACATACACATCCATAAAGCAGCACCATTTAATAAAGTTTGAGCAGCAGTCTTTCAAAAAGTTCATTAAATTCCCCTGAAGTTCTGAGGACATGGCCCGCATGAAAGAAAAGGCGCAAAACACTCACACAGCCAATCTTTCAACTGAGATTGACCACCTCTGAGTTTATGACTATATGTATAAACACTTTGCTCAGTCTTGTATTGCACAAAAACAAATCACGCCCACATTTGATTTCTGAGGAGAGTGACATTTGGTTAGAGAAAGCACAAATAGCCCCTAGCGCAAAGAGACAATTTTCCACACTCAAGAAGAAACACACGCAAACACAGAAAACACTCAGGCATCTGATAGATAATGTTTAAAGAAAAGTCTGGAGACAACGCCTGCAGCCTGGCGACGACAACAAGACTCCAGGGGGTCACTGCATCATCATGTAAGAAGTGTACCTGAACAACCTCTCATAAAACCACAATTTAAGATGGTTAAGAGGCAGGTTTGTCACCTTTGGACACAACCCGGGAAGACATTTGCCCCCCTCGTCGGTCTTTCTGCTAAATTAGCTGAGTTTAATGCTGGTAGCGACATATTTTGCAATAAAACATGAAGGTGAAATCTATGATCTATAAACCGGAAAGTTAGTGAGTGCACTTCCCAGAATGTCAAAGTATTTCCTTAAATAATTAATAAAGAATTAAATATCATATGAACATAAACTGGAAAGGAGCAGTAGGATCTTGGGTTTTCTGACTGCAGCTTCAACTTTAACCACCCACAGACCGGAACACTGATCAGGCATGTCAGCTCAGCATGGAAACTTTCTCTCTTGGACACATGATATTTACACAAACAAACAAATGCTCCAACAGAATGTGTGTGTGTGTGTTTTGGGCTGTGTTGCCCGGTTCAGAGAGACCCTGACAATTTCAGATTCCATGTTGTCACTGAATATTCATTTCCAATATTTGTCAGTGAAATATTCCCTCTCTGTGTGTGCTTGAGTCCTACTATTCTGCCTGCAGGCCATCCGGAATGTGCAGATTCCAAAAGAATAGCTCATCAATATTCATGTCAGTTTATGCTTTCATTAATGCTGCAGTAAATTGTCTCGGATCGAACCCTACAGCTTGTATCTGCATCCACACCAGTATATCTCACAGACAGAGAGAGACTGTGTGTGTGTGTGTGTGTGTGTGTGTGTGTGTGTGTGTGTGTGTGTGTGAAAGAGAGAGTTATCAGAGGTGTCTTGAGATGGGGAGAACAAAGAAATGGCTGGAACGGCTACAGATGGCCTTATGTTTCAGGCAGATGAAAAGGAGACTTTGAAAAACAGAGGGAAAAGATCAGATGCTGATGAGGGGAGAAGGTGAGGGGAGATAAGAAGGAGGTCAAAGAGAGAAGAGAGGCTGAGATGTAGGACAAGAGAAGAGAAGAAAAGAGTAGAGAGGTTCTAAAGGTATCTGTCCTACTTTGGTTTGACTAATGAACCCAAAGTGTCCTGAATCTGTCCTGAATCACCGGAGGCCCAGTTAGACCACCCTGTGCTCAGAGTGTGTGTGTGTGTGTGTCTGTCTTTCCTCTGCCATGCGTGTACGCCTCTGACACATCTTGGTTTGTGTCTGAATGAGTGTTACCACTGCATGTGCGCTTGATTTTATATGCTCTGTACTGTATGCTGCAGCTGTGTGTACGTGCTACCATCGCCTGCGTTTAATGACCCGCTATCCCTTCTAGTAATCTGGCCTCATACCAACACGCACATGGTAGAGGACCATGTATCATCTGACATCAAATTGTTGTATGACCTACGAGGGTATATTTGTGCCTTGGGTGCCGGATCACAGCAGTATCACATGATGTCCAGGGAGAGAATACAAGCACAGCTACGGGCCTCCGAGTCAAAATCTCTTATCAGCGTTTGTGTCCACATCCTTTTAATAAACAATCCCCAGTGCCCTGACATGTTCCTGCATGTGTCTTCATGCTTCCTAATCTCTATCCTCTTGGCAATCCATGCATGATTAACCATGTTCAAAGAGGACGACGAAGAGTTAATGAGAGTCATGTAATTGGCTTTCATGTGTCGGATGTGGATACACGGCTCAGAGAGAGCACTGCGCCTCGTGTTTGAATCAAGATACCGTGAGCAGAAGAGACCAATGGTGGTGGCCTGGTTTCCACAAGTTTATACAGCAAATAGAGTCAACGGGATAAATGCACATTTTTAAAAAAGCTTGACCTGTGTTTGATTTGGAGAAAATTGGCTTTGAAGTGTGCACTTTTTGTCAAAGTTTGCAACTGGACAAGATTACCCTGTGACCATCATCCTACGAAACAACATTTTTTAGTTGAACTCTGCCATTTTATCTTATTTCTCAGTTTTGCCATTAAACAGAAATGCACTGCTTAATATAATTTATTACTGTGAAGATCCAGTAGCTTAACTTTCTATCAAATGCAATCTTCTAAGCAAGTTAAGCATATCCAGAATGTACTTTTAGCAGCAAAGTGTTACAAAAAGAATCTCAACGCTGTATGTTAAGTCTAATTAATAGAGCAGGCAGCACTGAATAAGAATAATTTCTGTTTTCATTTTCAATACCGAGACTGCAGGGAATCTGTCTTTTGCTGTTTCAAGCAATAAATGGCAATTTGTCTTCCTTTGTGTCTGAGTGCTGTAATTTTTATTTCCTCATGTCTTGCATATGCATCCTCCGTTAGCATCCAGCTAGGTCTTTCCACAAACATCAGCACAACTGTTTCTATCATCTCTACCTTTTTTTCTCCTCTCTCCTTAATGTCCTCCTCTGTACTTCTCCGTCTGTACAAATATGAGAGTCCCATGGCCTTTTCTCAGGGTTTTATAGCTGGAGCTCCAGCTAATTGCTTTTTTAATAGCTTGGAGCATGGCTTATTGTGTGCGTGTGTCCCCATGTGTATTTGAATGTATGGGTGTGCATGTGTGTAGCTCTACAGATTTGATCGCTGTTACCCGTCTAAGAGGCTGTTCAATGTTTTCCCATTTTCTGTTTTCTATCAACGTGCTGTTCGGTGTTGCTCTAAAGCCTCATTGCGACTTATTTAGATGCTCGCCATAGAGTGAAGCAGTAAAATATAATTTTGTTTTCCACCTCAGATTCTTTTAAAATTATTGAATTTAACTCCTGGGGATGACTGTATGATATAGTCCAACACGGAGGGTAATAATGCGAATAGTTTAGCAGTTTCTCGCAACTCTCCAGGGTAATATAAACGCTGTTACTTGTCTTAATGGACCTACTTTTATTTCTTACCCTGACAGGAACTGGATGAAAAAAATCAAACACCTTAGCACAGACATGTCAGACACAAGTATGAAGTATTAATGTGAAAAATATCATCATGGAAGAAAACAGGTGACAGAAACAGATGATGTGTGGCAAGACAACGAAAAAGGACATGCTGCTCTGAAAAAGGATAGAAAGGATAAATTAAACAAAAGCTTCAAATTAAATTTTTAAAATGACAAAAAAAAAAAGGGACTGTGGTTTCAAGCAGTATGTAGAGCAGTGTAGAGCTCTTGATATGAGCCTCTCTTCAAAGGCAAACGACCTTTCATCCTAGCCTGCACAATTTCACAAGCACTTGTATGCACACATGCGCTTTATATGCAGAGCCTATAAAAAGTATTCATCCCCTTTGGACTGTTTCATGCATTCATGTTTACAAAATTTAATCACAGAAGATGTAATGAGTCTTTTTTTTGGAGAATTATGGAATAAAAAGAAACTATTATTTCATGAGGTGAAAAACAGATCTACCCATAGGAATCTAAATTAAAAAGAAATAAACTACACAACATATCTTGCTGCATAAGTATTTGCTCTTTTAAAATCACTGCACATTGTCTAATTCTGGCTCTTCGAGTGGAGGTTGGAGCTGAGTTCGAAATTTTGCATTGTTACCAAACTCACTAACAAGAATAATAAAGGTGTAATTTTTCACACACTTTCAAGCGCTGAAAAGCCAACAGGAGAGTGAGGGAGCTGTCCGTCAAGCGCACTCTCCATACACCCACACAGTAATAACTACAATAAATAAAATCACCTGTGTGTGTAGTATTGATGCGCAGAATAAAATGAATTTGAAAACCTCTGTTACCGTAACCGGCAGCGTCCATTGTGTCACTTCCCTCGGTTGCTCCTGTCAGTCACCATTCCATCCATCTCATTTAAACACATGTCACTCATTTCAGTCTCTACACCCCAATTTTCTTTCTATCATTTTTTTATGACAAACGATTGTTTTGACTGCTTTGGAACAGGTCTCAGATAGTGTCAAACATGATGCCAGCCGCTATACCCCATCCAATAAAACGTTAAAACAGTTAAAGTGAATAATATTGATCACACTGGATCCAGGCGTTCTTGTTGATGTTGCTGACCCACCAAACCCACTCAAACATTGCTCTGAACAAAATGAACCTTCTCAAGGCAACAGCATTTCTTGACAGCAGTGGCTCTGAAAGCAGGAAAATGTGTCCTGTCACAACACAAAAACAAAACAGGAATGGTGTGATGTGAGAAGTGATAAAGCAGGTCGACCAGCCTTCTAAATTCACACAATTCCAATAAATCAGTCATGCCAGAAGTTCCAATCCACAGACATCCTTTCAACCCACAAGACTCAAAAAATCCACTTCTAAGACCCTGGTCCATGATGGAGCTAGTAATTGATCGGAATTTTGCAGGCATATCCCTTGGATGCTAAACAGAATTGGACCCGGGGAATTTTGAGGCAGGGTTGACATATTCAGCGCCTTGTGAAGGAAGGAAGTTCTTGTTTTTGTGGCATTGTTCTAATGGGGGAACAATGTCATTGAGGGATGTCTGCAAAGGTGTTTTGTGTCATCTTTGCCAGCAGAAAATTGCACTGTAGAGAGATGGTCAATGTTATTCATTTCAACTGAGTGGTTTTAATGTCGGGGCTGATTGGTGTATTGATACAAAGTGACATGGCAGTATATTAATATGAAACACAGTAACACATTTTCAGGCATGCATAACAACGTGTGGGGAAAAAAAATCACCGCTCCTCAAAGGAGGCACAGATTAAGCCTTTTTCACTGATCCATGTAATTCAATACTGAGATAGTGCGGATGCCAGGGTTGATCTGATGTTTAATATACAGTATAATTTCTTTAATAATACTGCTGAACAGGTTCAATGTAACAATAAGACACTTCTCAAATTCAGCTATTTCTGATAGCTGAATAGCTGAATAGCTCAGTATCAGGAAAATGCAGACTGCTCTACAGCTTTTTTTTTTTGCTGATTCTCTTTCATGGATTGTTCTGTACTGAGAAACTTTTCAATAAAGAATAGATTTTCCTCACAAAACCCTCATCACGACTGTGGCTACTTCTCACTAGTTATGTGTGGTACATTTTGTTCTTTTGCGTGATGCAGCTGACACAGATTGATTAAAAAAAACACTGTCACTGATTGAAAGGCTATTTGTTTAAAATTTTGACCTTAAATCATAACTTTAACAGTCTGGGTTGACTCATTTCCTAAACATGCTGCTTGAAACTGTGAAGAGCTAAAGTGTCCCTCAAATAGCTGATTAGATTGGAGCTACTTCCGCTCTAGCAATTTGTTTGTGTCAGGACTGTGCTCTGCAGCGTTTCTCCAAGGTGTTGATACCGCTGCTGAACACATCAATTGGGAGATAGAGTTGTAAACCTCGCACAAAATAGTGCCTTCAATTGCCTGCTGGAGGAAGTACTTTGGAGGGTTTTCAGGTTAAACACCCTGGAGAAATGCTTATACACTTAAGGGACTCCAGTTCCCTTTCCGTTGGTGCCCATGGCAACTCCCAAGATTTTATGTCTCTGTCCCAATTCACAGCGCCTTCTAAATATGTGCCCTAAATTCTCTTCCTTCCTGACCAAGCCCATGCTCTAAATGACCTATATGGCTCTTCTTTTACTTCTACTTTTTTTTTTTTTTAAACTGAAAAATTGTGAAACAGCTGAAATGTTGAATGCGCCGTTGTTCAGTAAATGACAGATAATTATTTGTCCACTATGCTTGCTTGATGTATTCAAACCTAAGTCTGTTTCTCTTTACATTTTAACCGATAACGGAAAAAATGGTCAGATGACTTGGAGATAATGTTTTTAAAGTTAGGATGCATGATTGAATCAGTTTGGGAAAGATTGTGCTTGTGGCTTCTCTGACATCTGTGCTATATAAAGGGAGTCATTTCAAAATAAGGGTCAAGGCTGTTTAATGCACAGAAGAAAGCAGATGCATTAGATTGTCTCTGACTCTTGTCTCTCTCAGTCACAAAATAACTGCAAATCGCCAAAGACAATTAATTGTGGATTTTAGTCAGCTTTACCCTTTACCCAGCTCATACATATCGGTCTCTCCGAATCAGCAGGTGTTTTTACTATGAACATCAGCGGCGATCTGCCCTTTTGAATCATTTTTCCTCCATTATCTAACATTGAAAAACTCATTCAGCTTGTTGAGGCCCATTTAGTAGAAAGCCTAACCAACTTTTCTCATATGAAATTAGATTTGTCCCAAAAATACTGAACAAAACTTTTAAACATCAAACAGAAAAATAAGAATTTCAGAGAATACAAATTCTCTGAAACAAACAAAAAGTCATCTCAAAAGCAAAACTTGCAAACAAATTATTTGCGTAATCAAACAAATTTTTGGTCTTTTGCTTTTCTCAGAATGTATCCTTTTGTTTACAGTCCTTTCTTCTTCATTCTCGCTTATCAAACTTCTGCTTTCTCTGCCAGTTTTGTGGTCTTGCTCCAATCACTCTCAAATTGCATTCCCTTAAGTTTTGTTTGTTGTTTTGGTACAAACCTGAGCTTAGTTAAGTTTTAGTATTGGTCATGTGTGCTTTCTAATTTTATACTTCAGGAGACATTTAGATTTTGTGTTTCTATGAGTGCAAGTGAAGGCTAAGCTTAACTCTTTAGCAAGCTTTTATAATGTTTATTAGTGAAGTGGTTAGTGTGCTGTGGATGCCTGTGTGCGTGGCTGGGCACGTGCACACGTTACCGCAGAGATCGTTTTAGTCACTGAATACAGTGAATAATCCCAGAAATCAGTTGAGCTAAAGGCGCTAGCATTACAATTACGAGCTGGCCCACTGATATCTTAACTGCCATCTTCTCTTGGTCACTTGATGCTGACTTTGAAAAGCCTGTGCCTGCCCAGCGAGTACAACGGGAAATCTGCCAGAGGATTCAAGTGAGAATCAGTGCATCAACCCACCAACCCAAACCAACTTTAAGAAATAGCCACGATGGAAAGACCCCCTCTTGTTTCCCCTTGAATCGCGTATGTTGGAAAAAAGCAAAAACTGTCAACAAAACAGTGTCTGCTTATTACTCTTGCTTGATATGGCTGAGAATAAGATGAAAATAGCACTGATATTGTCAGCCCTTGGCAAGTTGGTTGTTGAAGTAGAAAGGAAGAGACTGAGTACAAAACTAGAAACCTCACTAAATATGTGAAATTATACTGTGTGAAGAGACAGGCTCACTGTGGCTTTGCCTTTTCATCACATCCACAGCCAGGGACGGTGATCTTTCTCAATGCCTGACCTGGTACGGCTGAAAAAAATGCAATTCCGAAGGTGCCGGACACACCAGTAAGACCCTCACAGATAACCCATAACCCAACAGCTAATCGACAGCTTGGTGTGTCCCATTCCTAAGCACTCACTATCAGCCCAAAGTATCGTTGCCCTGTTGAACCATCATCGAGCTACTTTAGTATTGTTACATTGTTTGCTTTGAAAACGGAGGGGCAAAACCATCCTGAGCGGACAATTGCGACACCAAACCATCTGCGAAGCGGCATGCAGAAGTATTCCTGGTCCTACACCACACTAGCAAACTAGGAAGTATATTTATGTTAATACTACTTCCAACCATATTTATGGTGTGTTCACCAATACAGTAGCACTTAGAGTTATCATTATTATACAGGCTATTGTAAAACAACCAAACAAACAAAAAATGGTGGCCTAACTTGAAGATAATGAAGTCACAAAATCAGTGTAGGGGTGGTGGGGTGCTGACTGCATTCAGGCATCATACATTCATTTGACATTTGTTAAATCTCCCTTATTGGAAAATGTAATGGCCCTAATACGGTGTTTAACCATGCCAAAAAGCAAACCAAAATGTATGAGCAATATTGAGAAATCTAAAGTAATGATCTTTTTTTTGGTTTTATAGGTCATCGTTTAAGGGGCTTGAATGAGATGGAATATGGTTATGCTTTGCAAGATTTTTACTCAAAAAAAGGCTAGATAATTAATAAAGAAACAACTCATTCTGTCTGATAAAGACTGAGCAAATTAAACTCAATTGCTTAAATAAAATGCCAGAGGTAAGTCAGGTCTTCGTTGACACCTGAAATTCCTCTGTGCATCACATAAGGTGACTCATCACAATAAAGCAACACAACATAAACCTCTCTCTTACACACACACACACACACACACACACACACACATACACACACACACACAGGCACGGACACATCAGAGCTGTCATCAAAATGAACACATCAAATGAACAAGGACTCCCAGATTGCTGGAGTTAGTCAAGGTTGCATCCTGCAGCTCTCTCACGAGCAAATGAGAGGACACAGAGATTCAGGCAGGTCAACTTGACTCTTAGCATGCTAACAGAGGTTTCCACATAAGTAAACAAGCTAGAAAATAGTTAAATTAATTTTCCCTAAGATGTGAGTTTAAACTACGATTTAGACAAGTAAAAAAGATAAGGGTAGGAAAGGGGACAGAGAAGGGCATTCTAAGTAACATCCTACTTCTTTACCAGGTCCAGTGCTGCATAGCTGTTCTATTCAGCTTACACAAATTTGCACCAATACTACAAATTTAATCTACCCACCCACCTAAAGGCCCCCAGAGTTTAAAAAGGAGTAAGACAGAATAACTAACAAACTTGATGTTGCATTTTCAAAAGGAGTGATGAAAAGCAGTTTGACACCAGTTATTTAGATGGAACATCACTTTGTGAACCTGCTTTTTACCCCTTTCTTATATTTCTGCACG
>KV751330.1:13259834-13270315 GCA_001698575.1 Mola mola | reverse complement strand
CTACATGGCAAAAAAAAAAATATATATATATAGCTAATAATAATTAACTGTCCACATACTTATATATATATATTAAATTATTTGTATTTCATCAATGTTTTTTTTCGTGTTTACCTGATTACGTAGATTCCAGAGCAAAAGTTGTCAAAATATCAGAGCAGAAGTACAACACTCTAAAATTATCAGTGAACCATTAGTTATTAGTAGGAGATCTTCACACTAGGTTGACCGAAACCAGAGGCCATTTGGTATTTGTTTAATAGTTAATTTACAGGCAATTGACATTTCCTTACAGTTAAAAAAAAAAAATTAAGTATTGAGTTAATACCTGGTTCACCAACAGAGTGGACACGTACGGTACAGAAATGTTGAATTCAGCAATGGTACAACTAGAGCAAATATGACACCCGTCTCATCACCCAGAGGCAGTATTTTGCATTAGCTCATTTTGTATATGTTAAAAAAAAATAAAACACTTGGTCGTGTAACAATTATGCAAGGGTCAACAAGGGGGGCTAATGTCTAACCTCACTCCCCACGGCCTTGCACATAAATGCCAGCCTGTCCAATTTGTTGTCCAACTCGCACTAACACATCCATAACTCTTCTTAGCCTTACCCTAATTAACACCTTTGCCTACCTGCATCTCTCTTACTCATCCATCTATTAGGATTGCCAGCCGGCCCAGGTCATTACACACTGTGATGGAGGTTTTGTTGCTCTAATTAGCCTAATTATAGATGTCAGTTATAACATGGTGCTCTGCAGGGACCTTGTGATCCCACCGTGACTCTATCTGACCTTGGCTGTTATGTGTGCAAGTGTGCACACCTTTGTGCCAATGGCCGACCTCAACATCGCCCTACACTTTTCCCCTTGTCTTTGTTCCAGTAGTTCTCATTTCCAGTTTATTTTAGGCCCTCTTATTTCCTCTCCATTCTTTAACACAGCTCAAGTTTATTCCTGCTTCTGCTTGTACCTGTCACCTTGACACTGATTCATCCATTAGTGGTTTAAAGCACAACTCTAACGTAATCTACTTCTTTTCATTTTAAGGACCGAAATGAATGTCAGATGTAAAGGTCCTTTTAAAATGTTTCTATGAAAGGCCTTCCAGGATACTTTACACACCCACTTCAAACTACAGTGGAGGCCATAATCTCTTGTACAACAACACCAGTTACCAGTCTATAGCAAAAACAAATAAACTGGCTCCACATATTTGGATTGAAGATTAGTTTTAGTCAAATAATTCTTCTGTTTTTGTTGTTCAATAGCTAACATATTACCCAAGGTGATTTACAAGAACATCAAAGTCCAAATTTACATACATATTAAGGTTAAAAAATAACACAAGGTAGTGTCTCAAAGTAAGCTCATGTGTTGTTACTTTTATGAACAATAAGTGTCACTTTCCATTTTTAAAAAAATATATATTTTAAAGTGAAAACAGAGATGCAGTTCAGGAAAATCAGACAAATAAGGCGAGTTGTTGCCATTATGGTAAAAATTGATTCTTTGACTTCATGCTGAAAACATTTTACTCTGCACCTGGTCTGTTCTGCAGCAATCATGACGATGATGATTGCGAACAAATACAACGATATTTTCCAATTGGTAGACTAGAAATTAGATTTGTTTGATATTTATTGTCAAAAATGGGATGAGTTATTTAGTCAGAGACTGTCCTGTCAGTTACATAGCCTGTGAATGTGGCAGACCAGTGTTGCATTTGCAGCCTCTAAAGTGCAGTGAAACTGACTATAACAAAGCTTTGTGGTCACCTTCGGTTAAATTACGCACAACCGACACAAGGTCGCTGCAAGAAGACCACGGGAGCATCTTTTATTCTGAGAACATCAAACCGTTTGGGTAGCTTGGTGTTTTGCCAGTTAATGCTTTGCAACATTAACTGTATGTTAAGATTGATGACATTTGAGCTCCTTAAGTCCTTAAGCTCCTCCAGCTCCTGGAGTCAAAATATTTGGATCATCTTTTGGTTGTGAGCTGCAGTAAAGGTCACATCAATCCCCAAAAGGCCTTTCTGTTATTGGACTTAGGTCTTATCATGTTAATCTACACAGAAATGTTCATTCTTGTGGTAAGTTCAGTTTCAATTAGCTGTTGTTCATTTAGTATAAAGAGCTGGAAGAACATTATGATTGACAGCTGAGCTGTGCTTATGATTGAGGAGGTGGGTGTTTTTTGTCAAATGTTGCTAGATGAATAAAGTGAACGGCTGAGAGCACACTACTTAATCACTTCACCACCCTGATTTACAGTTAATTCGTTTCCACTTTGTGATTTGGTGCCGAGTCTATAAGAATAAAAATAACAAGTGCACTTACATACGCCCTCAGTGTCCTTCTGCACATACAACTGTGTGCTTTCTGCTCTTCTTGTATGATATCAAAATAGAGCAGCCTATAATAAATTTTAACACTTTTATTTAATATATTCAACAGTGTTGTACCGATGTGTTTTTTTAAGCCTGTATATTAAAACTCTGAATTCTAATTTCTGCAGAACACTAACTGGTTTTCCATTCTATTCTGGCAGTTATCTAATTTTATTTTTTTCTAATCTGCATACCGGCTTTGCACAGTGTGTATTTGTGATGGAGACTTTTTTTATGGTGATACATGTAATGGTGTGGGTCTGAGAGCAGGGCAGCTTTGCCACATACTATTAATCTTAATGAAAAGCACCCTGTCAAATTGTCTGGCATCTCTTCTTTTTACTTCTATTCTTTATCTTCTTGCCTTTTATTTTCCCTTACTCTGCCTAAAACCCTAGCAACCATCCACCATCTCAATAAGTCTCTTTCTGGCCCTCCTTCATTTCTACACTCTGCATGTTCCAACCCCCCACCTCTCTCAATCTCTTAGGCATTTTTTACTTTCATGAAACATATGTTCCTTCATTAATAAAGACCTGATCTACCACAGTAATGAAGGAAAGATGAAGTGTTCACAAAAATGGGGGGAGAAGGAGTTCAGAAAGCATATTATGCTAACAAACCACATTTCACTATACTACAAACCCACTTCTATTTTCCTCCATCCAAGCAAAGACACAAATGTGTAAGCAAACTGGCTAGCCAACTAGACCATCTAGAAACAAACTACCAAATTTCCTGAATGTTGGCGCTGAATACTAATTTTCAGTGTGCTGACTGCTGTTACTGAATGATAACAAAAAAATGTCCATGCCACTGTAGGCAAAAAAATTACATGAGATCTGCACGTCTGTCCATCCTAAGAAGGGGGATCCCTCCTCTGTAATTCTCCCTGAGGTTTCTTATTTTTCCAGTAAGACAAATTGGAATTTGTGATTTTGAGCTGTACAAAAATTTTTTATTTGATTTGAATTTGAAAGACAAGAACGAGTCTAATTACAGAAAATATCTATATCTGGAGTTTGAAACAAAATGCCTGGATTAACTCCTAATGTAAAGCTAAACATGAAGGCCTAAAAATGGAATAAATAATTTTAAAAAAGCATATACTGTACCTGTGGACAAAGCACAGCATGTGTTCCTAATGCCCAGGAAAGTGTGCTGTAGCTAAACGAAGTGCTAATGTATTTTCCGAAAAAGTCTAAGAAGCTCCCAGTTGTGCTTTCAAGATAACACCCTTACATATAAGACACACCAGGTCCAAGACCCCCCCGTCACACACCAACACAAACTTTTTACCAATAAACCAATTTACTTATTCTCACTGGCAGTTACACAAGATGCTGCTGGATATCTCGCAAACGCACAAACTCATGTACACACAGGTGAAAATTTTCAATAATGACAATGAAATTATCTGCTTACAGCTCCAAGCACTGCCTACTAGTGGTACAGATGGAGCAATCAATCAATTTTCAATTTTTAAAGCGCTCTAAAGTAACTGATGTATCTTCATACGTCCAAAGGTAATCAATCAAATCATGAAAGGGCGAGAAATGTCAGAATGCAGTTGGGGAGTCGTGGGGGAAGTAAGGGTTTCCAGGGTCCCAGCACTTTCAAGAAAACCTTTTTAACTTTGTTTTTAGCTCTCTCTGATCCCCATAAACAAATACCGCTACTCTAATTTCACAGATACTTGCAGCTATCCTTTATGTCAGTTCATTTACTAACATAAAGAGTGGGATCTAACAGCTTCACTTGGCCTGACTGAAGTCACCTCTCATCACAGCTTTGGGGCAAATGGCCCTGCAAATCAGACATCCTTCAGTTTTGTAGCTCTTAACCTTGCTAATAACACCTCAGCCAAGTTAGACTAGCTACCTATTTTCTGCTTAGTTCTGCTTTCTTCCTCAGGCTACTGCTAGTCTCTTTACCCCTGTCCTCAGGAGTGCTGTTTCATTTTCTATGATAAGGGGCCTGAAACTGCAAGCATATCTTCTCTCCGAAGGGTGACCATTTGTGGTGGCTCAGATGAAATTCTTTGGCTGGACAGAAGTGGAGCGACTTGCCATCAAAACAAACACGCTGGTCCCTGTTCTTCACCTCAGACTAAAACTTTGTTCATACATATTGAGTCTACTGTCATGCCTGTATAAGAATAACTAAATGAGGAATGGGTGGGGTCTGCACTGTGTGGTTATTCACGTTGCATCCACCAGTGAAAAGCACTCTTCCCCAATTAAAGAAGGGGACTTTTGTTGCCCCAGATTGTGAGGGTACATTCAACAAAAGACATGGTAACATCAGGAGATTTGCTGAAAGTGATATCTGTGCTGCAGTCAGTTAGTCATCAAGCAACCCCTTCGATGGAACATCCTGTTCCAAATACTGGGTCTATGATGCACTATAGTGGTATGGGGTTGACTGCAGTAGAGTGGCTGCTCTGTGGGGCATGACTCATGTGGTACCAGGTCATTCGACAGAAAGGAAACAAAATTTTATCAGTTCTGCTCTCTGAAGTAGAGAGTGAATGTAAAACAGAACAAGGTCTTTCTGAAAGGCTACCCAGAGCCAAACAAGGAGCTCATACCTCAAAGAGAAGGTCAATTCAGCTGACAGTAATGTATGGGCATTTGGTAAAGATTATACCACAGATATTACTAACATCTTTTCCCATATACTGTATGGCGGTAGACTCACAGTAGCTGATTCTGATTCACGGAAAATACATATAACACAAAACATATAGTAATCTTGTTCATTTATGTGTTCAGGTACATTAGACACATATATAAATGTTGAATAATATCAGTTCACCAACAAAAGAAGATTTAGATATAGCGACCAAAAGAACAAGATCGTGAATACAAGCGGCCGAAATAAGTTTAATTCGCAGGGTGGCTGGGCTCAGCCTTAGAGATAAGGTGAGGAGCTTGGACATCCAGGAGGAAGTGAGAGTAGAACCGCTGCTGCTACCCGTCAAGAGGAGCCACCTGAGGTGGTGCAGGCATCTCGTTAGGATGCCTGCTGGATATCTCTCTAGGGAGGGGTTCCGGGACACGCTCGAGAGATTATATCTCTCGGCTGGCTTGGGAACACCTTGGTGTCCCCCCTCTGGGAGGCACCAATTAACACCACTGATTGGGACTGAAAAACAGATACATTTTGAGTATATCAAACTTGGAACTTAACATTATAGGATCAGTGAGATATCATTTTCACACTACATTAGGAGTGACAGCCAAAGAAGCTGGAGTCTAACTGAATAAATACACCATATCTATAAATCGTTTTGCTTAAAAAGAAATACAGCTTTCATTTAACATGTATTAATATGGAGGGTGTCAAAGAAAGATACTCTTGATCTGAAAGCTGACAATTGCCTTTGTGATAAGTGCTCCACCACATTGTCAAAGAACTCAAGTCAATGAATGGCAAAAATCCCAGATAATGCATTTAAAGTGGATGTTAAGGTAGAATCCATCACTGTTTTCTTTATTTTACTCCTTTTCTCCTCCTCAAACATGGTGTTGGACTGTTCAGAATACTTGGTACTTGGTAGGGATGAGAGAGCCCCTTAAGAGCACAGAGACCTACATCGAATCAGGCTGCTCTGGAATATACCCATGAGGTCACATTTACCATATCGAAGTAAATCAAATGTTCAGTTCTCTTGATTGGAACAAGAAACATTCTAAGCAATGAACGGTTAGATAAATGATGGATGGATGGCAGATTGCACATACAAGCCTGGCCAGTTGTAAGCTTATCCCTGTCTGTACTCTATGACATGTCAGACTAGATCAATTAATTACAAAAGGACAGCTTAAAAAAACATAAACAAAACAAACAAAAAGCACAAGATCTTCACATGGCTTTCGTATCTTGTTTCTATGATAGTGCCCTCAATCATGGATCTAATAATTAATTAGGAGCTGACATGCAAATTTATATTAAAAAAAAAAAAAACCCTTACAGATTAATAATAATCAGGCCCAGATTTGTAATTTTCACCCAACACAGATGACCCACCTGTTTCATCCTTTCGTCATACCATGGTGCTTACTGCTTCCAGACAAATGGAGGTAGACATGGACGGATGAGAAGACACAAGAGAGATGGCACAGTGAGATGAATAAGGTGGAAAATGAGCATGGAACACACGAATATATACAAGCACAGGAATCAACATAAATTGGTAACATGGAATAGCTTTCGATAGGATAGGAAATAACAAATGGACTAAGATGCAGGTGGTTTAAATGAACTAAAAGCTGGATATAGAATACAGCACTAACAAAGACACACAGACAACAGTGACAAAAAGCAAGTTTTGTCAATATGGCTCCACAAAGCTTGCTGATTCTCAGAGGAAGGCTCAGGAGCGCCGATGGCATCAAGAGATTACATAGATTACGCTATATTAAAAGAGCTATTAGAACTCTGTGTGATAAAGTTTATAGGGCTGGCCTATCTAGCCCTTAGTTATGCTGCTATAGGCTTAGGTTGCTGGAGGAACACTCCATGATGCACTGAGCTCTCTTCTCTCCCCCCTCTGACTCAGACTCCATCTCTGCTCTTCTAAATGTCCATATCCTTACACTAACTTTATTTCTTCCCAGGAGTCGTTGTGCTTTATCATTCTGCAAGTCTTTCTAGGTCGCGGTGGGAGCTGCTGCTGTGGTCTTGCCTGATGCCTCCTGGCCACATTAGGACAGGAGATCCTGTGACTTGGATCCTAGGCTGGATTTCCAAGTGCAAGTCGGGATCCACAGATCACAATGGCTTCTGGACCAATAGACCACACCTGCTTCTGGATCACTACACTTCATATATCCCTGGATTTCCAGATTCCACATACTCTTGGACTCAGTGACTACATCAGTAACACTCAGATCTTGCTACATGGACTAAAATGACTCCCAGACCTACAGTGTCCACCTGCGTCTGGATCACTAGACTTGCCATACATCCGTATTTATAGAATCCACAGACTCTGGGACTCATGGATATTTTATATATCCTAAGTAAACTGTTATTATCATGTTGTTGTGTTCCCTTCTCTGTGGCTCTTCCTGAGGTTTCTTATTTTTTTTAAGTTTTTCCTCACCCGGTTCAAGGGTCTAAGGGCAGAGGATGTCACATCTGTACAGTTTGTCAAAGCCCAGTGAGATAATGTTTAAATTGTGATTTTGGGCTATACAAATAAATTTGAAAAATTTGAAATTGCTTGTTTGTGTACTGTATGTGCATGTGCCACATAAACAAAAAGATATCACGTAGCAGCCAAAGAAAACAAAAAACAGCACATGAAGAGGAGGGTTTAAACCACATTCACTCTATAAAAAGGAGTTTCATCAACAGCAATATAAAGAACATCCATACAGCCACACTTCCATCAATCATCAGTAGTAATTTGCCAATTAAGGCAAGACATGAAAGCTGTAGAGAGTCATTAGATGCAACAGTGATATGAACAGGGAAGAGAGGAGTAAGGAAGAAGACAGAGGAGCCGTCAGAGGAAGCAGCACTCGGAAAAAGATGCCAAGACAGTAGGAGGTCTGGAAACGGGACAGAGGAGAATGATGGCAGATGAGAGGAGGATCAAAGACAAGGACAACAGGATAAGGAGTCTACATGCCAGTCCAATTTAGGATTTCTGAAAATGGCCACATACACTATCTTTCATTGATGCAAACATAATTTATATTTTAGTTTGTTCAACAATAATTGTTAGAAGAAACACTATTTATGGCAAAATACACTGCCATTTATAACGTTTATAGATATAGCTGATAAGCTTACATTAAAAAAATGACAAGCATGCAACAATGTTTTTTAGAATAACTGCAAATAAAAATATTGACAGCTAAAAACTTTAGTGCATGATAGTGAAAGTTTAAGCATATTTTGCGGGAATTATGAATGCATAGAACATACTGCACATGAAGAAGTACTGCAGCCAACCAGCCTGCAGTTCCCAGCCTGCACAAAGAAGCAAGCTTTAAAAACTTTTCAGAGCATCATTCATCTTTTTAGGTAGGTTTATAGTACTGAAAACACAGGTCTTACGGTGGCCGAGATTACATTTGAAAGAAAGTATTTCCAATCTGGTAAACCCTCTTCCCCCCCTCTCTCCCTCTGTGAATAAAAACTGCACAGTTTTTCAAGGAGAAAGAATTTTAATTGTGCTTCATTTCAACCTTAAACATCATTTGCATCTGAACTTATGCTCCTTTTTAGTGCAGAAAAACAAGATGCAAACATGTTAATGATTTTGTTTTCTCTGCACCTTGCTCTTGAAAAAGTACACATGAACTTGATCAAACATTCTAGAGGTCAAACAGGGTGTCAGAATAAGATGCCCAGTGGATTTACACACAAAAATTACTCTGTTTTAATGAAACAGATTTAATCTAGAGTCAACTCCTTCTGAAATAAACCTTGATAATACTTTAAAAAAGCATTTCTGTGGCCTTTGCCAAAAGTAATGGCGTCATTTGCACAAAGAAAATAATACAGAGGACAGTCTTGATCTAGAAAGAGAAGAAATGGCCAATACATTGATGTGCAACTTATAGGATGTTTAGAGGTGTAAAATATGCATTTAAATTGAAATTAATATGAATCAATCATTCAAGATGAATGCAGACAAAAAGACAAAACAGTAGATTGCAAGATACAGTGATCAACACTGTTAAGAACAATATACTGTATATAATTCAAAATGAATTCTTTTGACAAAAGGGTGAAAAAAACAAGAAGTGACAAAGACAGGAAGAAAATACAGACCTTCCTTTTGACTCCCCGACTAAAATGTTAATCTGGTCTTGACCTTTTGGAACATATCTAAAGGGACTGAGAGCCAACAGGGATGCACACAGACAAACAGTCAAGCTTTGATCATCTAATGAAGTTAACGTGCCATTCAAATAAATTAATATCTGACCACAGACATGGCGATTGGTGTCGAGAGCTGAGGAGCTGGCTGGAGCAGGAGGGAAAAATTATAGAGTGAGACGAAAGGAGGACAGAGGGGAAAGTTAAACAGTTGGTGGCTGAAGAAAGAAAAAAGAAAAGAGAGACAAATGATGGTTTGAGAAAGAGCCAAGAGGCAGAAAGGACCTCTCTTCATTCAGCAATAGGTCAGCAACATGACACACAACATGAGGGACAGCTCGTCAGTGAACAGCACTTTAGTCCGTCTGTATCTGACTTCTTTTTCTCCGACGTGTTTCTCTATTTTTACTCCCCCCACAACCTTATCCTCTCATTTACCTTCGATTTTGTGATCCTTCACTTTCTTGCTTGTCTTCTTCCAAAATTAGTTGTGTTCATTGTGTCTCCCTACCTTTAATTCTCCACTGTTTCCCACCACCTTATCCTCCTCATGTAAGAGGTCAAGATACACCTGCTGAGTTTTTGTTACGTGTTACCGTTTACATACACGGCGGCTGTGATAAAGTAGGCTGTAGATGCTCTTACAATTCACTTCCACGGTTCCCTTTGAGTTTTTTTTTACTCTTCATTTCCTATGCCCTTGACTTCAATGCTTCTCCTCTTTATTTATTTTCTCTCCTCATCTCCCTCCCTGCCTCCCATCCTGTCCTGTACCTTTACCCTCTCTGTGAGTCTTTCCCCCAGGCTCCTCAGATCCTCTCCTCATCCTGCCAGTTTCCTCCTACCCAGTCTCCTTCTCCCCTCCCGTCCGTCTGTCTCCATCCCTGCACACTCCGGTGTACCCAGTGTCATTGTTCTGATAATTATTTATTAACGTGATTATGCCGCCACCACCGTCCCTGTCTGTTGCTGCCATCTGTGCCCAGTTAGGTGCCCGCCTCCCCGTGCCATTCTGCCCTGCCCATGGGGGAGGAAGCCATACAGGAGGGCACAGAGTCTCCCACACAAACACTTGTGGTTCTCAACTTCTCTGTTCGCATTTCTTTGACAGACAAACCCACACTTAAACACCTTCTGCTGCCCTCTGGGCTAGGTGGGGTTAGCCGGGATGAGAGGCACGCAGCGGTAGCCTCCGCATTCCCTTCTGTGCTGTCCTGTTCTGTTCTCTTCCCTTTGTTGTTTT
>KV751330.1:13233184-13259818 GCA_001698575.1 Mola mola | reverse complement strand
AGAGGGCAGAGATAAAGAGTGCAATTCAGGCACATTCGACGAGTAATTATGGATTACCTGGAATTGTGTCGTCACACTTTAAGGGCAATAAAAGCAAGATAAATGCACTTTATGTTGTTGCTTACTTGTTGCTTATTCGAGAGGTCTTTTTTCCCTCAATGGCAAAAGATTCCTCCAGCTCACAATAAAACAGCTGTTATTTCTAAAGCTTGTGCTGACAAGATGTAAATAGCTTGTCAATGCTTGGACTATCTATAGACATGAGGAAAAATGCTGCATATACCTAAAGAAATCCAGATTTGGGCTTAAAGCAGTAAGTCATTCAGCGTTTTGTGATATTTTTTACTGAATGCAACATATTTCTGGGATGTATAACACGCTTATGCAACCTGAGCCCAATACTGATGAATTTAAGCAGTGCCATGCTAACCAACGTGTGATACGAGAGAGGGGGGGGAGAAGGAGGAGGTGGCGGGAGGACGAGAGAGAGGGAAGAAAACACAGAGCGAGATAAAGGAGGAAACACAGAGCAGGGGGGGAGACAGAAAGATTGGGGGGGGGGTAGAGAAAGCCTGTGGGACTGCGGCAGGGTTGTAATCATGCATCCTGGATCTCAATGAGTAAACAGAACAAATATTCTCCATCTCTTCTCCTCCTTCTCTACTCCTCTAACAAGCCATTCCAAGTCCCTCACCGTCCATTCTCTATCTGCTGGCTTCTTCAGTTCTTGGCAGTCCATCTCTCTCGTCTCCTCTGCTCCCCACGGCAGCTCTCTTTCATCCCTTCTCTTTTTGCTCCATTTCTCCCTGCATTTCTCAAACACTTCTCAGTATAAAGTTGTTTTTTTTACATTCCTACCTCTCATTTTCTCCCTCTATGTCATCATGTCTGATGCGTATGCATGAGTCACTTTCTCTGGCTGAGTGGAAGACTAGGGGGAAGGCTGGCAAAGGCTGGTGGTCTTGGTCGCTTCTATCAAGAAGTGGAGAGTAATGTGGAGTGTGGGGTCTTCCTCAGGGAGAGAGCCTCATTAGTGTGAATGGTACACAGGAGAGTATGTAGAGACTGTGTGTATATGCCTGTTTGAGTGCCTCCGTCTATGATTAGGAGTCACAGTAAGTAGCACCGAGGATCACAGTTAGATAAGTACTTTGGCAGCTAGCCAGCATTGGAGCTAGCCTCATGCATGCGTGTGCACACACACACACACACACGCGCACACACACAGCTCCTACCTCAAGGGGTTCCGGTGTGGCAGTGTGGAGTGGTTGTTGGGCACCGTTTGGCTTCTACCCCCTCTGAAAAGTACCACCTGCCGAGGGGAAGGGTGTGTTGGATGTATCCAGTATTACCTTGACAATATCCATCCCTTGCTGGAAACCACAAATACACACATCCCCACACCTGGACTTTCTCATCCGCCCATCTAAGGCAGAACAACAATGGGTACCCCAAATAGAGGGTGAAAGATGTGATTCACACACCCTGAAACACTCAGAGTCAAAAGTTGTTCTTCCCCTCATTCAACCCCAGGAGGGAAAGCGCACACATGTGCAAAACACACACACGGCAGAACACTTCCTGCTGCATGCATGCAACCTCAACCTGGGTAAAGGAATCTTTCATCTGAGTGTGACTGCCACTGGGCAGGCTTGCATTGCCACACGCACACGCACACACACACGCACACACACAGGCGCAGTTTCCACCCGCTACCCCTTCACACTATGTGGACCACCCTTGTCGCACCACAGTCACAAACACAAGCACTGACTTTGCTTGGCAACCTGCAAAATGCAGATGTACTGTATAATTGCAGGGCATTTAATCAAAATGCGTGCAAGTATGTATTTATGATTCAAATGAATTCATGAGTCTGGAAAAACTCAGGTCCACCTGGAGCCACCTCTGTCCAACCTTTATGGGGCAAAAAACTCAGAGCCACTTTTTTATTTGTCGGGGGGAAGGAAAATCTATAACTGATGGAGCCAGAGGGGAGCTCAGTTTCAGTGTGAGCAGGAACCAACATAAAAGATTGCCTAAAAAACCAAAGAGGTGAAATGATCCACTGCTTAGAAAAAAAATACTCACATTTCTCTAAGAGAGCCCTGCCATCCTGTTTCATTTACATACAGTACATAAAGCATGTGTCTTATTTGGCAGAAGCATCTAGTGGACATGACGAGAACTGCATAAAGAGGTTTTCTGCGTTCAGCTCTTCAATTTGTGTTCACCTTGCTGAATAAATGAGCTTTAGATCGTTTATATTTGCCTAGCAACAGGTTCAAAAGTGACTAATAATTCAACAGCACAATATTACTGGGAGTCCTTGACGGGTTTAACGAGTATCACCAACACACACACACAAAGATGATGGAGGATTTCTTGCGGCAAATCTGCATGTTTCTGTAAAGATACACAGGCTTGGAAGTGTGTAGGTGCCCTTGTGCAAATGGAGCAAACAAATGAAGCTCTAATGGCTCTTAGTGTCTTTTCAATCTGCAAAGACAAGGGTTACTTCCCTGAGAAGCATATGTGCATGCATAAAAACACACTTAGTAATTTGTATAACAATATAATATGTGTGGAGTCTAGTCTTGATGTGTATGCATGAATGCCCCTGGCTATGAATGTGTGTTTTATGTAATGTGACTTTGACTGAGTGGAGGCTGGTCAAAGCCTTTAAGAAAAGGTCACAGGCCACAGGGGTCAATAAATGCTTCCATAATTCTGTGGCAGGTGGGGTTACAGGTTACAGTGCAATGACAAACAGGGTTAAAGTTCACACATGAACGGGAAGAGGAAGGGCTGGGACACTGCATTCACAAGTCAGTGCTCTTCATTCTAAAGCATGCAAGCTCAACTTCAGTAAAAATCCAGTACAGGGCAGGTAGGCGCAAAGCAGGGAACAGAGGTGAAAAAAACCCCCCAAAAAAACACTTTATCTAACTCCTGCTTCGCAAAATTCCTGGACTCCCCTGCAGCATAGTATTTTCTGTGCAGTGTTTTACACTGCAGTATTTAAAATGCAAACTTTTTGGTTAAGTCTGAAATCACAAGCCCTTACTTTTGGCTGTAAAGCTACATCAAGCTCATGTCTGAGTGTGTTTTTATGCTGGAGAGCAGGCATTCGTGAAAACATTTCTACAGAGGGAGGGAAAACTATTCTGCACTTTTCAAAGCTGGGTACAAACTGCTATTTAACTGATTGGTTAATCATCTGTTTGGATGCCACGAGCCTGTGCAAATAGCACTGACTCAATACCGGATGCGTGAATACAGTTAGCATCCTGAAGCATAACACACATTTCGGGCCTTTAGAAATGCGCTACAATGTTTGAGGTATGCTTGATTTGGCATTGAAGCACTTGAATGCTGAGTTTAGAGAATTTTCAGACCGGATTGCACTTCACCGTGCTCAATATCTGAAACCATGTCATTTGTCAAGATCATCATCTCATAACAGAAACAGTCTGCACCACTGAATCATATTGAAAAGATATTATCTGTATCACTGAGTTTTGCTTAAACAGAGATTTTTTTTTTTTTCCCCATCCGATTTAAACCACGGAAAATATTACACTGTCTATAACATTGAGATCCATCAGACAGAGCTGTTCTGTTAACTGCAGAAAACAAAACTTCCCACTTGGGTAAAATTATGTAAAATGGGCACAATAGGCAGCATTCCATTCTAGTTTACAGGAGAAGGCAGTGCAGGTTGCATTCCTCAGTCAGAGGGTCTCCATACAAGGATTGATTACTACAGTAACTGGCTCACCTTAAAGCATCCACTATTGTTTCACTTCACACAATCAGCAGTGGATACACATATTATACATCATGATACAATGGTAATAATGTGACTGTATCTTTTTTGATGAATCAAACCATTAATACACTGATGGGCTCCATGAGAGAAAGGAAGAAGCACTGCATAAGCTCATTTGTGAAGTAAAACGATTGCAGATCAGAGCTAAATCAGCCTTTGAAACCAAGTAGTATAATCAAGCCTAAGTACTAAGACCCCCTGTTGTCCCATCTAGTAGGGTACATTAAGGTAGACCACTACAAGACACAGTGACATCCAGTCAGGTGATATCAGAACACAGACACTCACTCAGTTGTCTCCTTGACGACAAAGTGGCGCTCCCATGCGCCTTGATGCCCTGGAAACAAAAGACATGTTGACACAAAGAGCAACCAATAATAAAAAGACAGGACGGAGACAAAGAGGGATTGTTGTTAGTGCAGAGGAGAAAACAATATTTTACTTCGGTAGCTACACCTCACAGGAATCACAAATGAGAATCCGACACAGAATGGCCCATGAAGTGCATCCATCACAGAGGCAGACTGGCTTACCAAGTTTGGTTAATATTGACATCTGGGTTTTCGCCATCGTCAAATCAATCAAACTTTATTTATAAAGCTCCTTTCATGCATTTCAAACTGCTTTGCAAGCAACTGACAAGTCAAATGCGCATAATTTACAGGCTAAAACAGCTGAGTATTTGTACAACAGTGAAAGATTAGAAGATGGGTAAGTGATAAAACCCAGGATAATAGATTAAAAAAAAGCAGCATAAACTATATTAAAAGATATTGTTGTAAAAAAAAAAAAAAAAAATTGAATAAAATGATCAGTGATGAACAAAGGTAAAGTGACCAGTAAGCATTGAGACTATAAAATTAAAGCACTTCAACTACATAACACTGCATGAAAGCAAGATGGAAAAGATGGGTTTTTAGTTTACTTTTAAAATATCATTATTTTCAGCCCCACTGACAGTTCCAACAGCTTGGAATTGTCTGAAAGCAGAATCACAAAATGTTTTTGTTCTGCTTTGAGGAAGAGCTAAAAGAGATGAACCAGATGATCTAAGGGACCTTCCTAGTTCATAAACAAAAAGCATTTCTGAAATATTTGGTGCTGCAAGGACATGTAGTTCCTAATAATATATAAATAATATGTCAATATAAAAAACAGGTTAGCAGTGCAGAAAATTTAATTAAATGTAGCTGATACTAAGTTAAGCAATCATTAAGAGTCACCCATTTTAGTGGTTCATTCATTCATTTACTCATTCAAAGCAACCAAACGTGTCTGCTTGTTTCTATTATAAAACCTGGCAACAAGTTGGCACCATATTGAATAATTCACAAGCCTCCTTTCTGTGATACTGATGAACTATGTAAGGTTTGTTGCATCAATGAGACCAGTTATTATAACAGAAGAAGAAAATAGAGCTAGTGGGTGACGCCACAGCAAAGGCAGGGGTTATAAATACTGGTGGCTTGTTCTTCATGCTCCCACACAGGGTTGTTTTTCATGTACCCACACAGCGATTTACGTGCCAAACACTACAAACATTCAACCGATTCCACAAAAATGGCCTAAAAGTCACAAGACAAGGACACAGTTCTTAGGCAACTGTGCAAACATTTTGTAAAACACCAATAACAGTATTTCCATGGTATTTTCTTTCAGCTTCTTCTTTCAAGTCAGCTATTTTATCCATATTAATGCTGTTCCAGCTGGTAATGCTCTATTCAGGCTCTATTATGGTAAATTCTAAAGCTGTGAAACAAACTACAAAAAGAAAAATGATTAGTAAACATTTTGTTTTAAGATTTCAGCAAAAACAAAGTTAGTCTGCAAAGTTGCATTTAAACAAAACTTTTATATCCAGGTAATATAATATTAATTCATTTTTAGGAAAGTTACGGGGTTTCTGCATTTTGCTGACTACATATTAATGGGCCAGCAGAATTATGCACCCTTTAAGCTCGACGGGAGTCTACTTAGACGTTTACATTTAACTGGACATTTCCAAACATGATTAACTCTCCAACCTTAATATGCAGGTGTTTTGTCAACATAATATTAACATCCCATAACCTTCTGACCACTAAAAAGGCTTCACTGGTCAGCAATTTGTTCATTGTGTTGTACATAATTTTAAATTATTAGAGATAAACGGTAGCCTATATCTGTGTTTCACAGCTTTTTCTCAGTCATGGAACCCTTTTAAAATGTTCAAAATATCTAGTCACCCCATCTGGAGCAAGCAAAGGAAAGGCAGAGAGAGATGACTGGGGGGCTGAATCGATGGGATTTTTTTCTAATAAATAAATTACAGTGTAGCTACTGTAGGCTTTTGGAGCCATTTATATTGTTTCAGTAATGCATTTTATTATGTGTGCTATGTCAGAATAATTTTTCGAAAGCACCACTGACTAATTCTAAGAAAAGTTTGACATTTTAGAAAATTTGTATAATTGCGTTTTGAACAGTGAAATCACGATGTTAACAATGTTCTATAAGTGAGAGGCAGTAGCCAGTTAGCTTAGCACAGTTAATTGAAACAGTGGGGAAACAGCAGCAAAATTTGCATACCAGCACCTCTACACCACAGCTTCAAATCATTAGTGATTAGAGTCAATCCCAAGATGTAAAAAAAGCCAGCATGCTTTGATTTTAAAGTAGCTTATGGGCTGGACGATATCTTGGGAAGGTGCAGTGAACTCCTGTCCAGTTACAAAATTATTAGACTCCAGCAAGTGACTTCAGCCAGCCAGCAACCCCCCTGTCTTTGCACACTTGACTTAGTATGACTTAATGACCAATGTTGATCAGAAAATTTAAAGAAGCTATGCTGTTCTTTTATCACTGACTAACTTATTTTTCTTATATGCAAACACACACAAGAAAAATAAAACAACAAACTATAACGACAATAAAATAATCTAAATTCCCTCCTTTCAAATCATCACGGGTCACATTTTCTGACGTCGGCAACAAGAAAACTCCGAAACACACAACTTCCAGAACAGAATGAAAAGTAGAAGTACATATCAGTCATCAAACGAAGTACTGATGGAGAGGAGAGGGTTAACAAGTGTCGAAGAAAACTGTAATAGAGGATGAGCAGTGACAGGGAGGGGCAAGGCAGGGTGAAAGAGTACCAGTAATAAAGGAGATGAGGGAGAGCAGAGAGAAGAATGGATTGTGAATGGAGAGGTGTACAGGTGAAAGGCCAACTATAAAGATGAGGCTGCAGAAAGGTAGTGGCAAATGATACAAAGGAATGGATGAGCAACATATGAAAGAGACAGATGATGGATGGGAAGAGAAAGAAAGATCAAGTGACAGTTTGAGAAGGACAGAATAATGATACAGACAATGTGTGGGCGGTGGGGACAGAGGTCAGATGGAAAAGGATGGTAAGAGGCAGGATAAGAGAAAGTGACAGAAATATGATGACAGACACATATTAGACCAAAAACAATGTATTCAGAGCGATAGGAAAATCAGAGGATGGGATCAAAAGGGGAAGAGGGTAAATTCAGGGAAGTAACAGAAGATAGAAGGACAAGAAGACTAATTGGCAAAAAAAAAAGAAAATGCATAAAAACTCTAAGTGGGGCAGAAAAGAGCCTCATGCTCAGCCCCTATTCTCCGCCTCTTTCTTCAATTTTTCTATCCACAGCAGCTCCATTACTCAGATCGGCTGCACAAAATGATCTAGTTTACAGGAATAGGAGTTGGAGACCTACATAGTCGCAGTCAGCACTGGCCAGGCCCCAGGCCAGAGAGAAGGTTTAAGCCAGTCAGTTGTGTTTTGTTGGAGTGCTCTGAACATGATCTGTGTCACTGCAGTACACAGCAAATAATAGGTGGACATTAGGAAAGGAAAGGAAACCAAAGCCTTTGCCCCGACTCTCTAGAATGATTAGGAACAGAAGAAGAGCTGTATTAGGTAAGGACATGACAGATGATGGCTTAACCAGAAAAACTGACCGGAAAGAGCCAAGTCCAAAATCAAATGTCCATACAACCCATAAAGTCCAAAGCCAGTTTTTATCGAGTGAAAAATGAACAGCTGTGTTTGGACAGATGTTAAGAGCATACTCTATTTTACACTAAGAGAATCCTTTTTTTTTGATAAATTAAAGGATCCTCTTTCTACAGGGATGCAATGTCATGCTTTGTGTATGCTTATACTGGAACATATCTCATGGTTCACTTCCCAGTTTCGCTGCCCTGACAGTTGGTTTTAATGTTCTATCATGTAGTTAAGATTTCATAATTTGGCTCCCACTGCTATGAGCTCTCTGTGAAACACGAGAGTTAGATGATCTGTCCTGAAAACTGTCGTCACAGAGGTTTGTTTGGCTCTTCCTTTTCCACAGCAGGAGCTCTGCATTGTGTCGCTGCTACAGTATTTATTTTATCCAGATTATGTAGAAAATAAGGACTGAATTTTCATGTGTGTATCTGCATTCTCACGTGGCCTGCTACAACCTCAAAAGAATCTGTAGCAAAAGACGTAGAATAATTTAAGTCTTCCTGTTGTTGTTTGTCACTCTGTGTTTTTTTTTTTTTATTTTAGTTTTGAGTTTAGGATAAGGAATAGTGAACAAAAGTAGAAATCTATTTTTGTGTATATTTTGTTCCAATATGCTTACCCAGCGTGTTAAAGTGATAAAAATAAATCAGTGTGTGCTGACAAAAATATACCAAACATTAGTTATTAAACATTTTTTAATGTTGTGTATGTGAAGGTGAAATCCAAAGTATTAAACTCCCAAAGCTACGCCATTTACAAACTTTAATATTTATACACATTTTAATGTTTTATAAGGAAGGGTTTAGTGATGGCGATGAGATGTCAGAAAAGACAGACGCACACATCTCCCCGTCTATACAAATGTGGACTCTGACCTAATTTTTTTCATTGTGTCAATCTTTACATGAAATTGCATATCTATCCTAAAGAGAAGATTCCTCCGCACATAATCCCTCAAGAGCTTCCGCATGGTTCTTTTGAGAACGAGAGGGGAGAAACACATTTTGAGAGACAAAAGGGGGAAGAATCTGTGTGATCTACTTAGATGTTTCCCCATTCAAACCTAATAGCCCACAAACAGAAAAACGATTCCCATCTCTTCCTCCGCCTGCTCATTCTTCTCACAAGCTACTAAGGAGAGAGGGGTAGGTGTGAGGCCGGGAGAAAAAGGGAGGCAAAAAAGTTGTATTAATCTATAGGGAATAGAAGATGACAGAGTGAGAAAGGGAACAAGAGTGAGCTGCACATCAAGAGCTTTTGATTCCCCCCATAAAATGTTCCTTTTAAGAATGCCCATGAAATTATCTTGCTGAATGAAAGCATCTCAATCGATTCAATCCCCACTAAAAAAAAAAAAAAAAACAAACTTTCAAACAGTCACCATACCTTCAATTCTTAAGTGTCTCTGCAGGACATAAAGCAGCTTTTCATCTCTGCCATCTCTGCATTTGCTCACTGACAAAATGTGGAGAAATCTTTAAATGCAGAATTGGAAAATGGGGGTCGTGTACACATTTAAATTTGTGTTTGGCTCTCACACTAAACTGCCACTTGCCTTGCTGGGTCTTGCTAAGCGGCACTTTTTATGAGGTCCCAGATTATTACATTCTGCAAATATCTAAGGTCTTTTTTTGTCACCTAGACAGAAACTAGTCTAGTCTGTATGAAACCAAAATAATGTATGAGTTGTGAGGTGACTACATTGAGAGCTGAAGACTGGACTGTTATTAATTACAAAGAGAAGCTGAAGGATTTTGTCAATATACTGCTAAATAAATCAGTTCCATTATGCAGAATTCAATAAACATCAATGTAGGAGGAACAGAGAATATTAGAGTGATGAATGCAAAACAGCTCATTATGACCTTTGTGAACAGTCAATTTACAAACTACAGTTGTGAAAACTACGAAGAACATCTAAGTTAGCTTTTTATCTAAACTCAAAATGACAGCAAACAGTAATTTGAGAGCACTACTTAATTTTTTCATTGAGGAATTAATCATGCAGTCCAAACAACTTTTCCTTTTCTGGACCTTCCCACAACTACCATAAGTCACAAGGCAGTCCCATTAAAGTATAATAAGATGAACTTTGAGGCAAGTTGGCCAAAACTTGGATTTCTGTGGAAGAGAGTGCAGGGGCCAGGAGCTGTCCCTTGGACAGAGAGTCCAATAACGGGGAAACCAGGGCAGGAGACTCCTTAATGGACTCCTGGAGTCTTGGAAACCTGGGTCGATTGGAATGAAACTTCTGAAAACTAATTTATGCACTGTGATCAGCGAACCAAAGCAGGTGGGAGGCAACAGAGTGCAGAAAAGTAGGAGAACGTTCCAGAAAAGAAGGCAAAGTGAGAGAGAGAGAGAGAGAGAGAGAGAGAGAGAGAGAGAGAGAGAGAGAGAGGAAAAGGGAGATGGTCGACCTTGTGAAGTGGCAGAAACAGTAGAAATAGCTGCCCCACTTGTAGACACACTTTCTGTTGCTTGCTGACTGTCCTCGATGCACAGGGGTAGCTAACCTATATAGGTCTGCTCCATGCTGCAGCATCTCCCACACACTTGGGCCCGCTCCTTCTTTCATGCGCACAGTCATGCACACATGGGTGGGGAAGAGGGAGGCTAAAATCAGGCCACACATGCTGCTTCTACTGCTGAGTTGAGTCACCTGTGCTGCTAGCTTAGCCTGCTAGCGGGCAGCCAGCTGCTCCTCTAATTAAGAGCCCATCTACTCATGGGGCCTGAGCATATGGAGGACTCTATAGCTAGGTACTGCTTTTATAATAGATAGCAGTGCCGTGCAGAGGAGAACTGGCAAGACTTCCTAAAAGCGGACGCAGCGTATTAAGAAGACAAGGACTTCCAACACACTGAGACAGTGATAAGCATAGTTGAATGTTGCCCTGCTCTATTTTCAATGTGACAGTAAAGTCTGATATGCAAATATTATGTTTTTTTCCACCTGCAGTGAGGATGAAACACTACTTGGATTCAAATGATAACCCATAATTAATCAAACAGCTTCCCCTCAAAGAAATGATATGATTGAGCGAATCTTGCAAGCTTAAGTCTCTCCTCATATGTTCTGTATTGTAGGACCAAAGGCATCCTTCCCTACCCTCCTGGAGAGTGAAGTCAAACCTCGTACAGCCCATTTAATTCAACAACTGTTGTTACATTTTATCCTCGTGTTTTATTTATGGTTCTACTCATCCACAATTTTAAGTTTCATTCCTTCTTATTCTACCTACTCCTCCTTCTCCTCTTTTCCCTATTCCAGTCTTGATTTAAATGATTATATATGTTTGCTTTCCATGCAATGCATTTTAATAAGTGTTATACAAATTTTCTTCATCCCTTTTTTCCCCCTGGGCCTGCCCATCAAATGTCTGACAAACTACATTAAGTGACTTGACAAACAAATTTGTTTAACTATGCATGCTGTTAGTGGCATCACTGAACTAATGTGAAAATTATGCCACATGAGGCATGACAACACATAAAAGCACACAAACAACCAGGCGAGTGAATTATAATGTCTGAGGAATAAGTGGATTCTATCTGGCCAAAGTTACCTTTACACTTTCCAGTGCAATTTCCTTGACTTAGCTGTGTAAGGTTGGGACTAATCGCTGCTCCACGAAACATACACGCACTAATGGACTTGCATAGATAAACACCAAAGCGAAAAAAAGGTGCATTTATACATACTGCACACAAACTCCCACCTTTGCCTGTCTCAGCCTCACTTACCAACATACAATTCTATGAGACCATTTCAGCCACCATTCGGAGAAATGTATGAGTCAATAATTACAAATGGAGCAGAATGCACACATTTTCAAGGTTGTGTGTGTATTAATGTGCGGGCATGCGTGAGAAAGTGAAAAACAGATATTTTGAATGTAGGAAAAAGAAGACAAAACAAAGAATGATGATAATTCCAGTAAAAAGACAAGATTCAGGTTTGCAATTTGATGCAGCGGTGTTCAGCAAAGTGGTGTTTCTCCGAGGTACAGTGAGGTGTTTTTCTTCCTTGTGCCTATTTTTGATGGCTTGTGAAGCTGTCACCAGCAATCCGACTCCGCTCTGCAATTTTGATGTCAAGACTGGCTGAATTCTTTGGCTGTCTATGGTCTGCCCTTGTTGACAGTGACAACAGTGTACTACTGAAAGTGCACCTGGGTACGTCTTATTTTTAAACTGCGTGACCACAGACCAACAAAGAAACTTAATAACTGTATACATACATCTATTACAATACAGAAGGCATATTTCCTCATCCATTTAGCTGATTAATTCCCTGTATTGCCATCTGAGTATGAGTTCCATCTGTAGTCTCTAACTTAAGTAGTGCACACTGTTAAAAAAAGTGCAACACAAGATCGACCGCAAACACCTAAATCAGATCTTGTCTCACCTCCAACAGGATGTCACATAATGACCAGGCAACGTCCCATCAAACGGTCTGTTATAGTTTGATTTTATACACAGGCTGCCATATAACGGAGCAAATATCAAGACAGCTTTTTGGGAAATGACACATTGCTTAGCTCCATGAAAAATCTGAGGACAATAAAACAGTGTTTTTCCTGTATAGGTCAGAAAAAACCTTTATGACAAACATTTCTTTTTCTTTCCAGTATGGTTTGCACTTGTAGTCGTACCAGACCTATGGATAAAAAAAGGCATAATGTGGTAGAGCAGGCGTAACAGTTCTTTTTCTGTTGGTTACTATGATCCGCCCTGCAGGATTCTGCTCTCCACAGTGAATCATCATCATCATAACAATGACCAAACAGTGTACAATGGATAACTTTGTACGGTAATTTTACAGAACAAGTGCAGGTAGAGATGCACTGCTGCTAATAAAGGTAGTTATGTCAGTTGGACATCAGCGGAAAATGTTACATAAAAATATTCAAATTAAAATATTCAAAACATTTTTGCTCTAAAGCAAATAGTATTCTTTGTCTAAATCTTTGAATCCAAGCAAAGTAGCATTAAGGCCATTTCTGTTGTGTGCAGAAGTACTGCATTCTTTAGTCACGACACAATGTTTAAGTGAAGTCCAACATTATTTATTATAGATAGGTGAAATAAAGGTAAAGTCTAAAAGGGGAGTGTTTTTATATGAAAAAAAGACCCCCAACTCTGCTTCCTTTTCCCTTACAGGAAACCGTTTTTAGACATCCATTAAATCAGCTCTGTTCCCAAAATGTCAGCTCCTACTGAAGCCAAAGAGGTCATGTCAACTGAGGGTGTCAGGCAGGCTGCATGCTACACAACACCCCCTTGTTGCACTGTGAGCATTGCAGAAGGAGCAGGTAGTGGGCAATAATATGAGTACCACTGCAGTAAAACCTCTCTAGAAAGAGTAAGATGGATCAGAGTTTTAGCTCAAAGTGAAATGATGCTTTCAAAAAGACGAGAAAGAAAAGACAGGGTTTGAAGCTGTGGATAAGCATAAAAGCATTAACAGATATAGCAGAAGAAAGTAGGAATGTAGAGAAGATCAAGATTTATTGTTCTCATTGAACTTCATTCTTAAGTGAAATGTAATCTTACAGATTCAGGGGTTCTTACAAGAAGCACATTTTATTGCCAGGAGTGCACGATGCATTGTTTAGTGTCTGACAGTGCCAAAGAGGTAGGTGTGTGTGCTCTGTGTGTCTCACCTCTGGTCCCATGTGCTCCGTCTGTGTTGTGCGGTCAGTCATTTGGCAGTCTTTCATTTTCAGGGCAGCTTTGGCACTCTCCTGCATACAAAACAAACACCCATCCCATCAGCCAAGTCCAAACTCTCATAAAGAAATAAAAAACATCAAATACAAAAAAATCGGAACAACTAAATGCGCTCCCAGCAGACCAGTGTGCCCTACCTCTGTTCACATCAATAGTATAGGATACTTCAATGATTTGCTAGCTATGAAAAGAGAAAACTCTAAGCAACCTCAAAGAAACCCAGATCCATTTTACCACTTTGCTCCTTCTCCTGGAAATCCAAGGGGTCATAAAACTGGGCTGAGATGCAGTAAAACTTCTACGGCCAAATATTGGAGCAGGAACTCTCCTCAAAGAGCAACAGTAGAGGAAAATTTATAAAAAGTGACAGGTAAAACTGGCGCGCTTGCTAGAAAGGTCCTTCTAGGACATAATTAATAGGTTTCCTCTGGCAGATTTACAGACAGAGGTGCAGAGAGGAAAGCGTCGGCCCTGTCCTTCTAAATACATAACTCTTACCTTGATCAAGAAGCTGTCTACTCCTGTGTAACCTCCACCTGATTATTTTGAAAAGACAGGTTGCAAGTCCTTTGAATGAGAAGAAGCTGGGAGCATTTTATGAAGGTGTCACTAATCATTCTGATATGCTCACCCTTCACTGCTCATGTGTGGGGGAACAGACAGAAAGTTGCAGTGGCTATACAATATTGAGATATTCATTAACCATGATTAAAATTAATCAACCAAATTAAGACAAGGTTTAAGAATGGGTTACTGTTACAGAGAATCAAAGCAAGCTAATTTAACTGCCATAGCTACAAGTCTGAACGTATACTGTGCTGTTCAAAGAGAGCCGAAGTGAGCGGACTCTGAAAATCTGTTTTCATTAGTCATGGACATGCCTACATGAAAAGCAAAGGAGGCTCTCTGCAGCTAAATGTTACAGTGGGAGTACAGGCCTTCAACAGAATGCATCAGCAGAGAGGAGAAAACTCATAAAAAGTGACAGCTAGTGATGGCCAGCCAGCTAGCAGGTACTTCTAGGAGATAATTAATAGGTTTTCACTCACAGATTTACAGACGGAGGCACAGTGGGGGAGGCTTAGTTATAAGCTGACCTTTTATGCACTAAGTAGGCGAGATATCTTTTTAGACTCTCACAGATGGACACATATTCAGCAAATCTAATGTTTACAACTACAACATGTCTCCTCAAATGCAAAACTTAATAAATATGAAGCAATGACAATGTTAGAATGTTGCTGCGGCAAGAACATAGGCCAAAATTAGACCATTTATCAATACATACGAGATATACAGTATAGACATATGCGTATAGAATATCTGGCAATCAAATACAGTATGTCAAACAGGTGAATACAATTGCACAATCACATACACGGCATCAGTGGGTTTATGCATGCACTGGCAAGCCCATAAGACTAGATGAATCCATGTGAGATGTGAGGAGAAAAATGGAGAAAGAAACTAAAGGCTTAAGGGTAATGAGGATAAAAAAAAAAAAAGAGAAAGTGATTGCTCTGACTCAGACAACTATTCTTGTCCAAAAGCCATTAAAAACACATCAGTGAGACACACTGTTGTGTTGGCTGACATATCCCTCCATTACCATGAACATGAACACTGGGGTTTACTTTTATTAAATCCTACAAACACCACTCAGTTGTTGTAAATACTCTCTGCTGCACCAACTCTGTAGTTGCAATTTTTGATTTTACTATGTCATACACGGGTGTATGTAAGAAAGTATTGTGAGATGAACTAATAGATTTTGTGTTCTTACTGAATCCCAAAATATCACCACTAAAATGATACAGTAACTTTTTCTGTGTGTATGCATCTTAGCATGCTAACCAGCTCGGCTTGTCCCATAGTGCCTTATAATATAAGTGTCCCTGCATAAAGGGACAGTTATAGTCTGTTAGTTCCTGCAGTTTCTGCTGGGAGATACAGCTAACGTCAAAATAAGCCCAAACTAAACTCTTAGCTTTTCCAAGAAAGTGACCAACACCCAAAGAGGTTTATACTATGATTATTTCCAAAAGAACAAATCTCTTTTAATGAGGATATTTTACTGATGCGTAAAGTTGAAACAAGAAAAAAAAAAAAAACAAAAAAAAACTGATAAGGCCAAAATGATTAGCCTTATAATAATTATGGTTAATGTTGCAACTTTTCTGAAAATGTAGAGCAACATCTTAGTGCTGTTCCTAACCTTGGGTTCAAACTATAGATGTTCAATAGGAGCTGGTTTTGAGAGGGTTACTTTGATTTTGGTGTCCTGCAAAAAGTTTTGGATCAACTTAGATCTTGTACTTTAGATCGCTGTCTTGCTGGAAGACCCAACAGTGACCTGGCAGCAGGTTTCTTCAATTCATCCTTCAAAAAGCAATACGTAATCTTCTTTCTTCATCACCCCATGAACCTGAACAAGGTCCTCCTTGCCACATCATTACGTTCCGAGCAGCAAGTTTAAGCCTGGGAACTGAGTTCCAAGGTAAAAGGCAACTCCTTTTCTTCTCTACACTACAGCAAGATCCGTCTGCCCAAACAGCTCCAGTTTATCAGAATGTCATCAGAATGGACAGGCTTGAATATCATATCCACGTGTTTCAAATGGTCACGGGCAAACTTAAGTCAGACTTTGATGTGCCACAGTGTGAGTAATGCTGCAAACTTCAAGTCCTGATGAGGCCAGTTCAGCAACAATCATCCCCACAGGTCTGGTGATTGTTACTCACATCTCTGCCAAGTTTTATTCTCCAAGGTCTTGTTCTCAGAATGTGTCTCCTTGTATTTTTCAACGATGCATAATATATAGCTGTTCTAGACAAACTGACGCAAAATCTTTTTTCTGGCATTATAAAAGTTATTTTCGAAGGGAATGCAAGACTCATGCCTCCGGTTTCTCCAGGGTTCAGTCAGGATTCTCTTCAAACTGGCAGGATCAGTAAAAAATACATTTTGTGATAAATATCGATATCGACCAATGTTGAAAAATGTATTGTGATCGCATTTTTTGCTGTATCAGACAGCACTATGTTCAAGCTAAGAAGCCCAATTGAGCCCGGTGTTCATTTTGAGTCTCGCTGTGATACTTTAGCTATCCAGGCAGACCGAAGTTTTACAAAAAATAAAATTATATAAAATGACTTCAGACAAACATATCACTCCGTGCCTCTGTAGACTGCCCTGTCAAAATAAAATAAGAACATAACATTTATTCTATATACTTAAATTGTCAGAAACACCGGTAATAAGGTGTGATGCAGAGTGGGATGAGTTTCGATGTATTTATTTGGACGGACCAAAAACTCAGTGGAAGATCAGGCAGAGGTTTAACCAGGAAATAAGTCTGAAAAACTAGTAAACAATATAAACAATCTGACACACTCAGGTAAAATCCAAACAGGGTTAAAAACCAGACGTCCAACACAGAGGGGAAAAACTAGGAAACACAAACAAATGCGATGATCTGACAAAGGACATACAGGACTTGACTACACATGTAGGGTGGAGATAATTGGGCACATGTGGGCAGGGCAGATAACAGAACATAGGTGAAACACATGAAGGTAATCACAAGGAGGGAGGAAAGGGAGAACGTTCAAAGTAAAACAGGAAACACTAGAAATTAACACAGTTAACGGGAATGAACACGAGGAAACTTCAACAGTAGAAATTCAGCGTATTAAATAACTAAAGTCGTTAAGAAACGGAACAAGAAAACCCAGAAACTCAAAACGTAATACAAGAGAGAGTACATTAAAACAGCACAAATGCCCAACAAAATGAACTTAGACACTCATAATCACACAGAGAAACATAATATACAATAATAACCATGACACTGATTTAGTGTTAGTAGTGTGTATTAATATAAAGGATTTTCTTTCCTTTTGAAATGAAATGATTAAATATATACATCACATTTTAGAACTAGGGCTGACCCATATGCCTTGAAGCTTCAAAGTATTGGCTGTTGTCATGGCAGTCAATATTCAAATGCTTCATTTTTTTGCTCCTGAGGGGCAGGAGATGTTGTTTGGGCTGCACCAAAAAAAAAAAACCAATAGACCAATTAGGAGGGAAAAACTGAGCTCTTCCATGGTGTTTAATTAGTCTCTAAACCATCGCAAACACATGCAGGTTATTGTTCTTCAGCGATTTACTTTAAGGATTAGAGCATCTGCTGTTGGTATTTTTGATGTCTCTGTGTACACAGTAATGTCAATGAGGCAAAAATCGTAGAGAATTTAAGCAGCAAAACTGTAACCTAAAAGCTGTAATTACAAATTTGACAGGACAGAGGAGGCTCTCGAGAAGCAAAATCCGAGTCTTTAGCTTTAACCGTATTTTCTGCATTTAGTATTTTTGACAGCTGTGCAGCGAAGGATTTACTACTGTGTGTGTATGACTCAATTAGACCAACCTGCAGCATGTTCGTTATAAATTAAAATATATGAATATCACCGCAGTCTTAAGTCCTCAGGTAAATCTGCACATTACATGCTAATGGTGAATACAACCCACAGAGACAGAAAAGGATAGGTGCTGCTGACAGGAGAGGAGAGAAACTATTATCACAGTGACAGGAGGGCAAGCAAAGAGGACAAAGAGTGAGAAAAATCCAGCACAAGAGCCAAGAAATGCAGACAAACACATGCTGAATGCGAATCGAGTCAGTGGGTTAAAGTGACATCTCTTGCAACAGCGCCATAACACTGGTACAATATCCTGTTTAGGCATATGCATGTCTGCATTCCATTGCTTTGATATAACAGGTAACAAATTACAGATTAAATAAAAGATAAAAAATGAGGCCGCATGGAGGATTTTTGCAGATGGTCAAACAATCAAGTTTCCAAAAGACAACACAAAACGAGACAACGCAACATAATTTGGACATGAATCGCTTTATTTCATGTGTATTTTTTGGCCAAATATCCAAACATGGAGATGACCCCCTATCTTGTCTACAGGAGAACACTTGTTAAATCACTTAAATAATTTCTCTTCTGCTGGCAGGACGATGCAGTTTACATTAGCAAAGATGGAAAGAGATGGGTGTCCTGGTGCCACACCATGAGATATTTATGAGGTGTGACTTCAAGCCAACTATAAAGTCATTCTCACATTTGCTTCCTCTCTCTTTCTGTAGTCAGTCTTTCCTGTCACTTCACCCTCTGCTGGACTGTATGCTATCAGACACGGTGGGATATCATGAGAGGAAATAAAACTGTTTTGCTAATTTATTAAATAGAGTAAACTTTCCCTCCTTCGAAATGTTTTTTTTTTTTACCTTTTTATAACAGGATTAATTCTTAAAAGGGAATGAAATAAATGCGCTTCAAAGGCAATTATTTTTTAATTTATACCCATAGAACAAATAATTTAAAAACATTCAAGCTATTTCAATTATTAATTCCAAAGTTTAGAGAAATAGAGACCAAGAGAAAGAAACTGTGACAGGGATAAAAATGAGATGAGCAAACCTTCAATTTCTCAATGCCTAAGAGTATGAGTATAAAGACTATAAAAACATTTAGTTCCGCTGGGTTTGTTTACTCTATATTTGCCATAACAGCATATGCTGTAAGCATATCACTGAATATTTGTCATCAGACTTAGACTTCTGGCTTGTAAAGTTAACAAAGTGCCATTTTTCCAATTTTTTTGCAGCCTTAGTAGAACTACAAAATAAACATAATCATCAAGCCATTTGGAAAATCAAAACACCATCCGTCGCGTGCTGGATAGAGGATCTTACCAGTTCACTCTGGAGTCTGAGAATCAGCTCGTCTTTTTCTTTCAGTTGTTGCAGCAGGGCCTCCTCTTTGTTGGAATCCTACAAAACGAGCAACAAGACGCTGCGTTACACATTTTTTTGGGACAATGTGGACAGCAGTGATTTATCCGTGGGACCATATCCTCGCCAAAGCAATATCGAGCCTAAGAGGATGACAACAAACAAAGATATTGGTGTTTGTGACTCTTGCTCTTTCAATTTTTTTGCTCTTCTTGCTAGTGTGTGTGGTTGTGTATATATAATGAAGTTATCATGCGTGCAGGACTGTGATCACTCCTTCTCTCTATGTCTGTGATAAACTTGGTACGTCCTATTGCTGAGCCCTAAAGCACACAGCATTTTTGCATGACCTTGTGTTGCCAGGGGATATTACTGTAGAGAAGATGGAGAGCAGAAACAGAGACAGAACAATAATAATACAAACAACAATAACACTATTTGTATAGCAACTCTTAAAACAGTCCTACAAAGCCAACTATGCTCCACCGTAAGAAACTAATGATTTTGCTGAGAATGTTAATTAAGTTCTTATTCAGCCACTGCACTGAGTTCCTCAAGTAAGATCATTTGCCACGACTTAAGTTAAAACACAAATGAAACAAGTTTGTCACTGTCAGGGTTTCCTAAAGCCCCGGCATCTTTATACCCTGACTGGACTGTCGAACTGTCAAGAGATGAGGTGCCAGAGAATCTCAAGCCACACACTCTGATGGGGAGGCTTAAAGTAAGATATCTAGCCAGGTTCCAGACATGGAACTTGTCATTTAAATATTCAACTTCATTAAAAAAAAAACAGGCAGGTAGATAAAATGTGCAAAGAAGGTGACATGGTGAGAAGAAGCAAAGAGAGAGCACAAGAGAGGGAGCGATAACACGGAGAGAACTAAATGACAAACAGATGACAGACAGATGGTCATTACCTCTTCAAGGACATAAAACAGGAGAGAAAAAGAGGGGCAAGCTAACAGGAGGAATATGGGGAAGTGGGGGAACAGAGAGAGAGAGAGAGAGAGAGAGAGAGAGAGAGAGAGAGAGAGAAAGGACAGAGAGAGCCTGAAGCGGAGCATGATGGTCCGAGACCATGGGGAGCAATCTAGCTAAAGGACAGAAAGGGAGTCAGAAGGAGACCACAGGGAACCATTAAGTTACAACACCCTTCTATGAAATGACCTATCTGACGCAAACAGACTGCTTGCCTGTCATTAATATTCCAAAATATGAAGATAGAAGTTCTACAAAAATGTCTTTCATCATAACTGTTATGTGATCTGTAAAAAGTGCAGAATGGGCTACAGTGCAGTCAGGGATCAGCCTAATCCTATATTAAATCTTTCTTTTCCGCACACTTTTCTTCACATCTTGGGGTTTGTTTTGCTGTGGTTGTGGTGAATGTCCGGGAATAGGCATTCTTTTTCATTGCTGGTAATCTTTTATTGACTGTTATGTTTGTAACGCTGCTGCCGCTCTCACGCAGATGATACTGAGGCAAGGGGGCAGCTGGTCAGACATGAAAGACAATCATCAGATGTTCTGATTGGCTTTCCTGTGGGGAGCGCCTCATTTCTTCAACCGGTGACAGGAGCAGTAGGGGAGATCAGAGGAGGCAGACTTAAGCAATTATGACATAAAGTTATTTTTAGAAATGTTGCCTACTGCAGCTGTAAAGAAACATTGTTCTTTAAACATTAGCTGATGTAAAGGCACTTGTTGACTGTGGAGAGTCAGGTTGGTTTAGTTTATTTCCAGTTAACCCGTGTACACTGGAACATAGGTTAATCCCAGAACTGAAATGGCCATGATCAAAGACTACTGATCCAGCAAATTGCATCTGATGTGAAAAACAAAAACTGCAATACAACTGTAGCAACAAGGTAGCGCCAATTGACTCAGGCAAGTAAACGCACAATCTTATTTTATGGGGAGCCCTTTAATGGTTTGATAAAGGAAAAACTTGATACACCATAACTGCAAAGCTGCATTTATTCTAAACAAGTTGTGATTCTCTTCAGTCACCTGGCAGCAAACAGACTTTAAAGATGAAATAATCATTGGATTAGCCTGTTTTAATCAACAAGAGAGTTATAACAAAACCTGGATGTGTTTTATCATATCATATGGTTCTCAACCAGGCACAGGGGAAAAAAGAGCTAACGCAGAACATAACTTTAGACACGATTTTAATAATTTTTAAAAGCAAAATTCACTTGATACCAACAATTGTTGTTGCTGTGCCTCCTGGCCAGAATCATAGAAAAGACATCGATAGAATGAGCAATGAAAAATGCATCATGCAATTAGGTTCAAGTTTTTGCTAAAATAATTGCTCGCTTGTTTTACGACAATAAGTAGAGATATTTGCTTGCTACATGTCTGGTGAAACTGACTAAAATTCTGATACTGAAAAATTTAGAATATAAATAGCCAATCATAGTCTATATAAGACTTTCTACAGTGATTTAATATTTAATATTTTTTAAGATGTAAACATTTTGTATAAATTGTTTTGATAATCAAATGAACTTGCTATTTCAAGACCCATTGACGACCTGTAAACGTATGTGCCACAGCATACTGTCGCATGTGTGTACAAGCTGTATCTCCTCATAATTATATTACTCTGTTTTTCATCCTGACTTTACAACTAAGAGTTTCACAATTTCTATCAATTATAAAGGCCAGTAACCTGCAAGTATCTCAAGAAGTTTTAATGGGTTTTGTTTTCTGATTGTCTCGTATTACTGTCTAATAGATGTCAGAGGGCTTTACCTGTGCTGGAGATAATGGTGAAGGAGGACAAAGCTAAAAGGTGTGGTAAGCGCTTCTTGTGATAAAACCAATAAAATACCTTTACCACTAGGAGATAGAGAAAACAATTAACCAAAAACAAACCGAGTGGTACTGAATCAGAATTTTGTCCATTTACTTACCTTGGTTCACAGGGAGGATAATAATATGTTTTTCCTACTTTAATAGCAAACACACACAGACAGACAGTCCAAAAGTTACTAGCATGCAATTAGGATGGGACTGAAAAACCACTAACATGCTGTGACAAGTAGTCAGCCTCTAAGATGAATCACACAAATAGGACTAAAGGCTGTTCTAAATGAGCTGTCAGGCTATAACTGCGATGTGTGTGTTTGCCCTGTGTGTCCTGCATGTGTCTGTGTGCTTCTATGTATGACACTGCATGAATCCAGTTGCATTCCAGCTTTTAGGTTTATGACTAACTCCATGTAAACTTTACTGATTTGTGTGGATTTTTTACAAGTCAGTCCTACATGATCTACATAGTAGATTATTTTTAAAAAACAGAGGGGAAAAAGAGAAAACAATGTGTTTTTTTTTTTCATCTCAGCCAAGCAGAGTTAAATAACAGGAGCATGGACATGGTCATTTGACCTCTATGTGCTACAGCTACGATTTAAAAAAAAAAAAATTTGTCTTAAAAGCCCTTTGATAAGCATTTCTATCATTTTAAAGCAGGGAAGCCTAAAGCTTAAATGATATTTCATAAAGAAGCGCCACAATGTGCACATTTTTTTGGATGAATTGAAAGGAAAAAGTAAGTGGAAGGAAAGCGGGGCATGGGAATTTATTTCTAATGTGATTGGAATGGCCTCAGAAGGGATAAATCTGATGAAAATCACTGGAGTGCATCCACTTTGTGATTTCGTGGACAGACTGGGGCCACCCTGCTTGCAATCAGCAGCAAGTGCAGACGGTATTAAAATTAATGACATTCTCTTTGTTAAAAGAAATTATCCAACTACAAATGTGAGTAAACATGAGTGTTGTTTAAACATCTTTTTCAATTTATCAAATTGCCTATTATTACTCAAAACAAAAGGGGAGTGACACAAGGGAGAACAAAACAACTCGTACTTATTAGCTGTACACCAGTTGACCCAACCTCCATCTAGAATTTTACACTTCACAAACCACAAGTGCTGCTGAATTGAACACTTTTTGGGGGATGTAAACTGATGCAATCGCCTTGACTATATGTAGTATACCCAGAGTTTCACTAGATTTTGGGCTATACATTGCAATAATGGTGATCCTTTCACCTTGGAGATGAAAGCAATAATAACATAACACTTAAACATAAAAATACGTACAGAAATAAAACAATGCGGACTGATCTGCAAAAGATGAGCCTGAAGCCTATTTAAAAGACTCAAGACGAAAGAAAAACAGTAGTTGTGTAAATCGGTAGCTGTTTCAAATGCTCATTCGCATTTAGTTAATTTAATTAAAGTAGTCCTACTAACAGCCAGGATTTCTTGGTTAGAAAATCTAAAAGAAAACTCCTTCTATTAGTAGTGCATAGACAATGCAAATCACATGTACTGCAGGCAGAGACCACACTGACCATCATCATTGGTAAAATATGATCGTCATCATTTAGCCTAAGACTGAACAGGATTGTCTGCCGTTAGTATAGTGTATACCAAATAGAAAAAAATAAAAAGAAATAGCTAATTTTTGAGCCCACTTTGATGCATGTTACTATGTCTTAAAAAATAATCTAATTCACACCAATGGTACTTATATTCAGATTATTAATACTAATACTAATCAGCCCTGTAATTAAAGCATTTTTAAATAGAGTTTTAGTATTTTCAGTGCCGATGGACATTATCTTTTTAAATGCACTGCAGAAGGAGAAGGAGCAACTCACCAATAAGTGCTGCATTTGATCTCTGGCAATCTATCCCACTCTAGTGGCTGGATGCGATATTGGTTATATATCCTGCACCTTTCATGCTAGAAAATGGGACATAAACCAAACTAAAACTTCAATGTACATGTTAAGTAAAATAATATCAAAAGATGGTTTCTGTCATTTTAGGTAGTTATTATCACAATGAGGTGTTCAGTCTTTAAGTAAGTTAAATTCCATTTGGATGTTAGAAAAAGGGTACTATTATTGACAGGTGAGCCTTACTTCGGACTCAGGCAGGTGAGTGGTAAGATGTTGATAGTGCAGCTCCACCACCGGATCATTACTGCACAGATTATGGCTTCAAATGGAATCACTATCAAAAGATGTCAGGCACTTTATCTGTGATACTTTGATTTACAAAGAAAGCGGAAACACCCCCTACGTCTTTAAAGATGTCTATGCTTTGATTCAGCAACTATTTAAACCACACACATACAAAAAGTATGAATCAATGACATTTCACGTGATTTTTGTTATGTTTTTTGTTATGTGGCATATATTTTGTGCCCGAGAAATAGAACTGAAAGCAGCCATTTTCTCACTCTGTCTGATATGTGTTCATTATCAGGTTTCCTGTGCTTGCGAAATGTAAAAGCACCTTAATTTGCTGTTAATAACAGTATGTATGTCGTATGGAGGTGGTGCACAAAAAGTGAGAAACAGAAATAACACTGCAAAAGTTAAGCAGCAGTCCTTACTGTGGTTATTTGTTGTCTAGAGTGAGTACTTGAAAAAACACCACTAAATTAATAGAAGTATTATTCATTGCTATATTAGGAAACCTGCACACACTAAACCAACATTAATCTGTGGTATAAAATTCTTTGTATTGTACTTGTACTTTTATCTGCTTGCTGTCCTTGCATAATCTACTGTGTCCATACCTGCTTACTGACTGTTTTTGTGACATTAATTTCATAGTGCACACTGACAGAAGAGGGCAAGAGAAGCGGTGTAAGTACAAATAAAGAAAAAAGAAAGGAGGTAATGGAAAATGTCATATGCACATACAGATATGCTGTCATGTCGTCAAGAATATACGATAACAAAAATGTATTAAGAAAAAAAAAGTGGCATTTTTCACTTGTCTCTTTGAATTATCTCAGCTGCCAATGCAATCTATGCAATCTGCAATGACTAGGCCACCATAATCTCTCAAGCATGACATGAGTCAGCATTTTTGACAATAAAATGTTTTGTGTATCTGATGCAGACATGACATGCTGTAAGAATCATAAATAAATACAGGGGGACGTTGTGTCTTGTGAACAGTAGCTTTCATGCCCTATTGTACGTTCTCTATCCGTCCAAAGCCCCTCAGAAGGGGGTAAAGCCGACTTAGACTACAAACACTTATGTAATCTGTCAGACCACTTCTGGAACATTCAGACAGACATGTCACCCGCTTCCATGTTTAAAACTGAGCAATACCCTAAGGTACTTTGGGTGAAGAATTACTGACATATTGAAACTGCAAAGTGCTACGTGTGACGTGAAACACTGTGTATCAAATGTATTTCATTTTATAGACAGCGGAACCAACATACTAACTGGTGATAATGTAGAAATGAACGATTGAATCGCAACTCAAAATCTCATGTGACTTGGCGATTTAAGTCTGCTCTCATGATCAGAAAATACTCGTCTTCTGAGACAATCGTAGCACTTCACAGGATATTTTACTGTGCATGTTTAAAACTGTGTGTTCTGGAAGACTCATTAATTTTGTTTTAAGGTGTCAATGCAGTTTGCAGTAAATCTCCTTTAATCAGCACGTATGCTAGATTGTTACTTCACAAACACTGCTGTTCGAGCGTAGGCGGGTTAACTTTTTTTTCTTCATTTTAACAGTTTTTGCAAAGTAGTATTTGATGAAGGACTTACACATTGGAACATTCTAATAAATCTTTGTGCACGCTACAGTGTGAATTGACCGAAATCACAGAAAAAGTTGTATGAAGGATAAGATATTTCAAATTCAAGCATTTTGATCACCTCTCCTTCTCATGCTATAACCCAGTTCTGCTTGTGACTGAATGTGTGACAAATTGGCAAAGTTGTTTGGACTGAAATCTGGAATCTGAAATGAGCAGGACCTACCTCTATCAACATCTCTAGTGTGCAAATTTTACTTCAGTCTTCTAAAATGCTGTAATACCCTTTAACTGGAACAAAATCTGGCAAAAATCATGTCATATGTATTGGGTCTAAATTAAACTAGGACGCACTATGACACCGCAGCCTCTCAGGTGGCTACCGGAGATTATTTTAACATCCACAGAGTTGTTTTCTAGACTGCCGGGGCAAATTCTCTTGCTCTCCCCTCCTCTCTAAATATGAAATTTTTCTTCTTTCCTCTCCCTTCCATCTTTTTCTACTGTCCTGTTATTCAATTTCCTTTTCTCTCACCTCCATCTCTTATACTCGGGTATTCATTTTCCCTTGTTGGTGAGTGATGTAACTCAACGTCATTAAACTGAAAGAATTCCCTTTGCCGCACACCA
>KV751330.1:13211865-13233003 GCA_001698575.1 Mola mola | reverse complement strand
CCAGCCATAGCTTCCAAATTTTCCCTGAAAACATTTCTGCCTCATCCCCTACCTCCTCAATCTTATTGTCAGCTAGAACACTAACCTATTCTCAGCATTGCAACTGTTCGGTCATATCGAACTTCTACTTCTTCAATATGCCCCCTGCATCTTTATTTTTTTTCTGCCTCCAGCTCTGTGAAAAGGTTAGCCTTTGCCTCCCACCTTCTTACTTATTCTTTTCTATATATAAATATATGTATTTACACACACACACAAACACATACAGTGCATTCACACTTCTCTTTGTCTCAACCTGTTTCCATCTTCTGCCTAAGCTGACTCTGTTTTTTGCTGCTTTACATATATTTTCCTGCTCTTGCTTCGGTTCCCAATTGAAAAGTTCAGGACATTTACAATGAACGCTCAATGACTGATCTGAAAATAAGCACTTTCAGAAGGTTCTTCTCTTTCAAATGACAAGGGCAATAGAAGCCTATAGATTTACACTTTTCATAATCAAGAACTTTGTCCTGATTTTCCTGACAATTGGCACTGTGTCAAATGATTGGTTGGGTCTTTGTGTTTTACTGGACGCTATTTGAAGGAGAGGAAGGGAGAGAAAAATATTGGACTAAGCTTTCGATGCAGATCAATAAGAAAAGTCTGACAGGATTAAAAAGGAGTACAACAGAGTTGGAGTCTCGTCCCTTCCGCTTCACTCTGCTTTGTCTAACAAGAACTCTGGGAAGAAGAACAACAACAACATTGGTTCTGAGGCCTATCAAGCCAAGCAAAGCCCTTTGCCTCTCTCTCGTTCAATTTACCCACAACTTTCCTGCTTTTTTAGCAGTTGCTTTACTACTCCATTCTTTCAGCTTTCCCTCTCTGTGTCCCTCTCTCATCTGCTTTCTGATTTACTAGAAGTTGGTGTGGAGGAATAAAAAGGCTTTTAATTTCTCTGATAAGGGTAAAACTAAATGAGACACAAGGATGAACAAGAAGAACAGAAGTTTTATGTTTACAATCACAGAAGGGGTGCCGTGTTTTATTAATGAATCTACCTGGCTCAGTGTAGTGTGTCTCTGCAAAATGTTTTTTTAACTTTGTGGTAACTCATTACACGTCACGTGTTTTAATCGGGGTTTCTGCAAGTCAACAACGTTTATTCAAAAAAACGACTGAGATGAAAGGCTGTTTTCCTCCACTCTGAATGGAAAGTAGGAACAAGCATGGAGCCCCAGATGACTGTAAGTTCCAGACAATATGGTGTGTCTGTTTCTGCAGTGAAATCAAAGCAACTAAAGTTTGCTACAGATCTACAGCAGAAATTCAGCCTACTTCTGCAACTCCAATTCAGGGTTTAAATTCTTTTACTTGAGTTGCTTGAAAGAAATTTGTTGACAGATGGCAATATCCTTTGATGAACAGTTATTCAAGCCATTTGGTCTTTTTTTTCCAAAAACAAACAAATTAAGTATTGTGCTTACCCGTAAAGAACACAAAATGTTGTTCTTTTAGTTACCTTAGATGGAAGTGACTTTTCACTGCAAGGGCTGATGGGTAGAGACTGAAGGCTGCTGGCAGGACTCGTCTCTGTGCTCTGCAAAAGACAAAAACACAAGACTAAAAAAAGATGACGTTTTCAGGCTGTATCCTAAACCTTACTGTTTGATGTCATTTTTTAGAGAATATCAGTAGGACAATGTTACATCAGTAGCTTATGCCTGGTTAAAAAGCTGCAGGTAGTTGAACGTAGTTGTCAGTTTTCACGCCCAGAATCCACGTTGAGGAAGTTGTTGCACCCATCTGTGGGTGTGCTGCCATTTAAATGCAATATGATTTAGTGACATTGTTGGTATATTGCTGAACTTAAACTTAAGAAAGGAAAAGATAATAGCAACGTGCACCAGCAAATTCCTGGTTTAAAGTCAGTGGTGCAGTGTGCTGTATTGCTTGACAGTTAAAAGGTGTGTTATTTAGATAGTAAATTGGGATTACCTACAGCTTCACAACACACACCAACTTCTTGTTAACACTTGTGCATGGAGTCAGGGGGGAGGCTGCTTTCTCGGGGTATAAATATTTGGAAATCCCACTATTGGACTCCAAGTACTACAACTATAGACAAGCAATAAAGACAAGTACATGTACTTTACTTGAGTGCTTCTAAATGTGTTATTTTTTTTTTTTTAAATAGTTAGTTGGTAGATTTCAGGTAATACAAAATGCAATCAACAAATACATCCTGTGAAGAGAATTTAAAAGCTACCAGGCAGATAAACTATACAATGGACAGGGTTGAGTATTGAGACCCCCGGAGCTTCTCTCTTCCTTCGTCGTCCTCCTAACTTGGCTAAGAGCCAGCACCTCCTCGTCGCCTTTAAGCTTTCGTTAGTGAGACGGGACTAAAATGACTGGACTACCGGACATTCAGAATGATGATATTCTCCTTCCTGTCTGTCAGAATGTGTATCCGTATTATGCTTTTCTGTGTCTTTGTGGGAACAGGGACTTTTCAAACACTGCTGGACTACTAACTAGCCGCTAACGACTTCAGTCTGTCTCGCTCAACATGTAGTTATTATCATAGTCGTAGTGAATAAAAAAAGAGCATCTTATGATTGAAATATAAAATTTGATAGAGCCACCAAATCTAGCTGTATCTGTAACTTTTATAGGTTCCTTAAACTGCATTAAAGCAGTTATGGGTGTTGATATGACTAATATAAGTCTGGAAAGGTTTCCAAAATATTTTTTTCTTCTGCGAAATAAGCACTTGACCTTTTTTTCTTACCCCAACCCTCAAAAGAATCAAAATCGAGAGTCATTTAGAATAATTTACAGTGTTTTGAAATTTGCCATAGTCATGCCTGTGTGTGAACAACTAAATGAGGAGATGGCGAAGTGGCCGGCTCGGTTGTGATTAACGTTATGTCTCCAGAGGTTGAACGTTAATAGCTCTGAGGAAAACCATAATCGAGAAAATGGTGAGCAGGACAAGGTGTCTCAGCTGAAACATCAGAATTTTTCATTTACCAGAGTTAGTTTATCTCGTTAATGCTTTGTTGATCAGTTTGTCTCGTTTGATGCTGCCCATCGCTCATCCATAGATTAAGTCTATACTATAAAAATACTATATTTTTTTAATTGAATTGAAAACATTCTTTAAACTGCTCTGATTTGAAGATGAATTACAAGATAATTTTACCATGTGTGTTCTGAAGATTGACCAGGTGCGACTACGAGTTTGCCCCTTGTCTCTTAATCTGAGTTTGTAGCACTTCTAGCTCACAAATATAATGCTGGGTAATTTGTTTCTGAAATTTTGGCTGTATTAAGGCAACTCATTGTTGTCATTTGTTTTCAGCACACAGATGCACAACACACTAAGTCCTCCAGCAGAGCAGATGCTGGTCTAAATATCATGTGGGAGGGTTTGATATTGGACAGATGGGAAAGAGGGAGAGATAAAGTCAAGTCTTCAACGTAATAATTCATAGTAAGTACATGACAGCACACACAAGGAACTAAATACATGTTCCATGTACTTGGATTTCAGATCTATTTCTTCACATCTGCTGCCCCTTTACAGATTTACAAGAAAACCAGTCAGTTGAGAGATAACCAATTCAGATTATCTTTCATATGTTTAGCCAACTGTCAGGGTTTTGAAGGTACCTATGAGAAACATCCGAGCCCAGTTTTTTCACAGCATAAACTTAACGTTTTATTGTTTTGGCTGACCTTTTAAATAAGCATACCTCCTGATCAGAATATAAGGTGTGCTAAGGCGTCAAGCACTGAATGTGTGAATCTGTGAGTCTGTGATCAATGCCTTCCCCTATGTAGAAAGACAGGCACCCACTCACTGGCACCCAAACCCTCTCTCTCATACATACACATTGTTTTAAGGTCACCCCTGTCCTAGAGGCTTAACACACAACTGTCCCTACAATTAGATGTGGTTCACAAAAAGCCTTTCACATCTAAGAATGGGAAAAGCTGCCTGGGAGCTCTGGATTTAATAACTTGCACTACCCAGAAGCTAAATGTCTAAAGATGATGAATGGCCTAAGAAAAGAAAGCAGATTTTGTTTGATGCGGCCCTTTAATCACATCCACAAATCAGTTTAATCAAGGAATGAAAACATTCAAAGAACTCTAGGTGCAGTCAAGCCAAAGCCTCTCACTGATACTTGGAGTTTAATGGGATGGCCGTAGCATTACAAGCACACTATCATCCAATTTAGTAAATTCTTTAAATTTGAAAAACTAAATAACTAACACTCTAAAACTAAAATTGCAAAGATATGGAACTTACAGTAGTTGTGGGAGTTCTCTCAAACATTTACTGATGGTGATGGGTTGTATATTAGCCAGCAACTGTTGACTAACCCTCACCCCAGCCCTTTCCTAAAGATGACCAAACAATCACTGCAGAGATGAAGACCTGAAATGCGCAAACAACTGTATTTTTCAACTATATTGTATGATATCCACAGCTTGTAACAACACTACGCTGCTCAACAGATTTAGCAGAGGCAGACAGATCAAGCTGTTGCTAGAAGTCAAGCAGCTACCTGGGGGTTAAGAGTCAACTGGATGGATGAGGGGCTTTAGAGCGCAAGCCAACTAGCCCTTGCAGTGCATTTGTGAATGCTGCACAACTGTGCTCACGAAGACAGCGAGCATATTCTGTAACAAATAAGACAATTGCAGTCTTGCTAGAGTCCACGGCAGACATTGACAAATGGTGATCAGGGTGTGAGGCAACAGTAATGCACAAATGGACATTTTAAAAAATTTCCTCCTTGCAACCAGTAGGATAAATAGCTGAAAGGGAAATAAATCAACGGCGGATGGAGTCTCCACAGCTGGGCTAAAATTGCCAATTTTGCAAATATATTGATGGATTTAAGTCATTTTCTGCAGAATGTTTAAAACTTTACAGAAAATAGTAGACAGACATGTGAAAAAGTTGCTACAGCCAGATAGGGAGTGGGGATGTCTCTGCTGCTATCACTGTCTACTAGAGCAGAATGCAGAAATAATAATTTAAAAAAGTTACTTTCTGCTGTCTCACTTGGCAACAACACATTTTAAAATTTAAATTAAGAAAGTCTACTGTTCGGTCTAACTTCAGGCACTATAAACTACTCAGTTTTTGTCTTTTTAATATTTTTTTTCTATCTGATGAGTAATTATACAAATTTATAGGAATTGCAGGAGGATGTTTTTTTGTTTGTTTTTTTAATTACCCCCTGCTTTGACTTGAGCTGCCCAATAGTACCATAAAACATTTGGTAATTGCAGTCGTCCCCTGTCATATGGCAGATACAACAAAAAGAGCCTAAGAAAAAAGCTTATTAGGCCAGCTAAAGGATACATTTATCATTATTTTTTTAAAACAATAGAAAAAGGGAAAATGGTGAAGGAAGTGGAATAGATTAAAATAAATGTAAAAATTTTGGCAAAATTGCCATCTTTAAAATACTAATATAGCTAATCAAAGATATGTGTAATTTTCTCCATCTATTTATAACGTTGCATTTGTAAAGGGGTTACAGTTAGTTATAGTTTCTGACGTGTTGCACCTACGGGAAACTTTGTAGTCTAACAAAGTGATTGTTTTGCAATATCGCTTCTTGGATTAAGATCAACTCTTTAATTTGTATTTTTCTAATTAAGTTGTTTTAGCATTATACCATAGAAAATAAATGTTAAAGTAGCCTCCGAGAGCATCAATACATTTGCCATAGTGAATGTTGGTATAGGTCAGAAGAGATTAAGGAAATTTCCAGAGATAATGGGATAAATACTGTAATTTGACATTTGGGTGCCTAGCTTAAAGAAATGTTACATTACACTGCATGAATCAATTCTGATGACAATTGGAGCTGTTCAGTTGCTTTTAGGATGACAGGAAAGGAATTGTTTTGTGTTGCGTGTGACATAAAGCTGACCTGTATTTTGACTTCCATTAAAGAGAAGAGAAGTTATGTTAGGGGTGATAAGTCAAGGTAATCAAAAGAAAAGAGCAGAAGTCTCTGGGGCTCAATACCAGAAGGTCAGGCAAATAATATGCAAAGCATCCAGACGCGTCGAGTCGCCCTCCCCTTGCTCAGAGGATGGATAACATCCACTGACGGAAGGTAACAAAATTTGCAAGTTAATGACACAACAGAGTGAGAGAAGAGAGCAATGTATCCATTCGTTCATATTCATGTTCTGCTGCTGTGTACTTTCTCTTTCCTTTGCACTGCCTTTAGTGTGTCCATTATAACCCTGGTTTATGTCTCCACCAATTACCATTTAATCATTTTCATGTCTTGTGTCTCTTACTCTCGTCTGGTATTGGAAAGAAAAACAGACAATAACAGTGAAGGAAAAGAGAGAAAGCTATACATATAACTCTGTGGGCTGTATTAATAATAGGGTGTTAGGGAAGGTCTGGTGACCCTTATATGTCTTTTTGTGTGTTTGTGTTCACGAGTGTGGTCTGTAAGATGCTGTATTTGTCACCCATATAGATTGCAAGAAAACACCAAGGAGATATTATTAATGGATCTCTCTTGGTATTTAAACGTTTCATACAATTTCAAAAAAACAGTGGCAAAGGGTGTCAGTGATAATATTAACACTTCCATTCCAAGACAAAACATACATAATATATTAAGTACCAGCAAACATTAACTTTGAAATAACTGGCAACATTAAATCTATGCTTGCACAACTTGAGCAATTGTTTAGGCCTTAGCCATTTTCTAAGAGTGTAATTATCATTCTAGCATGGTGAGGACACTTTAACAAAAACTGGAGTGAAGAAATTTGCATTCAGCAGTTGATTGTATAACTCATAATTGTGACAGAGAAGCTGGCCCAAGCCAAGCACTCTGCAAATTGCAATTACCCTAAATAAAGGATGTGAATCACAGCTGCAATCATTGCATGTTCTTCGAAAAGCTGAAATAAATTATTTATAATGTAGAATATTAGTATGTTGTTTTTATATTCTTGTTAGTTCCATTGTTAAGAAGCTTGCATGACTGCAGAGAGTGAACCTTCCAACATGTCATTGCTTTTCTAAGCAACTATTAGTGTGGATGTAATCTATCTGGTTTTCTTACTCTCGCAGAGATAGCCTTATAGCCCCAGATAAAATGTTTAGCTTTGAGCAAGCTAAAGTATTCAAACAGCAGAGTGACATTCTGAAACAGGAGGATTTATGTGTGGAGTCTGTTTCATATAAAGAATACGATGGCGAACGCTCCAATAAATCTCACAGTTTAGTTCTCCAGATGTACAATATGATTAAGTTAACCAAACTAGGTTATTACAGGGACCTTTAAAGACACAAAAGCATCCAATCTGAAATGATTTTATGGAACAGATATAAAGCTGACTAAAACAGGGAATGAAGAATTTGTTAGCGGAGCACTGTACTCTTTTGTTCCAAATGTTACTTCACATTACTTGCCAACCCTTTACCCTTACTAGTTTAAAACGTAACTTGATCAGAGAAGGGTATGTCAGTGTAAGATAAGACTAATAGCAATAAATCTATTGTGTTTCATGACGGGCAATCTGATTGTGAACCAACTGTAGGTGATCTGTACCCTTGTGCTGTTGTGTGTATATCGCACCTCTTGCAGTGTCCGTCTCAGCCGTAAAAGCAGGGTTTTGACAGCAGTACAGTCCTGCTGCATCAGTCTTAGTGGAATGGTTTCCAACCCTGCAGGTAAGGGCTCATCTTCCCTCCCCAAACATAGGCCGGTGCTCCAGTCAGCAGGCAGCAAGGTGGTAGGACGAGCTGGCTCCCTTGAAGGGAGGAAAAGTGAAAAGAAGGGGGATGTTATTATGATCAATATGAAAATTTAATAATTCACCTGTCTTTACTTCTCCCCAAAGTTCTCCATAGGCAACCAGTGGCCATTACTAATGTTGTATGTGAAGCATTCAGTAGTATTCAGTACACAGTAATGTAAAGATATTAGCTCCTTGTGAACATCCCAGTAGTTTCCAGAATCCTTCATGCAATATATGACAGTAGTTCCTCCTAAAGGCTTGAAATTAAACATAATAAAAGGGAAGAGAAGTGAGACAGAAAGAGAGATCAGAAGATAAAAAAAGTTGGTATAGAGTTGGTAGCAAATGTTGCATGAGATCAACACCTGCAACATTCAGAATGCAAAGGAGTGGCTTTATTGAACCCTAGAAGTCTCCATTTTAACAAGCACTCAGCTCTGCAGTATGTTTTAGTCATCCAAAAATTTTAACATCAGGAAGTGACAACGCACTCCCACTCAAACAGACAACACAAAAGCACATGCAATTGCCTCATGCGTAGCCATATGTACAAACTAATGCATTCAAAGATCACCATTCATTAAATCCTGTCTCAACACTATTATTCAATTTAAAGTATACTTCACTGTCAAGAGATTGGAGCCCATCACAGCTGCGCAATCAGGTCATGTGCTGCACATATTTATTGAGGAGTCTTAGCATTTGTATTATTCCATATCCTCACAAACACAATACAGTGTATGTGCATGTAGCTAAATGTGTAACCGTTAGTGTGTATTGATGTTGGCATGGATAGATATATCTTTTTAATTAACAAGGATTTTGATACTATCTGCCGCAGAATTAGGCTTTTGGCAAATAGAAGCAATGAAATCTGTCCAAAACAGAGAGAACAAATCAATTTAAGCCTGGTTATTTGTCTCTGAACCAACATGACTCCCAGTTCCTTTATACACTTGTATGGTGGAGTTTTGGGGGATTCAGACACATGAAAACAAACAACAGGGGAGATCGACCACAGCGCTGTTTTAATTAACTGTCCCATTTGAGAAGATGCACAGTCCATTAAATAGTAAAAAGACCTCTAGAGGAAAATGCCTTATCTCTGGTGAATGGTCTCTGTTCTTTCTCTCACCTTCAAAAGTGATTTTGTACAGCAAAGGATACTGTGAGGAACTCTTAGCAAGAGTCAGTTAGTCGATCACACAGCAGTCCTCATCTTTCTTTGCCTTTCTCATCTGAGCAGTCTTGCATAATGTCAAACAAACACATTACTAACGTAAAATAAAAACAATAGTTTGCTCTATAACAATTCTGTTCAATTACGTAATTCATGCTTCATGAAATAAGTATATTTACTATTTGGTGATTCTTAAGTAGTAAATGATGCTTTCTGAAAGGCAACTTTCATTGTCCCCACTTATTTTAGGATTACCAATTAGTTTTAGGAGTTGCATATTGTAACATTTAGTACTCTTTCTAATCACCAATAACTATATCAAACATCAAGTGAGTCATATGCACAACTTGCATGTCTAGTCGTGTAGAAAATCGATAGAGTGACATGAATGACATGATACTAATCCATCGAACAATAACCACTGAGCTGATCATTTATCTAATACTAGTACTGTATATATGAGCAAATCATACCATATAATATATATGGTTTTATTGATAATATGTCATATACATAATCTGTATTTGAAGAAATATAGGTAGGTTATACTGAATTCATAATGACATATATGACACCTATCAACAATTCTGGTCATTTGTGTGAAAATTAATTGGAAAAAGCTTACAACGTTTTTTTTAATTGAAAATTTATGAGGTCAAACTGAATGACCAAAATCTCAAAGGTTGATCTGCGACTCCAAGTAGGTAGATTTAATGAAATGATCATATCCAATTTATGAGAATGGAATGGACGGACAACGCCCAAAAACGGCATAATGTATTTGGCCACAGCCGTTGTCGGCACTGAGACATAAAAACAACATCCGCACTGAGCTCAGTACAAACTGAGAAACGAACATTTAAATGGCACAGTGTGTCCTTTTACCAGTGACAACAATTAAAAAGCAGTTGCAGGAAAGTTTTCAATCAATACAAGTATGGAGACGACCCTTACCATGCCCATATAGATTTTCACAAATGTCAAAAGCAGGGAAACAAAAAAGCCTGCTGAAGCTGTTGCGCGCAAAAAGGCCAAAACTATTAACAAGGAATAGGCTGTTTTTTTCTCGCCAGCAAACAGTGATGAATTCTGACTTGCGGTTATGTCACATTACATTGGAGTTAGCTGCGAGGCCTTCCATCAACTTATCTGACTGTGCTTACAAAAATATTTTAAGCTACTCTGAGTCAGGCAGTCACAACAAAGCTGACATCAAAGAGCTAGAAAGACAACTAAAATTAACCGCTAGAATATTTAAATGTGTTTGAATAAACCAACTATTGCATGAACATTTCTCTACCCAGCTGTGATATTTTGACAGGAGTGCATAAAGGGTGACTGTGTATCTCACCCTCTTTATGACATTTTCAAAAGGTGAGCTGAGAAATACCAACCTCCTGTCTGCAAACCACTAATACAACCAGCGAGTTCACAGTCTGCATATCAAGAACAGGGAGGAACAGACGGAGGGCAGAGAGGCACACACAGGCGCTGAAACAGAGGTCTTTATCATCAAGAGAGTGTGTTCATTTGTCTTAGTGCCATTTAGAGGGGAGGGGGGAGGAAATTAGATGCCTTTTGTTGCATTCTTGCAGGAACATCACTAGGTAAATAGTGGCAGGCAGCATTAAGTCAGGCGAATTCACCGGGAAAAATGTTCTTTGAGCAAAACAAGAACGTACCACAAAAATATCGATCAGCTTAAGCCTCTATCATTGAAAAGGTCAGACTGGATTGCTCCCTCATTTGCCCTCTTGCTTCCTCATTTCATTATCATCCACTCTCTCCAAGCTGCCCGCCGTCTTATTCTGTCTTTACAACAAAGTTAACATGGCTAAATGCTAAAAAAAATAGGGGTATGACTCCTTCTCATCGTTCCCAGTATTACACCACAAATGAAGCAAAAAAAGAAAACATCAGAAACCAGATCATCAACCTCAACAGACTGTATCCAGATATTACACCTTTCTCAACAATAATATTCTGAATTACACATACTGTAGTTGTTCTTCCAGAGCTGACGATGACTGTATTTAAATAGTGAGCCATCTTGTTACCCTTACGTCTCTGTTGAGAGTGTCAGCACTTGCCAGGGCTTCTGAAAGCTGCGGAAGGATGACTTTCCCCCATCCCCTTGTCTGAGAGGCGAGTGGTATATTGCCTTCCCAGGCTTCAGATGGGCTCATGATGATGGGGATATTTTCAACAGCAATGGTAAAAATTATGTTATCATTCCTTTTCCCTCTCCGCAAAGACAGACTATTTGACTTGCTTGGTCTGATTTTCATCCTTACCCAGGTAATCAATTCATCCAGTCTCTTGAAGAGACTGGAGGTACAAAGGGCAGTTTGCAGAAAGCAAGTGATGTCATCCAAGTAACTTCGAAAGGGGGGAAGCCGTCGGCCTGCAGGTAGCCAGAATCCAGCCACCACCTGCCTTGCTCTGATTAGGATGACTTTAAATGCTACCACAAAGAGGATGGGGGACATGACATTCTATGTCTAAGTCTTAGAAGTAGTTAATTATTATGGCCTTGATGTTGTCTGGGATGTAGAAAAAGTCTAGGGCAAAGGCAATGAGCTGGCATGGTACTGAACCATATGCGCTTGCCAGGTCCAGCCATACAACATGCAGATCTTCCTTCAACCAATAGCAGTCTGGATCTGTTCCCAAATCACTGAGGCATGCTCCACACGGCAGTGGGAATTCTGGCAGCTAGTGTCAATAGCTGTTCTCAATAAAGTAGGTGGTCATCCTTCTTGCCATCACTGAGAAGAAAATGTTCCCCTTAACTTTCAGTAGGGCTATATCCCTGAACCGGCTGGAGGTCTTGGGAGTTCTTCTCTTATGGGATGAAGACTACTACGGCACTTTGGCAACCCTCATGAGGGTCTGTAGTAACTTTAGCATTCTCGGACAGTACTCATACAATTTTTACAGTATTCCATTTGGTCCTGGTGCTGACAAAGATCTTGCTAATAGAATCACCTGCCTGACCTCGCTGAGTTAGAATTAAAAAAAAAGTTAAAAAAAAGAAAAGAAAAAAAAAAAGTTAAGTTAAACAGCCACAGGTACCTAAAACTGAATTCTTTCTACCCTGACTTCCTGCCTGGCACCCCAAGTTGGAGCAAACTTTCCACATTTATTTCTGTGTTGCTCCTCCCTGCAATCTGGGCGAGATGAACTGAATGTAAATAAATGACATCTGATCAATCATGCAGTCTTTTCTCTGTCAGCTTGTGTCAAGTGGCACAGTGGTAGTGTCACAAGAAAGTTTTTGTTTTGTTTCGGTATGCCTGTGTGCCTTTCTTTCACCAGAGACTAGGTTTTCTTCTTGCCTCAGTGGTGCACATCAAATTGACAGGCAGAAAAATGTGTGGGAGAGGGGTTGAAACAACACTTGCCTCCACCGAAACAATAATCATAGAGATGCCCTTATGCAAGGCTTTTACTGTTTCAGGAGACAACAAAATGAAATATTTTTGGTTAAACTGAGTATCTGAGGGCAGTGAATGTGTTTTATTGTGGACAACCTATTTTGTAAATCTCATCTCTACAGTCAATTTTGGGTCCTTTCTAATACCCATACTTAAGTGGTAGAAAATGGCATTTTATTGTCATTGCATCTCAACAATTTAGCCAAACTTATCTCTAACTTATTAACAGCAATATGATATTAAATTATAATTAAATTATAGAAAATCTTGGTGGGACCTGGCAATATTTAGACTGAATGCAGGAAGTATAACAGAAACAGGAAAGGGTCATTGCTGTCAAATACTGTACCTGAAGTTTTTTACATTTCTAATACCATGTCTAACCATAAAAAAGTTCACCACCTGGACTGGACTAACCAAGTACTATAGGTAAGAACCTTCCACTGGATAATTAATTAAGTAATAATATGTTTCAGTGATGTAGTGAGTGGCTTCCCCCTTCTTGAATAACCACACTGAAAGAAATATCCTTTGGTCATGGAAAAAATGTCTGTTTCAGAAGGGTCATTGACCCACTTGAGCTGCATCAAGCAGTTAAAACAAATAAGAGGAAGGCTGAAACCTGTAAAATTGGGAAAGAACTGTCCGACGCAATATTAATATAGATAAAGTGGTGCTGCTTTGTGAGGTTTCAGAATTTGAAAATGAAATTTCCCTTCAAGACGGTAAGCAGACTAATTCAAAGCAGGATTCCGGTTAGAACAAATTCAAAATGGAGTGACTGTTTCAGTAACAGCAGTGTTGGCAAATTGCCATTGTTATGGGTATATGCAAGTGTGTGTGTGTATGTGTGTGCTTGCACACACTGGTAAGTCAGCATATATATTTTTGACTAGTGTCATTTGCCAGCAGTCTCATCAGCAGGTAACAAGTCTGTTGAGCAGTGACAGATGTTATACAGGCAGGGAGGCTGTTGCTCTACTCGGGGTCATCACTCTTTTTATTGTCATGAGACAGGCTTACCTCATTTCTCTTTTTTTCTTATTCTATATCTTGTGTGTTCTCAGACGCCCACACAGACTTATGTGCATCCAGGGAATAGGGCTCCATGATGTACATCAATTACAAAGTTAGTCAAATGGACGAAGTCCCAATATGAATTCATCTAGATGCAATTTTACACCAGCTAGAGGTGAATCTGTGCAACCTTCTCTGTGAAGCAACTGAATCGATGGCAGTGCAATTCAATGTTTTCTTTGAGATTTTGTTAAAGTCTTTCAAGAGGGACGACATGAAGGAAGGAAAAAGTAAACCAGCAAACAGTGTGAGAAATGCCTTCTCACTGTACTGTCCTCGCATTACATTTTATTCTACATATACATTTTCTTCTCCTCTTATATGCTGCCTGCCTTCTTTTGTTGCTTTCATCTTTGGTCTTTTGCTCTGTTTGGTTCTTTAACTCTTTCTTTTTCTTGTCACCCTTTAATAGGTCTGTACCCTTTTTTATTTCCTGTCCATCTTCCTAACTCACTCTCTCTTCTCAGCAGTCATTTCTTGCCAGCAAGTGATCAATTTCACCAACCTGAAAAAGCCAATTATGTGCCTTTAATGACTTTCATTATTTTAGCACTTGTACAATGTTTTACTACTGGGCTGCTGGCAATGACATATACCTGCACACACTCACAAGTAGGCACATCCAAATAAGTAATAAACACCTCACACGGCGGTGGAAATTGTCTGTAAACTAATAATTAATTCACAAAAACTGCTGAAGGATGGTTGAAGAAAAATTAGATTTTAATTAAAATAGGAGATACACCTTATTACAAGAAGCTAATCAGGAGAAGTCTCAAAAGGAAAAGATAAATGCACTCCGTTTTAAAGTTTTCCACCAGTAAAACGAGGGCAACCTTTCAAAAAGAGTTTCAAAAAGTGCCATTTAAAGAGGTTAGATATCATTTTTTAAAACATCAGTGCCATAGTATAAAAGGATAGACGACATGAGAACCAAAAAAGTGAAGCCAAAGCATATTGCCCCCTAGTGGTGTGCTGCAGTATAGGTCATAAAGTGCTCCTTCTCAATTATTTTAGGACTTGGGCCAAACTAAAAACTCAATGTGCACATCCTTTCTTTGATAAGTTTAATTCTAATTAGTTATTTACTGCTTTAATAATAGGGTGAAACATCAAAACTGACAGCTGAGCGATTTACGACTGGGTGGGCCAGTGTGTGGACAGGAATTCTAAACTATGTCTTTACTTCCAAATGATGTCACCAAGGCAAGATGGCAACACTCGTGTCCTAAATACATTGGCTTCACTTTTGTACAATGAGAGGAAGTGGCAACTAGTCATCTTTATTTATGTCAATGGAGCATGCGATGAGCAGATTTCCAGGCCCCATCAACAGGATACAACTAAGCATATGGCACTGAGAAGTAAAGGAGTAACAAGAGTAGGGGCACCAGACTGAAAAACTGATAAAACTATTATTTTACACACACATAGAGCCAAAAACAAAGAAACGCACAGTCGGTGTATTATATTTAGCAGCAGTAAAGAGAGGTGGGTGGCAACCTTGTCAATCAGCAATATAAAGACTGTATTGTCTATAATAATAACAGTAAAGAGAACTTTGACACAGAGAAACAATGAGAAAGGCAGTTGGTCCCCAATGCCAACTTTTCCCTTATTATTTCTTATTGACAACAAGAAATATATTAATGGTGACAGTTTAATATATAATTCAAGTATATGTACTGTGCTCTATGTCTATATATGGCTTTGTGCAAGTGTAAAATAGCAAGGTGTAAGAGTACACCCCAGGTATCGGTGAATGATTAGCCTCACTTGTCACTCCTACTGTCCATGTGATCGACATAGTGTACTCATCTGCATTCAGCGCCCGGAGCTACAGATGTTTAATGCTGCCATTAAACTCATCTCTAACATAAAATGCATCTGTGACTGAAGGGTGTGCACAAGCCATGCTCAAGGCAGTGAATCTAATGGTGAATTCAGGAAGGGAGAGGCAATTTTCTGATCAAACTAATTTTCCTTTATGCTTTCCTTTGCACTCTGCACTGTGAATCTGCATTTGTTTTGTAAGAAATCTGTGCTTTGTTGAACCTTTGCTCTATTCCTGCATCTTCTTCTATTGTCTCTCGGTGACTCAGTGTGTACTACCTTCTGAGTCCAGTGTTTGGCATCCGTGAGTATCATAATGCTCTTTGACGGAACAACCTTTGCGAGTTAGCAGAACACCCTAATTGTTGCTTGGAAATATTTAATCATTGTCCCATGTCTCACACTGCGTTCTCCTATCTCAGAGAACACTCCCAAGCCACAATGGCCACATTTCTACGGCAATTCTAACCAGTGTTAAAGCCTTAAAGCTACATTCCACGGAACAGCATTCTTACTTTTAGCACTATTATCAGTTCATAACATTCAATACCAATATGCGGTCCCTATATCAAGAAACCGTGTTGATATTGTAAACACTACAAAATCTGTTTATAATACTAGTGTTTGCATAAAAGCACTTAAGTCTGTTTATAATTCTCAATAATGAAACTTGTCTACAGAGCCTGAATGCCAAAGGTGACAGTGCATCAAAAAAAACAGCCACTGGTTAACTGAGACAGATTATCTTTATTTTACAAGCTCTAATCAACAAATCCAAAAAATGCAAATTCCTCACCGGAAGGGAATAACTGTTTGGAGCATAAATTAACGTTCATCTATTCTATTCATTACTTAAGGACAAAACCATTTTACGCTAGTTATTCCAACACCATGATAAAATATAGTACTATAGTATTGTGGTAGTGTTTATTCAGAAAACCTCAGCCTCATTATGTTTCACCTGACCCTGCAGCTACAAGAAGTTAAAAGTGTGAAAGCTGGAAGGAAACTTGCAAATTAAATATTACAGCACCAGCATGGAAACGTATATTCTGTGGTAAGTGTATGACAATATATTCTTAGCTTAAGTTGATAATATTCATCATAATTGCAAAGTAAAGGACATTATACTGTTGATTTAGCAGTGCGACAGAAAACTCACATTACAAGCTGCATTATAAATTTACATAGGTTTTGTGAGAGAGATCTTACATAAATCTGCACACTAAAGCTACAATTACAATAATTTAAGGTATGTTTTCTGAAAGTCCTCTCACTCCTTTTCGAATATGTAATGAAGGATTCTAGTGATTCCTGACAAGATTCCTTTGCTTTATGCATTTCATTGCTTCAACCACTTTTCCATTTTTTTGTCCATTTATTTTCAAGATTTTCTTTTCCGTCTTTACATGATTGAAATAAAAAAATTCAATATTCATAAATTGGATGTGGCTGATTTTTCATGAGGATCTTCTATGACGTCACAGCAACATCATACTAAATTAAAAATATTGTCTCTCCCCTTTTTTTTCCACACAATTTTCACACTTAATACGTGCATTACATAAGGTAATCACTACGCCTTTATCAATTCTGAATCTTTCAGTCTTCATGTTTGTTGAGTTGGTGCAAACAAGCATAATTTCCTGTTCATTATCACCTGCCTAGGCTTTTTGATTCCGATTAAATGAACAAGAAATGTGCCAAGGTGGCTAGGTAAAATTCTTTAATCCAGGATATTAAGTGGTCTCCATGGCAATTCTGGAATATGCTGTACACTGATTTACAGAGCGACTGAAAGCAGAAAAGTTGTTTAATCAAAGGAAGACACTAGTTGCCTGGACACTATGCAAATACAGCAGCTGTCATCAATGACAACTAGTAGAATCTTGCTTTGATTTTCCTCTGACATCGCCGATTCAGTCGGTCAAAGTTAAATTACTGCCACGGCACCTCTAAAGCTTAACAGTTAACACATTGTTTCTACTTTCTTTGATCTGCAAAAAACAGAAATGGAAAACTACACTTGGTTGCATGCCTCCACTCACCTTACCCAGCACCTTCAGCTATACGGGTTAGCACATTTGATCAACAGTCGTACATAGGTTTTAGTCACTTCCTGGACGGACGTCTGGATGCTGTCACTAAATGATTTTTACATTTCTGTTCTCAGCTATGATGGAAGTTTCTCCCTGCTTACAGTCTGCTAAGCTAAGATAAACATCTCTCCAAATGACGCACAGATATGAAATCTATGTTATCATCTAACTTTAAAGCATAAAAGCATTAATACTCAACGTACAGTATCGTCAAAAACATACATCCTCCTTGTGTCTGAACTGTTTGTTTGGGATGGAATAGGATATGATTAAACATGACAATTTCTTTAGTCTGTATTGTTCTACGATAATCAGATTTGACCCTGAACAAGCAAGTGTAAATATTATGCATGAATGTTTCACCCGGTATCAGCAACGAATTCTGAAGGAAAACACTGTATTTATCGTTCAATAAGACATGTGTCACATAATGAGATAATGAACACCAGAAAGTACACAACAGAAATGGACGGCATGAAAACACACAAATACTACTGCCTTTTTGTCCATTAGTCAGGTCAGAATATTGGAAAATACCAGCATATGGCACTGTTGCATCGAGCCATATCTCTTCTTCTGAGACCTCTCAAGCTAATTAGTACAAGCAATCTGTGGGCACAGACTGTCAAAAAAGTAAAACTCAAGTCTTGTCAGTAACAAAATAACAATGCCACCATGGCTTAAAAGGTTTCTAAAATATAGATGTGCATTTACAGAATGACGTTAATGCTGCAGTGCATTTTATCTGTCCTCTGCTCCACTCCAACCCTTGGCTGGATTCTTTATGCCTGTCTGTTTTTGCAGATGTCCGTGTGTACATGTAAGTGAATGCTCGCAAGCAGATGACTTTCTGTAAGAGGAGACGTGTGTTTTAGTTTTGCTGACTACGTTAAGTCAGGTGGGATTAGACAACAAATACTTTCCAAAACACATTAACATCAAACAAATCTGCTCCTTTGTGTGTGTTTGTGAGCAGACTTCAAATAATCATGGATTGCATATCTCTGTGGGAGATACAGGGCTAATCCTGAGAACATCACTATGGTCTATATCTCCCCGAATTTTGAAATCCGTCTTCGCTTTGCTTTTTAGCCATGTTCAACAATTGAATCAGGTGTGACAAGTCTGAGTATTAACCTTGTTCCCGGCCCCAATGATACCTTGCAGGAAATATGGACATGATGTCCAGTCACTGGGCAGGAACCTGTGTTTTCTCAGTAACGCTACACAAATCATCCTTCATAGAGCAATGTGAAAAACATGAAAACGGGATAATTAGACATGCAACGGTCGTTCCCAGCAAAATTATTAAACATTTGTTGGTTCCAGCTTCTTAAATATAAGGATTTGCTGCAATTCTTTGTCATTTCTGGCATTAATGAAGAGTCTTTGGGTTTTTAACTGTTGGTTGGAGTAAAGAAGCAGTTAGAAGACATCCATCATTTGTGAGAAGCTTTTTTCACTTTTTTCTAAATTTATACAGTAAATGATTAATGGTGAAAATAATCGGCAGATTAATCGATGATTAAAATAATTATTAGCTGCAGCTTTAGAGATGTAAATTCAAAGATACTTTCTGCTATTGAGCATTGAGATGTCAATCGCAAGAAGTGGCCTCATATCCTTGATTATGTCAAAAATCATAATGACTATGACTATTTTGGTCAATAATTAAATCATGATTATTTAACACAATTACACACTGAACAGCATTTGTTGAATTTTTTTGCTGACCGAACCACCATCATGTTTGGGTTTATAGGGGGAGAAAAAAGGGGTGAAAGTGTGCATGGCTTTCACAACACAGCACATAATCTGAGCATAGTTTCTAAACAAAATGTGATAAAATAATTGTACTAAAAATGTTATTCTTGATTATGCTTTTGTGTGATTATTGGAAGCCAAAATTGAAAGTGACATCAACATTTTTTGAGATGCACAGTCCTTCTTCATAATGTACACTTGCATATTTATCTTATTCTTAACTCTGTTGCTCCACAAGGAACAATCTATAAAGCTCTAAAGTGTATCAGTATTTCCATAGCAATAAGGTCTGTCACATTTTGTTAAAGGATGAGGGACACAACCTTCTGTCCCCGCTGGTCTGAGATTAGGATTAAGATTAAGATGTCCCCTTATTGATCCCCCTTAGGAGAAATTCAGGTTGACACTGCAGTACAGAGGTCTCCAAATAAATGTAATGAGCAGACATACAGCGTTTCAGTCAAATCAAGTTTAGCTTTGCCAGCTACATTATTTTTGATTTCTCATCTGAGGATCACAAGAACTGTCCCTTTTTGTTTGGGGCACGTGTTCAATACAATTTTACTGAAGCCACAAACTTAACTAGGCTTAGTCTGGCTATTAGTACTGTTCAACCTTGAAGAGCATGCAAGGTACCAACGCTCCACAATTACAGATGTTTTAGAAAATGCTCAGTTATATCAGTTAAACATCTATTTTATATGGTGTTTATGCTGCTAAAAGTAAGTCGAATTACCTCAGAAAGGACCACAGCTACCGTTTAATGTCAATGGTAATAACTAGCTCACTGCTGCTTCCACTGTCACACCAGAATAAGGTAATTAAGGCCTTTCTTACATTCCCCTTTCTGCTGTGTTTAATCACATATTCATATTATTAACTAATTCTGTTTGAATTGCTCTACTCCTCTGACATTCTGATAAGACATAAAATAAGCATAAACCAACACTGACACCTCCAACGACTAAAAAGGGTCACGTTATGTACAATGACGGCTTGAGGCCTATTGTCAGATATTTCTGGATTTTTAATAGAACCCTTAGGATTGACTTGACAGGCTGGTAAATGACACTCTCACCAGGTGACGTGCACCTTGTGCAATTGGGAAATAAAAGGAGGAGAAGCATAATAGTAACTCCGAAGTCATGTTTTATTAAGTCGTCAGTGGAGAGAAAACTGGATCTTGTCCACGAACATTGACATTTTTCAAATATGTCCTGTCATGCCAGTGAAATGAGTGTTCGAGCTATAGCTACATGGGATTTAAAACTTTCAGGAGTGTCTACTGCAAAACGACAAACAAGGACACCTCTACATTTTTGCATGTCCTCTCTTCTGGGATTGTTGGTCCTCTGCATGGCAATCGACAGCAATGAACAGAGAAAAGGTATTTAGATTAAAAAAAAAAAAGAAGAAGAAGAATAGAGGAGGGGTAATATCAATAGGCAGACAGCTGTTACCATAGAAACAGGAAAGCTATATCCCAACTGTCAAAATTTAATTTCCTCTGTGTCTTTTCCCTATAAGAGACACATGGGAGAGGTCAAAATCTTAACACCAAACAAGTATTAAGATACATCACAAACAAATATGGGTAATATTGAGTATAGCAACTGGCAAGAGGGCTTAACATACCAAAGATGGCGCTCTATAACAAAGCACAGGGGGGTACATTCTCCAATCTGTCAATATGTATGGCTGCATTATTTTGGTGTTTGTCGTTTTCAATATGAAAGAAAAGCTAAAAGAAACAGCAAACAAAGCTACTGTGTTGAAAGTTTGTTAGAATGAGCAAAACTGCACTACTGTACTCAAACAAATTAGACATGTCCTATTTGTACAATTATATAATTGTCATTTCTATGCAAATATGCAAATAAATATGTAAAACTTTAGTTGGTTCTAAGTAACTCAAATATGTTTTAATCTTTTATTGTTTTATTTTGGGGTTTTTGTCTTC
>KV751330.1:13190161-13211828 GCA_001698575.1 Mola mola | reverse complement strand
ATTTAGCTGTTTATTGCACATTTTTACATAAAAATTAAGCATATTTTGCAACAATCTGCAAATTAACCACTAATTATGACTAGTGGCAAGCAAAGACACATTTATCTAAAGTGGCAACACTGAACCTTATACTGTAACCTCTCTGTATTCTCATCCTTTTCATTTCTACCATGTCCCCCCCGGTTTCCCTAAAACTCTTACATCTATTTCTCTCTCTGCACCCACAAAAAAAAAAGAAAGCAATATTTAGCTATTGAGTGCCTAGCCTTCACTGTTATGGCTTTGTCATTGCAGTTATTAAAGTTTACAAAATAATAAACGCAGAACTAAATGCCTTCCATCAAAACACCCTGCCACCCTTCAAAGAAGCGCTTTGAGTGCTGTTTGTGCGTATGCGTGTCCGTAGCAGATGTTCTGTGCAGCCTGTCACACAGCCAGCAAGTATCCTGCAGCTGATACTCTCTCTGGACAGGCTGACTGACTGACAGGTACGTGCATGTGTGTGTGTGTGTTTGTGTAAACACAAGGGAGCTTGTTTTGCCTCAAGCAAATCAATGTCCCCTCAAGGGAATGTGGAACCTGAGACTAGGAATGGGAGAGAGAGAGAGAGAGAGAGAGAGAGAGAGAGAGAGAAAGAGCGAGCACCGGGCAAACAGATATTTCCCTCTTTCCGCTCTACAACAACTTCTTCAAGTTTTACAGATATAATAAATGTATAAATGCACGAAGGGACCGGTGTTGAAATACCACAGTGGGACGCTCTTTGCCAGCAGTTACATGTTCATCAAAGTAAAAACCAAACACAATGATTTAATTAGTATGACAATTGAAGGACAAATATTAAAGTCCAATGCTGTGGGTTTTCAGTTTTCTCTCAGTGTGGCTGCACTTTCCTTTCACTTGTTTTGTTTTTTTTTTTTTTTTTATGTTTACTGACGTTAAAGCTGTTCTTCACTTCAGCTAAAAAAAACTGCTCCCTTGCTGTGGAGAAGTGAACTGAACGCACGCTTCCACTTAAAGCCCACATCACTGTCTCGCTGCCAGATGCGCACACACTGCTAAGTTGTGTTGTGTGTTTTGGAGGGTTGAGTCATTCTGGAGCACAAAGGTTCACTACATTTGCAGACTGTTACGTTGCTATAAATGTGGCAAATAGAAGAGAAAACAATTAGGTCTTCACTCGGGCATAGCTGGTTTTGAATGTAGCCTTTTAGCAGCGTAGCTCCAGGGGTGGAATTGTCAATCTTTCAGTTGGTCCAGCACTTTGGTCCAGATAAATATACCGTATCTCATCAAGCACTTCATGCATTCTCTTGAAATTTGGTGCAGCAATGACCCCTGTCGTTAGCTGCATAACCTGTTGATTGAGGGATGCTTTGCTAATCAGAGACTTCTGAAAACATCTGGTCCCTCTGCATGTGGATGATAAATCTCAGCTCTTTTATTCATTCAAACTCAGACTCTCCTAGACTTCCACCCTGGGGATGTTTGCAGACATAGCTCCTCCTTGGTTCTTTTCTTCATTTTATGCACTTTAGAGTAATCATCCATCACTCTTACACTGCAGTTACACTACATTACTGATCCCGCTGATGTACACATTCCTTTTGCGCTCTTCTCTTATGCGTACACTTCCATGCTTGGGCAAGAAATTAGCATTGTGGTATTTATTAGCATTTCCTGTGTCAGACGATGCTTTGAAAAGTTTAAAGACAGATTAGGACATGGCTATCTGGCCATCGGGGCTTATGAAAAAAAGAAAAAGGAACCACAGCCACAAATCTTCGCATGTAAACTAATCCTTAAATACTGATCCAGTGTTTTCAAAAGATCAGCAGCACTAAAAAAAAGATTGCATATTGATACATTTTCTGACACCTTTAGTTACTTCGATTAATAAATATTCAAGTTCCCACAAGGATAAATAGCAGCAACTTTAATTTTGCACAAGCTATTTAATTGACAAATGCCTGTAAAACAATTCACGGGGCTGCTAAAACGTTTGAGGAGTCTTAAGACACTGACATTGTACAAAAGCACTGAAGCTTCATAGATCAGATCCAACTCCAACATTCATTCACTCGTCACTCCATTAAAGGTACCATAACACACGGTCTCTGATTGGATCAGGGATGGAGCCATCACCTCATGTTCCAGGAAAACTTTTAGCCTTAACCTTGCATACAAAGAGGATAATGTAATGCAGTACAATAATGCTTAGTGCGTGCATGTTTAAGAGTGGTCCCCCAGTGCTTTCAAAGACGAGTGCAGAAGTCAGTGTGAAAAAAACAAACAACCAATGAACTGACTGACACAAAAGTTGCATGGGTTGAAAAGGTTAAGTCCCAACTTGCACGATTAACTGACACCGTCTAGACACTGAAAAATGTCTCTCTAATCAATGAAAGAGTCTAAGAGTGGAGAGCACGTTAAAAACCCTGCTCAGGAAAAAGCAAAGAAGCGAACGCTTAGTCCATAGTCTCAATGGTTTACTATTAATCCTTCGACCTCTACTTCAAACCCACCTACACAAGTTGACCCATGCTGTCTTTGCAAACAAAGAACATAGCCGGTTTATTCAGGGGAATGCATGGGTAGACACACACCTCAAAAATATATCGACCAGGGATTAGAAGCACTGTAGGAAAAAGGAATAATCATCTGCTGGTTTATCAGGAACAGCACCTGACGATATGACCAGTGATACAACCCTTTTATTACACACTGACTCCGACAAACTGTGACATCTAAACACGACACTATTCACATGCATGTGAATAGTGTCGTGTTTAGATGCAGCTTTCTGCATTGTGTGTGTGCCCAGCAAGGTCTATCACAATTTTTCAGTGCAGGCAAGAAACAAGTGGCCGAATCAAATCAGACACGGAACCGTCCTTGGCAGTGCTACTCATACGTACCAACAGAAATTCTAAGTGTTCTCTTTAAGCCCTCGGCTACAGGGAGACAGAAAAGATCCAAAAGACAGCTCTCATATTCGTTCAAAGAGAAGTTATTTATTAATTTAAACTCTGTCGGTCTGTGCTGGAGCCTAGCCTCATCTCTAAGGGCCATAAAATATGTTATGCATTTTACAGGGAACATTCAAGCTCAGCACTTCCTAGAATAGAAAGTTGGAAATAACCGACTCTCTCTCTCTGTATAGTTAAGCTTATCATCATATTATTATTCTCAAGATATGCTCCAAATGCATGTGATGAAATCCTGTGTGACACTGGCCAATGTCAGACCAAGCCCCACTGTACTCGTATTTGTCTATTCCACAACGCACACACAACAACTCTGACAGCACTTGTACATTGTCCGTCCTGTATATTCATATTTACCTTTGATTGTTGTCTTTCGCTGGGACGCGATCTCCTGACGGGTCCATGGGAGAGTGGAGCAGGTTGAGACAGGAAGCCAAGGACTGGCTGGAGTCTTCTCTGGACACTGCACACATTACCAAACAAGTACCACTAAATTAACGTATTCTAGGAGTTCATTAAAACGTACTTAGTGACAGAGTTAAGTAATGAAGATAAAGTCACTTCCTTCTACTCTCTTATTTAAATGGCATTCTTGAAAGAGCAGCGTGGAAGAAGTCTGTATTAAAGTTGGTAGTAAAACCAAGACTTGACCTTTCTTCGTGTGTAAGTAAAGGTCTCGCGGTCTCTCTCCGATTGTCCCTGTCTGATTCCACAGGTCACGAGTCACAGCTGGAGCACGAATACAGAGCCCTGAAGATGCACACTGCTGACCATAAGCCACAGTGAAATAGCTTGCTTTTTAATAAAGCCTTCAACAAGCCACCTGAGAGAAGTAAATGTAAGAGGTGCCGGTGAAAATATGAGGATGTTTCCAGGAGTGAATGTCTGTCTGTGTGTATTTGCATGCATGTATACATCTTTGTATGTACTTGGTCTGCCTACAGGTAAGTGTCTATTTAAATGTCCTTCTTCCACATGACTGTGTGGAGGAACCTTTCAAACAAAGTCTTATTCCCTCGTCTTTCTGAGGACAATTCATCAAGGCTCTAATTTCATGCTAGTCTGCAAGCCATTTGGTCTACTGACTAAGAATACACACTTGAATTGTTGTACTATTGTATGTGTATTAATGACAGTAGGCTCATTTAACTTGCTTCAGGCATAGCTGTTAGAGAGCTAGTAAATCTTTGTGTGTGTGTGTGTGTGTGTTTGCATGCACACTCAGTTCAAACTTACCCTCCTCCCTCCCAAACCTCTCCAACCCCCATAAGCACAAGAAATGCACTTCACTGGGACTGAAGCTCCCGTTGTAGCGTTACGCCACAGAGCTTCTGAGCATGTTATTGTATCTGACTACAACCAGTATGTTCCGAGAGTCCACCTGGGACTTAAATGTTGCCTTGAGATAAAAGTATCTAAAATTGTATTTATATATGACTTGAAGTTAGACAAGAGTTGGAAGCGGACATAGAGATGAAGATGAGAGCTAAGCTCAGGGATTGTCGCTATATTTAATATTAAACATACAGTGCCTGTATCTGAGTAACTTGAAGGTCAGCAATTAACATTTATCACATTTAACCCTATGTTTACCCATTCTGTGTCTTTATAATTTGAGGTGCATTGTTAAGAAGCAGATATTTGCATTTTGATGATCAGAAACATGATCACTGCTGACGGCATTTGCAAGAGCTTTCTGATTATGTATGATTAAATGACTGAATACGAAGAGTGCTTGAAAATGCAATCAATTTTTTCCGTCCACTACATCTACTCACAAGTGCAAAATTAAAGAAAAACGTATCTGAAGGTGTTAAGAAATGTTTTTATGAATCCCTCTAAATACCTTCACATGTGTTACCGTAGTCATTCACCACACTCATTCAAAATAGTATTTTTCTTATGTTAACTGTGCTCCATTCTGAGTGCAAGTAAAAATTCTGCTCTGACAGTCACTTCTCAACCTGCCTCATGTATGTCAGGAGCAGTGAGGCTAAAATGGCAAAACAACGCAGGGAGAGAAATCGCTGTAAATGAGGCAGCGACATCAAAGCAGTGGCACATGTAAAAAGAACCAGGCAGAGTAGTGATTTCACGTTTTAAAGTGACGAAATAGAGGCAGGTTAATGAGGAAAAAGGCAGAGTGAAGACAAAGTGAAAGAGAATGACAGAAAAGAAAGAGGTGGGTGCAGGGTAAAACAAGAAAGGAGAAAGAATCGGCGTCAATAAGAAAATGTGACCAGACATTCACTTGAATAGGAGGAGTGATGGCGCTTAAACATGACAGATTCTCTCTTGATTAGAACTTTTTAGTTATAACACAGAAATTTGGGGTAAAATATCAAGAAATAATTTAATTAAGGACTTCTTCCAGCCATTGTTTAAACCTTTAAATACTAATTTCTGTTTGGTAAAATGACATATTTTGATTTTTTTGTTGTTTTTTTTTCCATATAAAAAATCCTTTGTGGCATTATAATTTCTTGGGTGTAATTCTACACCTTTAACTCCTCTAGGTTGTGGCGGTGTATCATCTCTGCCAACCTCTAAGCTGCTCACCTGCAGCCGGAGCAAGTCGGAGCTTACCTGCCCCATCATCCTCTGACTTCTGAACTAGTCTACCATATGCTGCACAGTGGCATGTGTCTAACGTTGGAGTAATTCAGCCATACATCCATCCATCCATTTTCTACCGCTTATCCTGTTAGGGCTCGCGGGGGGCTCAGCATCTTCAGGCGAAGGCGGGGGTCACCCTGGACAAGTCACCAGTTCATCGCAGGGCTGACATATAGAGACAAACAACCATCCACACTCACATTCACACCTACGGGCAATTTAGAGTGACCAATTAATCCAACCCCCAGTTTTGCATGTTTTTGGACTGGAGGATATAGGATATAAAATGCAAAGGGGATGCATTGACTTATTCATAAGTATGCTTTTTGGTATGAAATGAATACAATCTCCCCTCCTCTTTAGAGGCCAAGTGTACCTGCACTTGGCACATTGACAGTTAGGTATAAGGTCTTTAGCCACTACATCCCTGCACGCGTAATGAAGAGAAACTGACTGCAGTGATCATTCCTGACAAATTTATAATGTTATTCTTGTGACTTAAGTGTCCCGCGATATTTACTGCAGCACACATGGGAACATCGAGCTAGCCTCTTGTCTATCAGTTTTATGCTTCCTTCTGTGTGGTGATAAAGAAAAAATATACTTTCTACAAAAGACTGCTGACAACCAGTTCATCAATGGTGCTTCGAGAACCTCAAAATAAATTTAATCCAATTCAATTATATAAGGAAAAAAAAAAAACATTGAAAATCTTTACAGCAGCAAACTGAGCGCAAACAACAAAGGCATCAAATGTGACGTGGAAAAATTACCATGTCGATGTCGCTGATCATCAGAGAGGTCCAGGTCTAACATAAGATCATCTTCATCCAGCTCTGAAGAACCCATGTTGTTCAAAACATCCTTAGGATAAAAAGTACAACCACAAAACTTTAAACATCCGACAAAGTTAGAGTCATCATTATATTCATGATAATATATATTTTTGTGATAAAAATACTTCTACAATTAAATGGTTGGTGAAAACATGTGATGTGATGAATAATTTTAATAGAGTTTAATACAGGGTTACAACATGACAACATATTATTAAAGATTTTCATCAAAATGATCAAAGAGACTCATTCCTGAACCAGAGAGACATTAAACCTCATCGATATTAGTAATAACACTGATGTTATTTTAGTTAGTAGATATGGCACTAGGATATTATTAAGGTAATGGGATTTCTTCACTTTGCCTGCACTTAATGAGGTATTTAATCCCTCATCACTGCATCCAAGCTCTTGAAAACATATTGCTACTCCTGTTATGTGGGGATTATTAGGGTTCAGGTTGAAAAAGCGATGAACGTGTCAAATGAGGCCAACCTTCTTTGTCAATCTACAGTATTTCACTCTTCCATGACAGAGCAGGAGCCAATTACTTAGTCAAACAATTATCAAAAACGTGCTCACAATTCAAACTTTTAACAGAATTAGTTTCATAACTTTAATTTGTATCTATAAACGTATCTACATCTTTCTCATCTCATCATGAAGGACAGGGTGGTTTTTGCCAAAATGGCATAGCTAACAGTAATGATAATCTTAATTAAAAAATAGATAAATAAGTAACAAAAATGTAATTTGCAGGAGTAGTGCGAGTTTTGACACGTTTGTCTCTTCAGGTTATAGAACAAAATATACTAATAATAGTGAACTCTACAATCACTAGAAAATATACATTATTATATAACAGCAGTCAAAGAAAAAGGCTACATAAAGTATTTTGCATTACAGCAAATAAAATCAAAAAGAAAACCCCTAAATACTCAACCTGAAATCCTTTTCCTGAAAAGATTCATGTATGCACCTGAAAAGTAGTTGAAACGTGGTTGAGTCAAAATTTCAAAATACATTTAAAAAATGGTTGTTAGCTCAAACCAGACGTAACTGTGTGCAAGGACGACCAAAGTGCAATCAAGTCTGGTGCCTCAGTATTTCATTATGATAAATGTTACAACCTTAGAACAAGCCGGAGGTATTTCTACTGTGTTCCTCTGCCTTTTTCCACTTACCACATTTCCAACTGCATAAAATAGAAACAAATGAGTGAGCGGACAAGTGACCTCCAAAATCAAGCAATAACAATGGTAATAATTATGTAAGTCTGCTATTAAAATACGTGTTTCACTGGGTGGCCCTGAATTATCAACATATCTCATGTCAGCCATGTTCAATGTTTATTTTCAAGTCTTTAAATGTCAGATATTACCAGTAAGACATTCCCAATCCCTATTCCACATGACTATAGGATGTCAAGTTTTACCACTTCCTGCCATAACAAAATCTTTCACTCATAATTGCAGTACTATTATGATGCATCATGGGATCTTACCACCGTGACTAAGAAAGTACACCTTGTCAGTCAACCGTGATATAATGACTGTTACGCACCAAATACTGTACCTGTAGGACCAGACAGAGCCTGCCTATAGGAGACACCAGCCTCTTTGTTCGACTCACTGTCCGAAAATGTTCTTTGTTCCTCTCTCTTAGCTCAATTTCTTTGCCATCTGAGCCACGTTTGTTAATAATAGTAATCAAATTGTTAATATTGTATATAGTATATATATCTATTGTTAATCAAAATCTTATAAGAAAGACAAATGATTTCTTTAGGTATGTTTCTGTACTGGTAAATTGCCACCACAGATGTAATACAGACGCATGATGCGCCCCAGGATAGTTGCATTTCAAAAGTCAATGCTGCCATCTGATGGTCGTTAAAGGGACAACCACAGGACAAAAAAAAGTTGCAGCAATATGAATAAAAACTCCACAACCTTTTATCAGTTTTAAAGTGTGGCTTAAATATTACTACCTTTCCATTGACATTTACACCACACAAATTGCTTTCAGTGCCACGTTTATTTCTAACTTCCCAAAAGGAAATAATACCTGCAGATGATGCCACATATTTGATTTGGGCAGTAGCCCTGCACACTGTGTGCTGTAAGAACTATGAGAAGATCAAGAAATCTAGCAATAGAGGTAAAATATTTTAAGCAATGAATGACATCTTTTACACATGGATGCAGTTGGAACTGGATAAGACAGCCAAGCTGCACCGTTTTATTATTTAGAGCAATAATAATATTAATATTTTTGAAGTGATTTAAAAAAAATAGAGTTAGGATTAGAAGAAACAAGAAATGTTCTTGCCCTTAATTAAGTAACAAGAATGGGCTGGACAGATGGACAACATGAAAGAATAATGACTCTGGCGACAGCTGTCGCTTACACAGAGCCATAAAACCTCTGATGTACCAGTTTCTCGGAGACTGCATTTGCAGATGGATTCAGACAGTCCAATGACAAACTCACGTCACCTCGCATCACTTTTGTCTGGACCTAAACAGCCATACTGCATCAATCTTCTCTAGTATAAAGGCCTTGCTTCTAGCGACACATCTGTCCAATTGTGTGTGTGTGTGTGTGTATGTGAGACAGAGTATTTCCAAATAGCTAAAAGCAATGTTCTCCAAGGCCATACCTCTGTGAAACCATTATGGTTTGTGTCTGACTGTATATATGACTGTTTTTCACCAGATGCTCGGTGCAATAAACATCAGATAGAACACCAGATTGCATTTCAATGTAACGCAATTGAACAGGAGACTTCATTTCAGGCATTAAAGCTAATAGCTAAAAGGTATTGAAAAAGAGATGAAAACCCATACTGTGCAATACTATTGCACACGGACCTAATTTGAAGCCAAATTACATATTTTAATGTGCCCCTCTAACCACAGAAATGTGTTTTTTTTTATCCCAGAGCTGTCACCCTTTGTGCAACGCTTATGTGATCAGAGGAAGTATAATCATTGAGTCAATAGATATCATATCACTTCTAGTTTTCATTTAACATGCCTCCTTCTCTTTACTGTAAAACAGAAAGACAACCAAAACAGGGATAAAAGGAAGCGAGGGGTTCTCGAAGTCCATCAAAGGCCAGTGTTTGTTGTTCACACGCTGTGGAAATCACATATACAGTCTATAAAATTTAAATTTATTCCCTGCTTTAGGGTGCCAAATGCATTAGGATCAGGGGAGAGAGATTCGGCTTTGCAACAGGGTATTATGGCTTCTAGCAATGGAAAATACGGACTAACAAATTACTTTCATTCTGTACGGGAAGACACTTCACAGCCAGTTGAGTTAACAACGTGCCGGAGGGGAATAACGGATTGAATGTCCAGTTGAATTGTAAATCCGTTTCTTTGAGTGAAAAGAAACTGATTTTTACCCACACTGTCTCGCGGACATTGCCATCAGCTCGTAAAGACAGTCGTTCGTCCCAGAAGCAAAGCAAATACCGCTTTCAAATTAAATGAGAAATGCCATTTAAAATATATTGCATCCCAGTGTCTTACACTGTTGCCTCTGTTTGCAGCAGAATCCATATTTGCAACGTGTTCATACACTTTGGTGGCGCGTGCTTCAATTCAGGATTTCAAACACATGTTGTCAAGTCTGCAACTGTCTGTGAAGGTCTTGTGAGTGATGCTGGAGGGGCGTCAACTAAGAGGACATTTCCATACCTGTTAATTATATAAAAACATGAAAAACAAAATCATGTTATCCAGATGCTCCAGTTTCTTGGCCCTGCTACTGTGCATTCCGGATCAGAGGAATGGCTTAAGGGGCAGTCAGACCTGATTTGGACTGCTTTAGGAAGTCATTTCACAATAAAAGTGAATGAAATACTGAATGAATATTTGACAGCACTTATATTACCCAAAAGCCACAAAAGGATTTTTCTTTGAGCATTCAAGTTACACTGCCGTGGATTAAAGGAAACATTCCAAAATCTAATTCCTACAGCAGCGGGGTAGTCGATTCTAGTCCTCAAGGGTTGGAGTCCTGTAGACCTTTGTACCTCTTTGATAGCTAATGACCTCCTATTGAATATAAAATCCATTCTTTCTTGGTACATTTGCCATTGTAAAACTTTGAAACTAACATATGTAGAATATGAAAAGAAAATTATCTCGAGAAATTCACTAAGAAATATTAATCCTAACAAATTATACAACACAGGCATTTACCTGTTTAATAGATTCATGTATGTGAACGTGCCGTTACTCCCATAACTGAAGTGATCCATATGTTACAAGAGGCAGCTTAAGTTCTTTAGCAATATGCAAATAAATGCAGCACAGTTGGCCAGTAGACTGGAATAATGGAGTAAATTAGATGAAATTCATCACATAATCACACAGTATTACTATTACTGTTGTTAATTTTGCAGCATTCTGTGCTTGTAACTGAGAATGGTTGAGGAATGAGGATTTATGTTTTCATTAACCACTGTTTTATCAGCTCTGCTCTGTTGAAATTAATGCCTCAAAATAAATTGTTCAACTGAAATATTTTTCACTTATATCTGTGTATGATATTTGTTCCTCCTATATATGTTGTCTTTGGTCGAAGCCAACACCTACAGCGTCAACACTTCCACTGCTTTTAATTATAAAAACAAGCCATTATTTGTAATTACAGATTTTGTCTAGTAGAGGAAGTAACCTATTTTCTGTTGTATGATTAAGACAAGTGTTGCTGATGATATCTGGCCCCCACATGGCAGCAATCAGACAGGAGGTTATGAAATCAAGAGGTACACTGCATGAAGTATTTGTGTAGCAAACAAGCTGCAAAGCTTGTGTTGACATGCATATGTAATGGTCAAAATGAAGTGCACCGCAATCAAAGCTGGCCGTGAACAAAAATTAGCTGTAGTGATTGCACTAAATTTCTGCTGACAAAAAAAAAGAAGAAAAACAAAGAAAGAATTACTGACGACATTCCCGAGAAAATTCTCTCTTATCTCAATCATTCTGGCGCAATATTATCACAGACATCACTGGTAAACATGCACCCGATACTTTGTACGTTGGTAAAACAAACCTCTCATTGTGTCCAAACGGGATATAAATGTGAGCATTACGACTGGATTCACTACACAGCTGAAGCAAACACAGCCCATGCTTCACTTCCCCCAGTGACCTCAACGTTTATCTGAATTCAACATATTAGTCAGTGCACAGCAAAACTTCTTTTGCTTAATAACTATATTGTGCTTGATAATAGGATATATCCACCAAGCATACTGTTTAGTACAGCACACTTTAGTCTGCCTGGGTTTTGCCGTGCACAGGTGCCAAGTCCCAAAGGCCTTCTTAACATATAGACACCAGTCAGCCACACTGTATGTGCATACACCATGAGCAGACTGTTCTTTGGTTTTTGTTCACATCCTTGCTAGCTTTAGTGCCGTACTTATTCTCATACGGTAGCATTCTTCATATCACGCTAAGGCACACTGCAAAAGCTCAGGTGTTTCAATCCAGAAATCCAAAATCCAATCCAAAGCTTCCTGAAGCTAAAAAAAAGAGAACTGGAGAACTAGAGTCTAATTGAATATACACTCCAGGGCTCCTGCTTTTTTTCCTGCAGTACTCGGGCCTCTGAATAGCCCTTCAGAGGCTAAAAGTAAGAAAGAAAATGATTATTCCATAGTTGGTGAAGTGTTTGTCAAGAAGCTGATGCACACTACTGTACATAGCAACATGGCACTTATATCCCTGACCTCTTGGCAAAAGCCTATAGTCCCTGGTGAAATAAATGGGATTGGCTTACACTAGTTCTCCTCCCACAGAGCTTCAAGTCTGTTGTAGGAAACAGTGTAACAGTGGCTATTGCCTTTTCCCAGAATTACATGTGGATAGTTGAACCATGCATCAACAAGACAGGTGTAATTCTTGTTAGACTGCTAAAGCTAAACAGGATACACAGTTAAAATCCTGCAGATGACTGTCAAAAATTTCAAATGCATAAAAACGGGCTTTTATGTCGATTTAAAGTCATGTGCACTCTACACACAAAACAGTATTATTTAAGATTCATAAACCAATCTTGAGCTGTGATATGTTTACTGAGTGATGTATAACAAAAATGATAAATGTGTACTGGACAACATTAACAGGTATCATTTAATCTTATGTTACAGGCAGAATGGCAACCAGCAGGCAAAAGAGTGATATATTTTTAATTCAATTTCCTTTTTGATTTTACTTCATCTGAATTCCTTTTTATCGTGTTTTTACAGCCTCACTTTATCTGTAAAGTGCAATATGATAATCATCAAGCCCGAAAAAGGAACTACAGATATAATATTAAATTCAAAGGCAAATGCAACAAACAAAACCAACACAAACAGAAACACACGGCTCAGCACCCACCAGACTTCCCATTTTGGACGATGAAGAGTTGTTTCTGTGTTTAAGCAGACCGCATCCCTCCATGCCTGCGGCATCTCTGTGGTTTCCATGGATACGAGGACCACCAGCCCCCTCAGACGACGAGCGCAGACGCTTCTCCATGCGCATCACCCCATGATAGGGGCTGACGCTGGTGCACAGAGAGGCTGGAGGAAGGAAGTAAGTCAAAGAGAGGCAGAGTACTGGGTGGGTGTCAAAAACATAGCATACCATGGAAATGGTATGTACTTTTGTACTTTTTTTCATATTTTTTCTAGAGCCCGACCAATATATAAGTTGGCCAATTTCGGCCGATTACAGATAATGTATATATCAGTCTCGGTATATATATTGTCAATATCGGCTGATATATTAAAAAAAAAAAAAAAAAAATTTGGTTAAAAAGAAGACAATGCAGAAAAATGCTTAGGGTGATTTGTTATTATTAATTTCCAGTGAAGGTTACTGTCTGCTGTCATTTCAGATGATAAAAGTTCATTGTAAATCAGTCAAATATTCTGCCTCCGTTACACATTAATTACAAAAGTTTGATAACTGTAGGGAATATTGCAAAACGTTTAATATATCAGCCAATGTATTGATATTGATAACTAATATCGCAATTGGCCCCAAAAATTGCATTGTGGTCAACCTCCAATTTTGTGCAATGACTTTAGAATATATTAACTGTTTACTTTTTTAGATGCATTAGAATAGTGGCTAATTTGTTATTCCACAAGCAGACCACAATCACTCTTTTGTTGTATTTTTAATTGGCAGCGGCGTCATAGCGTATCTGGAACCAATTAAATTGAATTATTTTATAATTTATAATATCACATTATATGACATCTTCAATGGTATATTCTGTATATCTTATATGACATTTACTTTATTTATAGCATTAGATATTACTCCAGAAAGTGTTATCATGTCCTCTTTTCCTCTTTAAAGCAAAGGAGTCAGTGTGATATAAACCTGAATTACCACCTATTGTTTCCACAAGTTAGACTTGTAGCAATGTGAGGACGGGAGGGGGGTTATTTTTCATGTCAACATTCAAATTCGACTCAGTTTTATTTTAGTATTTACTGCCAAACTATTTTTATGCGGCCACATTAGTTTTTCCCTCTGGTCTCTGACTGCACACACACCAGCTTGTCTCTCACTGCCTGTCTGCTCTATTGACTCTCTACATCAGCAGTATGTTTTACAAAGTCGCCAAAGACACCTTACTCATGTCTTTCATGGATCTCACCCTTGATTTTTTTCATCAAAACAACACCCTGGTGACGTTAAACTTTGACCTTTTGTGTGTAAAAGATCATCAAATCATTTCTATTATCCTGTTTGACACTCGTTGTTCTCATAACTCTTACATGGATTTCTTGAGTTACGACTAAAAACTGAATACGTCACAGTGACATTCGACATGCTCCTAATTTGTGCCAAATTTCAAGATTTCGTGTAGTGAAAGTGTACACAACAGAAAGCTTATCTAGCGTCTGATATTGTGTGTGTGTGTGTGTGTGTGTGTGTGTGTGTTAGTGCATTAGGGCTGTTGGAACAAATTTTGTGCTTTGAACATAATAATGTGAATTGTTGAGTATTCATTAACATTTAAATGTTGAAATCACTATTCAAATCGGTGTTTTCGGTTTAATAAATGTGTTTGCTACCTTTTCTGAATCTCACTGTGCTCGTCTTGGCCTGTAATGTAACCACATTTTGGAAACAAAAAGCTATTATGCTGCCTGCAGTCATTTCATGCCACCTCAGACCACTTTTCAAAACACTTTGCCACCTGGCAGAATCCTCCAGTATGTAGGCGGTATTCATATCAGCTACAACACACAAACCATAGAGGGAGAAGCCCCCGCTGCCGGTACACAGAATAAACAGAAAAAAAAAAAAACACCACCGGGGCAACTACGGTGAATACCGCCTACCTGCATCTCTGTCTGTGTGCAAATCACAAAAGAATCGTCCAATAACAAACCAGGTTCAAGTCCTGCACTGGCAGTCTGGTTATAGATAAACTACGTGAGAAGGTGCAGGTGGCTTTTTTGAAAATGACAATGTTGTTTGTGCTTATTATTTCATTATTTAGACTTGCCCTCTATTGGACAAAATGTGCTACAATCACATGCTGATAAAAGGCATCGGCAACTATCAAGTGTCTATAGACATACTTCTCAAATATCATTAATAAAATCTGAGCATTAAAACTAAAAAAAAGTAATGAAATTTGAATTGGCTCATAGATTTAGATTGGCAGCACTAACCTGCATGTGGTTTCCTCAAGTGAGAGGACCTGGGCTCGTGGCAGCCACAGTAGTTTCCCCTCTCTTGAACTGAGAACGTGTTCCTTGCCCTCCTTTCGGACTGCTCCAGGTTGGAGTGACAGCCCTCACTGCGCACCACATGCGCCTCGCTCTCGCTCGTGGTCTCCGTGTGGTAACCTGCCTTCCTCTGCTCGACAAGCTCCTTCCTCTGATCTGCTGACATCTTTCCCCTCGCTTCCCTTCTCTCCTCCTCCTTCTCCTTCCTCTCTTCCAGCGATTGTTCCTGCAGAGGTAGGCAGGGTACGGCTGTCTCAGGCTCCGAGAGGGAAATGGCAGTCTCATAGTCTGTGTTGTTGCCTGTGCTGGTGTCAGGGACCAAAGGTTTGTCAGCGCTGGACAGGGCCGGAGTGAAGAAAACCTGCAAAGAGGACATTTCTATTGAGCAAAAAACAGACCTTTAGCAGTTAATAATGTCGCAATCAGATACAAGAACAGCTGTGGATTCCACTGCGGCAAAAAGCCATTTACAAAAGAAAAAAAAAAAAAAAAAAAAAAAATCACTTTAGCACTCATTCAGTAGGCGGATGTTTGTATCCTTAGGCAGCTGTGTGCATGTTTAAATAACACAGTCGTACAGTATCTACTCTTCAACAGATTTCTGTCCCTCCATCTCTTATACTGGGTAAATACTTTCCTCTTTGGAGTTGGCACAAAAAGCTGAAAAATAAAATAGAATAAATTCTATGCAGGAGGAAAAGGTGTGAAATATGAAGAGCATTTTGAAGACAGGCATTACTCTTTTTATGCCTTCGCTCTTTCAATGAAAAGACTTTTCATGGCTGGTGCTCAATTTTTAGTTCACATTTCACACATTTTTCACACTGAGAACTTTTTTTCACTCAGAAATATTCCTGCTTTTATAGTTTTTGTTGTTATCATCTGAGGGCCCCTGTTTGTTCCGCATTCGCGAATAGCTCAACTGTTCAGCAATAACTTTAACTTTGCACAAGCACAAAATATATTGTTCAGATGATAATGTTAGCTTAGTTTGTCAAAACAAACAAAGCTAATTTTCAAACTATCAACCCTTTTGATTCCACAGCACCTTGGATGATCCAGAAAATGAGCTACCTGGGAGGTAGAGACAACCACACTGAAGGTCTCTGGAACAGGTGGGGGATCAGGTGGAGCTGGATCAGCATCCAGCCCAGGAACAGAGGCAGGTACTGGTCCTAAACCGGATCCGGGGCTAGGAGCTGGCAGAGCTTCCACCTCGGACACGGAATCCTCGGTGATGGGGATGAACTCTGACGGGGTGATTGCCGTGGTTCTATCCTCCGATATCATAGGAGATTGGAGTGAGCTCTCACCCCCGGCGCCAAGCAGCTCCCCTGGCCATGACCCCGGGGTGAGCGCCTCGGCCCCTGGAGTCATAGTGGTGGAAGATGGAGGTTCCAGATTCACCTCTGGGGGCTTGAGGTGATCGGATGTCCGTGAGAAGCGGTGGTGAGCTGAGAAAGATTTGGGGAGCAGCTGCTTCTTCTGGCGTGAAGAACGCTTGTTGTTCTGACTGCCGCCACTGTAGTCATCGAGGAACCCCGAGTCGTCGCCCTCATTGCCCCCGGAGCCACTGATGCAGTTTATAAACACATTTCGGTTGGCCGTGGAGGAGGAGGATGAGGACGCTTTCTCGAAATCCTCCGTCTGAGAGCGTGTGATTTTCTTCTTGTGGCTGCCGAACCCAAATGAGTGGCGTGACCTGGGGCGTCCGAGAGATTCGCTGAAACCGGTTGAAAAGGATGCCGTTATCGTCTGCTGGTTATTACCATTTGTGTCAGTGGCTTGTGTCAGCGGAGGTGTGAGGTTAACATTTACAGGCCGGACACGTGGCTCGCTGTTCCGTTTAGCTGTGAAACTAAGGGACGGAGCGCGGAAAAGGCTCCGGCGTTTCCCGGTGCTACCGGAGCTGGAGTTGGTGCTGGAGGGCGAGGAGCTGTGGACGCCGTTTCCCACTCCGCCTGAAGACGGCGAGGAGGGGAGAGACTCCTGCCTCTTGCTGTTGCTTCGGCGGAAAATGGGCAGGCGGGACACAAGTGTGGAGCGACGTGAGCCGGATTCACCCATCTAGACGGTGAGGTAGAGGGAGACTCTGAGGGAACAAACACAGGGAGCAGCTATATAACACACTGTATAGTTACATTCAACACTTTCCCCAATAAAATCAGGCCTATACGATTAGATTTCTCAAGTCATGATAAAGCACAGAACAACTGTGAGGTCATTTACTCAGGGTTGTACAAGAAAATGCAAGATACAGTGTCTATGCTACGCAAGAAGAAACGTTTCTACGCTACAGCGTTGAGGAGAGAAGCTGCTCTCTAGTCTGGTCTTTTAGAATATCTCTGGGCCTTGTAGTTGCCAAACTTCATCAATAAAACTTTTGCACAGCTGATACCAGTGCCAGTACTAGTAGCAGTCATGTTGTGTATGATTTTAATCAGTGTAAAAACCATGCCATTCCTTTAACCAAACATCCATGACAGAAGAGAATCTTTTGACAAAGTCAAGCCAAGCCTGTGGTTCCGTTGCATTAGCTGTCTAGCCACTCCCACAGCACTTTCCATCTGCGAGAGTAAACGTTCAGAGTGCCAGAAGACAGGGTTGTGACTCATGTAATCTTCAACTACAAAACTCTACAATTTATTAACTGACAAGCCACTTTGTAAACACACGATAAGCAGGACTATCGTGCCACTGCTGATAAGAACCAACCAAAGATCCACGCACGAGTCTAAGATTAAAGGAAGTTATCAATGCTGGTAAATACTCACGTTTTCATCGTTCCCAGCAATCATTTAGCCAGACAGTACCTACGCAGCCCTTGTAATGTAGACGGAGGTGCCTCTGGGAGAGCTACTGAAGTCTTTTGTTTTTGATCTCTGTCTAATAAGCTTACATTAACACCCTTTACTGAAGGAGCTTATGAGTGTGTCACCTCCTCCAAAGTAAATTTGATCAGGCTCTAAATACACAACCATGTAGTTCCTATTTTCATACCATGATACCTCCTTCAGGGTCGATTAATATTGACAAAAACAGAGATGGCACAGTATTGACATTGTGAACAAGGAGATGGTATACACACAAACATAACAAAATAGTCCCTAATCTGTCTATCCTGGATCATTTCATTCTAAACACACTCCAATTTAACAGCACTCTCAACAGATTCTCAACATGTCTCTTTATGCTGGTGAGCCGGCAGCTCCTGATCACCATCACGCTGCCCTTTGACCCGGTCCTGACACTCTGGCCTGGTCCATAAAACTGGGTAAGAAATCAGACTAATTAGATTGGGATAAATAAAGATTTAAAACACCTGTGCTATTAACCTATTTACCAATCAGGGGGTGATAAGAAAACTCAGACACTTTCTATAAAGACAACGTCTATAGTGTGTGTTGTCGGGGGCATTAATGCATCGCGTAATATCAGTTTATTATGCATTCATTATGCTTCATGACCACATCCATTCAAGCACGCACACAATGTTATCTGATTATCTTTGTCTCGATACAACGTCGATCGAACTTCTTCCATCCCTGTTTTGACAACAATGAGTGTAGCACGAACCAAGAACCGTTCCTGTGGCTGGATTAAAAAAATTTGCCACATCAGACTGGCCCACAGCACCAAGCATTGGATTAGCAGCACATGTGCTAACGTTTGCAAAGAACTTCGATTTTTGGGCCATTGCAGCCATGCACAGCAGTAAACCAGAAGCGGGAGAGACATAAAAGGAGAAAATGAAGACTCACAATGTTAACAAAAACCTGACTGAAAGCGCTGGCAAAGACACCCTAATGGACACAGTCCGAGGCTCAAATGATAAGGACAATGTTGAAAGGAAGGGTCCGAAGAATTCAGGCGTGTAGAGACATTTTTAGCTATTTAAATTCTGACAAAAAGCAGAGGTGTGTGCAGGGATGTGACAATACACTATATCTACAATTCAGTATGTATCACGCTACATTAATATACTAGAATGATACTGGTGCTTCACCACTGCAGGAAGACACTATTGTGATCATAATTTCACTTTTGAAAGGTTTCTTGTTACTTTCCTGCACATTTTCCAAAGCATTTATGCAGTTCCTGTAAAATAAGTTGTTTTCTTTGTTTTGGTATCAGAGTATCACAATTCACATTTTCAAATACGATACGGTTTGATTGAGGCTTTGAGATATGATTACCACTATTCGTGATGTACTATGACACCCCTAGTGTGTGCAAAATGTGATAATATGTTATGCAGCATACAACTCCAATTACAAAAAGGTTTGGACATTGCATAAAATGTGAATAAAAACAAAATACAATGAGTTGCAAATCATTTTCAAATGATATTCAATTGAATAGAATTCAATTACAACAAAGACGAGATATTCGATGTTCAAACTGGTTAGCTTAATAAATCTTTTTAGGAATATAAACCAATTCTGCATTCGATGCCGGCAATCTGGACGAATCTCTGCATGTAAGAGGCTTCGATCACTCGGACGGCACGGCGTTAAAGAGTTGCATTTTTTTGTGATGGACATTATGTTGGCTCAGAAACACAACGGAAATGGTCAGTTAACAAAGTAATTCACTGCATCCAGGAATGTAAGTTAAGACTCTACGGTGCAAAGCCAAAGCCATCAACAACATCCAGAAGTGCTGCAGACTTTTCTGGGCCCGAACTCACCTGAGATAGACTGACTAGGAGTGGAAAAGTGTGCTATGGTCTGATGAGTACAGATTTTACATTGTTCTTGGACACAATAGCCGTCACGTCCTCCAAACTGTTTCCAACGCAAAGTTTAAAAGCCAGCATCTGTGATGGTTTGGGGTTGTACTAACGCTCATGGCATCATCTGTGAAGGCACCATTAATGCTGAGAGGTACACGCAGGGTTTGGAGCAACATATGCTTCCATCCAGACGACGTCTGTTTCGGGGACGTTCCTGCTTCTTTCAGCAACACAATGAAGCCACGATCCTCAGAGTTACAACAGCACAGCTTCGCAGTTAAAGAGTGAGGATGCTAGACTGACCTGCATGCAGCCCAGACCTGTCTCCCATTGAAAATGTGTGGCGCATTATGAAGCGCAAAATGCGAAAACGGAAACCCCCGACCGTTGAGAAACTTAAATGTAGATCGAGCAAGAAGGGGAAAGAATTACACTTACAGTACTTCGAATGCTAATGTCTACAGTTCCCAAATGTTTGCTGAGTGTTGTCAGAAGAAAGGGTGACGTAACGCAGTGATAAATATGCTCCTGTCCCAACTGTTTTGGAATGTGCTGCAGGCATCAAATTCAGATGTGTATCTCTCCCAGAAAACAATAAGAGTTAATCAGTTTGAAAATGAAATAATTTGTCTTTGTTTTTGAATTTAATTAAATCTACATCGCAACTTTTTTTAATTCTGTTAGTAGACTCTTAAAGCGTTACGAATGAATTCTCATTTATCATGCCTCCATAACGCACAGTACAATGCTGTAGCAGGACACTGTGATTCCACCACACAGCACCAAACATTCAGCAAAATGAGGTGCCAACCGGACCCCAAACTCTTCAGATCTAAGGATGACCCAATGCAGCAGCACCATTAGTTTTACAGTTCTTATCACGGTTCTCAACAGCATTACACAGAATAACTGAGTGATAAAGTTCAGGCTCTCTCACATGAAGGCGGCCCAGGCTAAAGGTACAAAAAGAGAAGTAGTACTGTGCTAAAGCAGGTGCTTACTTCCTCTTTGCTCGGTTCCTACCAAAGAAGTAACACTACCTGTGTGACAGAAGCAGAACCACAGCTCAGCTCAGGTCCTCTCTGCTGTATGCCAACAGAGTCGCTGCGATTGTTTTACCAACACATTAAACTCAGTAAGCCTGAGTCTAGATTAGTTATCTATTTAATCAGAGGGACAATGTCCAAATTCCCACCTCAGGCCAATTCTCAGCCATGATACGTAAATAAGGAAGACTGAAAGAATAAAAGGCATGCTCGTGGAGTGAATAACTGGGCGTTTCCAGCGTCTCGCTTGGGATCCTTTTCATACCAATTACTACATGTTACATGCAAAACCATAATCTAACCCCTATATGTAATGAAAGATAATGGCAACACTGCCAAACTTGAGTGACAAACTTTAGACAATATGCTTTTATACAATATGCAACATGTCTTACTTTTCCTCCTTTAATACAGCCATCCCACGGACTGACTATTAACCGTTTACAATCATATTTCCATATCATGGTCCACAGCATGTATATATCACAGTATTATTGAACACATGCCTTAATGGCGACACTGAATCAATATTATGGGGATGATTACTTTGAAAAAATATAGACGCGATGAGATTTTTGATACATAATCATCAGTTAATTGGATTTAATGTAAGCGGGTGGAGGCAAATATTAGAACTGGTAGAACGCTCCAATAAATTCAGGAAATTTGAAATTACT
>KV751330.1:13179363-13190008 GCA_001698575.1 Mola mola | reverse complement strand
TACATTGTTGACACATAAATAAGTGCTGTAATCAGTTCTTATTCCCTAGATTATTATCTTCTACATGGTCTGTCAGTGTTTTGTCTCTTGGCTTGCAATAAATAAACAAATAAGCACAGCCCATCAGTGTGAGTCTCTGCAGGTCACACTGTAAGTGTTCAAAATGACTTATAGCTGTGGTTTCACATGAGTCTTTTGTCTCCAGATATTGTTTAAACGCAGCAAGACTCTGATCTTCCTGTACAGCAACAGGCTCTGCTGAGGAAATGATCCTGATACCCCTGTTTGTAAGGGATAAGTTATAGTGGCACTTTTGCAGCGGTTAGTCATTGCACGGAGTCTAAAATCGAAGTCACAACAATCACTGGGCCTCAGCGCGATGCTGCTATGTGCTGTATTACTGCACCAACAGCTCTAACAAGTGTTCATCCGGCCGCCTCTAATTCCGTCTGCACGTTGGCCGCAGTCGGTGGCGAGATGACACACTTTGCGTGACCACGATCAGTTGATTTAAACGTGTGTGTGACCACCACGAGCCCAGCGAGACACCAGCAACTGTCAAACCCGAACGTCAACAACGCCTCGACGCCTACCGACCTGAAATCCAGCCCTGCTAGCTTGAATCAATCCGCCGACACTCGGCCACCGCGGGGAGGCTCTGCCGCTGGCGGTCCGTAGCACATCATTCCACGAAAAAACGCACCGTGTCGCTTTGTCCCCGAGCTGCGAAGGTCACCGGTGTTCGGAGGGGGGCAGCGTCCCGGTGCCGGTTGAGCCGGGCCAGCTAGCAGACACCGGCGAGCGCAGAGAGGTCCGTGAACGCACCGTGCGTTACCTCCAGCGTGTTCCCGAGGCTCTGCCGAGGCCCCTCACTGCCGAGGCGGCGGGACGAGCCGTCGCTTTGCGGGTATGCGGGTGTTTGTGAGCGGGTCGGTGATTGCTGAGGTCGTGCGGGGATACTGGAGGCAGTACCGGGGAAGCTCCTTGTGTTATACCGACGCCAGTGTTACACCTCCGTGACGTGGAGGCTCCTTCGCCGCTCCTCTTCCGCGTTGCGGCGACAGCGGCAGACGCGAGCGTGCGCGTCGTGACGTCACCCTCCGGCAGGTGGCTGACATTAACGTCATCGCATCTAATCAATTCATCGATACACGGATCCGGAGGTGTCGCTCGACGTTCAACTATACGAGCACATGTACATGACATTTTTGTAATTCCATTCTAAATGTTAAACTTTCACATATTCTGTATTCATTCTATTTATTGATGATCGATCATACAGTCGACGTTCAATATTGTAATATTTTGAAATGTGTTCATTTCTGAGGATCGTTTTTGTTAATTATTAAAACAGTATTTTGCTTAAAATATTATAGTTTGCAATGTGTCTAGACTATATTAAGTGTTCACTTTCTTAGATAACTGTAAACTATTAAAAGTTCCGTCCCAGTGACTAGATTTGATATCAATGTTTTAAAAATGTTTTAATGTATTTCCACTTGGGTGTATTAAAGGAGTAATTCACTCCAAAAATGAAAATTGAACCTTTATCCACTCTCATGATCTGCTCTGAAAATTATTTGTGGACAGTCAAATCCAGTTTTCATCTATATGCTGTTGAATGTAATGGCTAATCTTAAAATTTTAAATTATCTTAAAATATAATTATAATTGACCCTGAGGGAGAAATTAAGGGGCGTCAATACCTTCACTTCTCTGATATATAAATATGCTTAGTAACTCTGGTTATATCTCAAATGTGCAGTGCACACATCTGTGCTGGGACGATCTTGCTTAAGATAACGCGAACAGTTAAATGGTATCAAGTTAGAGACATCAATTATGCCAGAGGAAGTTTTCAAAGATTCAAACAACAACCGCATTGCACACGTGAAAATCGTATGAAAGAGCCAGTTATTGTTTTAAAAACACTAGTTTTATTTAATAAAATCCCCCACAGAGCAATTTGAAAGGTGTAGCATTTTCGGGAATCAGAGCAAAGAACATTACCACCACATCTCTACATACAACACACACTGAAACCCATCATTTACACACCACATCCCATTTTTCAGGAAAAAAAAATATATATATATATACACAGGACAAATACACTGTTACTAAATTTGAGTTAAGAAAATTTGAGTGTTACTCCCAAGAACTAAACCATTTAGTTTAAAATTCACTTTGTATCAAGGAAAAGCCAATTAAAATCCACAAAGCAAACTAAACTATTAACAGTGCACATTTTCTTAATAGGCTTATGTCTATTCTACAGTCAGTTTAATATATTGCACACACATTTATTACACACAACTGCAGAGCCAAACCATTGCTGACATGCTACAGATTTTTAAAGTGCTAGCTTGGAATTGGATTGAGAACCAGCCTGCAAAGTATTTGGTTCTAAATACATTACTAAAAACGCAGGCTAGGATGCACTGTCATTCAAAATTAGTCATGTTGTCGAGGTTCCAAGCCTCCACCAGATTTCTACAACTACATACACCCGCGTTGTGACCCCCCAAGTGGAACAAACTGGACAACTCAACATTCAGCTGTGTGATCTGTCATCTACAGGAACACATTCTGTGACAGAAAGAAAACCACAAAACCTGACCTGCCACATTACAAATGCATAGACGCGTTTTAAGGATGTCTAAGTCTTAAATGCGTGAATCAGGACAATAATTCACCCAGTCACAGAAATCCAATTTGAGACTCCAGAAATGTCAGAGCAGGAATTTATTAAATGTTTTTGACCCAAAACAAAAAAAACCCAAAATGTGTGTAACCAAAACATTGGAACTAATAAAACCAGCACCACGGAAAAGGAGGAAGAAAAGGTTGTCAGTACCATTTGAAAAACAATCCAAAGGCAGGTGAACAAGGTAAATTCTGCTTACAGGAACTTCCACCGATAGCGATACACATATCTTTCAAGTTCACAAACACTAACTCATAACATTTTAAATGAAGTTTACTTGACCGAAGATAATAAACTTTGGATTATTATGTACATGGAAGTTGAATAAAACCTTCCAAAAAGCCAGAGTAGTATGTGACATTGAAGAGAAGGCTGACATCATGAACTGTCGTGGTCAAAGCTGCAAATCAAACAAACTGGTTTCTGTGAGGAAAGGTGCAGTAGTTAAGGTTTTCCAGGCCTGACAGATAGAGGTAGATAGCATTGGTCCAACAGTCAGGGCCAGAAATCTTAGAAAACACACATCCACTGAGAAACCTAAACCTCCAGAAACTAAAATGTACATGAATGTAGAAACGTACCCATTTGCAGGCACATTTACTGAATAAGTCCATACAAAAACAAGTGTGGCTGAAAAGAAAAAGATATCCGAGCTGATTTATTCAAAGCCGGTCTACCACTAAAGTGTCAGATACTCAGCTGTGACATGCTAATATGCTACACTTCATGTGTCTGCACTGCAAGTTGTCTTGACAGTAAAAGGTACTTTAACAGTGTGTTGTACAATAGCACTTTTTTTTTAATTTTTTTTTTTATAAAGGACCTGAATAACTGCTTTTAAACTGTGTTGAAAGGCAGAGACACAGAGATGTGCACATAGCACTTAAATCAGCACCAGTACAAACGCACTTTGGCTATTAGTTAACTATGCAGCTGTCAAACTGGTGTTTCTGGTACCTGGCTGGTTTCATGATGTTGAAAATCACATTCAGTGACGAGGGCCTTTTAAATCCAAGACTCATGTGTATGTTTAACAAAAGGTGAACGTTTATGTGAGTGTGAAAGCCACCGCGAGACGTCCACGTGGTGATTATGTCTACATTTTAAGTGAAAAGGCCAACTAGCTAGTGATTAAACCGTGAAGACTTCTTTAAGATTGTGCAAAAACAGCTGAATAAAAACTGTGACAAAGAGATGAAGTAGTGTTTTCTGTGATGAAGTCAAGCGTAAGTAACCAAAGAGTCACAATGAATATACCATTAACCGTTAGAACTTGACACCAGTGTATGATCAAACTCCACCTACAGTAAAAACTCATACAGTATTTATGCTGATAATTTAAGTTTGTGCAGTGGCACTAACATCTGCTTGCAAGAGCAAACCTAATGAGCCACTCCACCAAAAAAAAAAAAGGCACAAAGGCACTAGCTTTAAAGTAGCTGCAAGGCTCTTTGAGGTCCACCAAAGATTATACCTAAACCTACGCTGCTACATTTAGACAAACTGCTACAGAGCTGAAGAAACGATTATCAAACACTTAACAGACAAAATAATGTATGAACACACACCTGGTAAAAGCGGAAGTGTAAATGTAAGCTCGATGGAGTTTCATGATAAAACGAGGATTTAGAGTAGCTGCAGGCTAACTGTGCAGGCAGTTCCACTAACAGCTGATCATAGTAATTAAAATCCAGGTCGAATACAATTAAGAGATGCAGAGACTTTGGTAAGTAGAGAAGACCTTTCTCATTTCACCAATCGGTGTCACGCTCTTGCGTGTGACCTTACACGATGTTAAACAGGCCGTTCTCTGGCAGACATCCCATTTTCACATTTAGTACCAAAAGATCCCATCCACCTCATCTGACCTACAAGGAAACAGGTGCGTAAAACCTGCTCCTACAAACGCATGGTCACACTCCGTCCCTCCTCAGAAGGCCAGTCTCTTGGCGGTGATGAAATCCTCCAGCTGAACCTTGCCGCTGCCCATGAGACCGAAGGCCGGGTACATAGTTCCCGAACAGTCCACCTGCCTCTCGTAAAGGCACCTCATGGTGTCGGCGTCATAAAAGTACACTCGGCAGGCGTCATAATCGAGGCATACGCCCAAGCGCTGCGGCATGGGAAGCACGCGGCTGCCCGGGTCACTGGGCGTGGGCACGGTGGCTGAGGAGACGGATGAGGATGAAGAGGCCTTGGGGACGAAGACTCTGCCCATGCCCAGGGTGAGGAGGGTGAAGGGCTGGGAGAGCTCGTAACATGTGTCCTCGCTGCCGCTGTCGTGCCCGCTGTCGTGGTCGTACCTGGTAAGTTGACGAGGAAAGACACGTTATTTAAAAAGGTGATGCCGACATTATTGTTAAAGTCATGCTCCATTGATTGAACCTGAAACTTAATTTCCCTTTCAAAAAATATGAATATATGTTTTAAAAAAAAAAAAAAAAAAAAAAAAAAAAATGTATTGTGATATTCGATTTTGTTGGCAGTTCCAGCATTTATGAGAAGAAATCTGATGTTTCTCCATGCAGGTAAAAACAAAGAAAACAAAAAAAGTGATATTTTAACACCAAACCTCCCAGCCCTACTGTGTTGTTGAGATCAAGAGAGATACAGAGATGTTTTTCAAAGCTTTTTTCTCTCTTTATGAGCAGATGGATAACAAATCTACAACGACTGGCTGAACAAACACTGTCTAGTGTTTGTCTCCTTGCACGCATTATGTAATTACTAAAGAATTCAAATATATTTGTGTAAATTATTGTTCCTTTACATGCTTTGTCACGAGCTGATCCAACGAGAAAGGCAGGCTTTGTCTGTGAGTAAGCTCTTTAGGAGTTTATACTGGTTCTCTTACATCACAGGATTAAGTACGACCGCTTATCCCTGTGCGAGACAGTTCGTCTGTGTGTGTCGTAGGAAGGTACGTTAAGGGTACAGATAAACATATTACGGGTCTCACTTTCACCACGTTTATCCACTGTGAACAAATTGTAAACTATTATAATGTGTGCTTGTGCTCACCTTGGGCTGCTGGTGTCTCTGGGACTGTGAAACCATTCCAGCAGCTTTGAGTCAGACGCCACTCCAACTTTAACCATGTAGGAGTACGGTTCCACCCTGAAGGCCCAATAATGTCTACAGAACAAACAGAGCAATTTCAAATGTCACTGCAGGCAGGGACAATCTGATAACTCGCTGATGCACCCAATTTCTGTCTGTCTGTGTCTGTCTGTCCCCCAACATCAACATATCTGAAGCAAACGTCTCACCTCTGTGATTCAAGCAAGATCTGAATGGAGACCGATAAAGGTGGCACAGAAATGAAAGTCTAATAAATATGCCGCATTATGCTGAAAAATAAATGTTCCATCTCTGCTCCCTGTCTCCTAAATATTTTTATATCCAGACAGCAAGAGATATTGATGGGCCAATGAGCTTCTATCCTGTGTGTTACAGTGTCTGATATTGAGGCTCGCAGCACAACAGTAATTTATTGTTGAAACAAGAAAGCATCCTGATGGACACAATTTCTTTGCAGTCACAGAGAGTGTGGTCCGTTTTTGGCATACCTTCCCTGAGAGATGCCCGTGTCCCCTATTATGTAGTCCAGGCTGATGTAGCTGCCCGTCTGCACCCGATCAGCTGCGAGGAGGAAGGCTGTGCCTGCAACATTCTCCACGGTGTCCCGGCGCTTGTTTAGAATGAGCCGCTCTTCACTGAAGCCACACTTGTCATTGAACAGGAAACCAAACGCTTTGTGTAACAAGCGAGGGGTGGAAATGAGTCACGGGAAAGACAGAGGAGAAGACAAAAGGACAGAAAAAGGAAGAGGAAGGGTGAGAACATTAAGAATACATTTTTTATTCTACACTCATACAAACAGCTGTGGTTTATTGGGTCTGTTGGTGAATCAACAGTGAGTAGGTGACAAGAGCTGACACATGAGGGCGCTATTGCATAATCTAAAAGAGCCAGACAAAGACCTACTTGCCATCATCATCATCTTCACACTATGAAGAATAAGGGGTTATCACCACGCAAACCTATTTTTTTTCTGTGCCATTTATATTCATGATCTGAATGCAATTAAAAGTATTCTATAAACAGTTTATGGGCCAAAGGACACAATTACCATAATCCAGGATACATATATGCAGACATTATTATGCCTGTTCACTCAACCATCCCATGCAATCTGTGATCCAAACCAGGGAAGACTGGTACATTTGCATGTGTCTAGGGAAGTCCTTCCAACAACTAGGTCAAGATCATTATAATAACATAAGCCTGCCTAAAGGGCCAGATAACAATGTAAAGTAATGCAGAAAAGATACACTGATACTGACAAACTGTTCTGTGAGGCTAAACTGTGACACCTAAAGAAGTCAGAAACATAAGAGAACTGAATTATAATATCAAGAAATGTTGACTGATCTTATTTAGAATTGGTTTCATTTTTGATCTGAGAAAGTAATAAATCTGTGCTTACTTCCCTTAACCTTATTGTACTAATCATTTAAAACATAAAATATAAAAAAAAAAAATCAATGCTACATGATATTATTCCCAGTGAAACGGATTTTTATTTTCACATTTGGTCAAGCGCAAGATAGACTTTTCACTATAAAATGCTGCTGATTTAGCTGCTGCTGATATAGGAAATTGTCCTGCAACTTGACATCTGTGGGTTCAGAAGTCATGTGATCCAGAAAAGGGATTTTGTGTCGTCGTGCTGCATTATGGGCAGCGACACACAGCCAGTCCCAGGCACTGAGCGGGGACGTTGGAGCTCTAACGCAGATGAAAATGCTTGTGAGGGACTCAAAGCGCCGCCGTGTCAGATCGCACTGTGACGTGTCACATACACATGTGCAGCAGAATGGTTTTGATGCAAGCTGCTACCATGGAAAGGGAAAAAAAAAATAGAAAATAAGTTTGTCTACACTAACCTACACTTCTACTGAAAGTGACTCTGCAAACCCCAGACTTTCACACTTATGCTTTGTATAATTAGTGGTCCAGAGAATAAGAAACGGAGAGACGTGTCCCTCGCTGGGAAGATATAATTCAAGTTCAGCAGATGGTTCAGGCTATAATGAATCCCACCTTGTGTCTGTCAAGCAAGCCTAAAATGCCAGCAACAGATGCAAGTGTAGGTTTCTTTTCTAGGCCGTGAAGCACAAAACACACCCACGCTGTCAAAAGCCATTACCATGGCGATGAATAAAAACAACATCGTTGCTCTATTAGCGCCTCCACACATGCGACAACATTTTGAAAGGGTGAAAAATCCTGAAATCGAGCCCGATGTAAAACAGACGTGTTCTGAGTAATAAATGGGACAGAGGAGATTAGCTGTCGCCTTAGCCAAAAGGAGGCCCGACAACGGGGGCTGGGTCTCCAATAGCCAGAAGCATAATCCTGCACATAGTAACAGCTTTTCCCATAATTAATGAATTTAGCATCAAAAACAATAACACAGCTTAAAAAAATGCACTCTAACATTTTTGTTCCTGTTTTAATATATCATCTCCAGGAGCTGATATATTAAAAACAGGTTAACCCCAGGTCTCACGATGGATCAGCGCACAATCCCGTCAAGGGGAACTTCACCATGACCCTCAAGCTCACCGGGTGCAGGTGGCGTGTGGAAGGAGACTTCAGGGCTGTAGGGACTGAACATGGAGTTCCTGCAGCTTCGGACTCTGAAGCTGTACAGTCTGTTACGGTCCAGGTCACACACCATGGTGCTGGGTCCGTAAACCTTGTCTGTGGCCTTCCAGCCTCCAGCGTCCTCACCATCTTCCTGGGACGAGGACTGGCCTGGGCCTCCGAGTCTGGGAAAAGGAGATTTTAGTTAGAAAAGGTGATTCGTTTCATATGCCTACAGTTGATCTCCGCAGTTTTTCCTCAATCTTTATACCCACCTGCGGTATTCAAGCACATAGTGATCAGTGGGTAGGTGGTCCTCGGACAGCCTCCAGCAGATCGAGGCCTCGTTATATACTTTGCTATTGGACAAGTCAATGAGAGGAGGGTCTGGTACTGGAATGGGGGGGAAATAAAAACACAAGATGACCAATTAGTATAATGTTCACCATATATGGCTAGACTGTCAACATAATTCATCATCTGTAATAAAATAGTACTTGCAGTATCCAGTAGAATCAGTTTATCAGAGAAGAGGTCCAGAGTTTTAAATATCTGCATATCCTCTCTTGCTACATCCATGAATCTCCACTTTGCCTCCTGCCTGGTAGCTCCATCTTGAGCATCCTTCTACAAATATATCAACTGTCCCTCCTCTGCACATGTCCAAACCATCCCAATCTGGCCTCTCTCACTTTGTCTCCAAAACGTCCGACCTGTGCCGTCACTCTGATGTGCTCGTTCCTAATCTTGTCCATCCTCGTCACTCCCAAAGAGAATCTCAACATCTTTAACTCTGTCTCCCGTCTTTTGGTCAGCGCCACCGTCTCCAAGCCAAACAACATCGCTGGTCTCACTACCCTCTTATAAACCTTGCTTTCACTTTTGTTGCTACTCTTATCACAGATAACTCCTGACACTTATCTCCACCCTGCCTGTACTCACTTCACCTCTTTACCACACTCCCCGTTGCTCTGAACAGTTGACCTGAAGTACTTGAACTCATGGACCTTTTCCACTTCTACTCCCTGTAACCTCACTGTTCCACTTGTCTCCCTTTCAGTCAATGTATTCTGTCTTGCTACAACTAACTTTCATTCAGTTTTAAATACATGGATGATGTTAATGCTTGATAACTTTCTTCTCGTTTTTAGTGATTTGCAATACGTAACCGGTCTTGAGCCTAAGGGCCATGAACACGGGGAAATTCTGGTAAAATCGCTGTCTTAATCAAGCTTAGTGGACACCGCTGGCTCCGTCACTTGGGTTTCTTCAAATTCGGCAGTGGAAGTGTAGTAGAGACTAGTTTCGTCAGGATCGGGACTATTCACATTGGACAATAGATGAGACTGTCTGGCATAATTGAGCCTGTTAAGACGTTTTCACATGGACTCACTGCTGGGAATTGCACTTTGTAAAACGCCGCCGCCACCTTGCTCCCATTACACTTTCTCTTCACAATTATCTTCTCTCTTCCTGTTGGTGGTTAAGATTTCCGGGGAAGCATTAACGTGGGTTTACATTCATCTGCTAACAAACAGCACCGTTTCCCATCCAGTTAGCCCAACAACATCTGCTATTTAATTTTCACCCGCGTTCGCCTCATCATTTGCAGTTCTCTCGTCCCGAAAGCTCATTTCTCCCCCAGGGAGGGAATCACATTACTGTAACCATGTAGGTCACAGGCTTTTCTACACTCCTCATTCACTCTTCTGTGAGAATTCCCCTCCTCTCCCTGTAATACTTCCCACTTGCCACATTGTTTTCACGTTTCCAGATCTTTCTCTCTTCTAAAGGGGCTTTTCTCCATACGGACAGATTACCCTCCCGACAGTGTCACTGCTGCCACACATCTTCTGAGCCTCCAGAGTCTCCGGTCTTTTTCCCCCCCTTCATGGCCCTTGGTTCTCTTATAGCTCAATGCAGTTTCATGTACAACGATGCTGCAATGTTGGTAACTTCCTAACCATAGATACCATTGTACAGAGTATTAATTAGATCATTTGTGACAAAAAAAATGACCTTGATTTTGTTGCCATGCCTGAACTTTGCACATTCATTTATTTATTTTTTCCAGGGCTTGCAGGTAGAATGGACTGACTCATGGTTGAGTGAATGAGAGGCTGGTTCCAGACTCTCATTCGTTTGTCATTTTTCAGTTATGTCCAGGTTTGAAAACTGATTGCGGTCAAAAATTCCAATCTCAAATGAAAGATAATCAATTCATCCTTGGGTCATACTCCAGCCACACACCAAATTGCATCCATCCATTCAGAACTTAGATAAATG
>KV751330.1:13142840-13169420 GCA_001698575.1 Mola mola | reverse complement strand
AAAAAAAAAAAAAAAAAATGTCTTAGCTGACAAAACTTGTAATCAGTCGTAACAGTTCGATGCCGATTAGGTATCCTGAAACAAGTTTGTCTTTTTATTAACCGTTTCTCAAATACTGATTCTCAGGTGATGTGTAAACAGCAGCCTAGAGGCACACGTCTTTCGGTAAAAGCCAGTTAAGAATCTTAGCAAGTCCAAACATATTGGGAAGTTTTCCTGCAGTATCTGCGTTTCACTCTGCAGCTCAACATAACAGCCGTGTTTTTGTTTTTTTTTATGAGATGACCGCAAAGCTTAGCTGGTGTATTGTCTCGCACACAAATTTGCACATTCCTGTTCCACTTCGGCTCCTAGGAGACATCCTCAATCCTGTCTCGGTAATTTTGGCTGCTTCCAGCTCCTTTGTGCTACGTGCCAACCACCCTGCTAAGGAGCTTCACCTCCCTCTAATTCTCATCTCTCCTACTTCATTTACTCCATCCTTTCAGTCTCTATTGTGTGCTGAGGCATGCCTTAAGGTTTTTGCTCTTTTAAAACCTTAGAAGACCTTCAAGAATAACCTGAAGCACTATCATCTTACCTTTACCTACCCTTTCTTTTTAATCTGGATCAAAGAAATTAGGTCACTTTGACGATCAGTGGACATTTTAAGAGGCGCCATATTTGAATTTCTACTTTTATTATCCAGGATTAGTAACTCTAGAAACAAGTCTCTTGGAAAATCTAATAGCTAACCAGTGGTGTGATTTATATGGCGGTGTTGACAGGGCACACTAATTAGAGGAAGGGTAGAACCAAACCAGGGTGCCACAGAGGTTCCAGTGACTGTACTCACTACTACAGCTAGTCAAAACACGGAGCCCGCGTCTACCTCGACTCCCAAACGACCTTCGCATTGTGGCTGCAAGCAATGGACAGAGAGGTGAGGTGAGACCAACAATAAAAATGAAACAATACATAACGTGAAGTGATGTGCAAAGCCGTTGCTTCCTGAACGTGACAAACAAAATTAAATAAAGGAAGAGTTGTTAAAAGGCCAGAAGTGTAGTTTGATGAAATATAAAACAGCGTGTTTATTCACACAGAAGGCCAGCAGTTGTGCAATAACTTCTTGACGTCTGGCGACTTGCTAACAAGCACAAGCACAAATTCAACCATCTGAAACAGAAATTGGCAGCTTCTCGGGATCAACTATCATTGGGCTCTAGCCTACACTTTAAATACTACTACTTCTTAAGGAAGAGGACAGAGACTGCCTGCTAAATATGAAGGTGCAGGAGGTGGTTAGTTTAGCTCAATCACCACTCAGGACGTCCTGAATGTGACCAGAGCAAATTTAAGGTCATTACACAAGATTCCTGATCTAAAACAGATCACCTCTACTCATGAAGAGGTCAGCTGGTGATATGTTTTCTAACTGACAGAGGTGGTGTTAGACTATTTAGCTAGCTAGAGCTGGGTTACGGTTGACAGTTGACAAAGATTAATGGTTAGTTAGAAATGAGAGGCCAGCATTGGTATACACTTTGTAAGACACATTATTTTGTAAATTACATATTCTAAGTGGTAAATCTGCCATTTTAATAATAATCATTAGCATTTTAAAGTAACAGTGTGGTATCCATTTAACTATGCTGGATACTTAAGATTTCTTTTCTTCCGGAAACCAATTCTGATACTTGGTCTTTGGGTATCGGCTGATACCGAGTACTGATTCCATAGCCATTTTTTAAAAACAGTGTTTCCGGACATCAGCAAAAAGTCTTGCTGTGCTAGAACTTTTGCTCCGATACAAGCAGCTTGTTTGGATGCTTCTTTGTCGCTGCTTTAAACGGTATTTGCTAGTAGCAAGACAGCAAAAACTTCCCGTGTTGGCTTCTACAGCAGCGGAGCAGAATTGATTTCTTGTACATAACATTAAGCGGAGCTGCTGGAACTAACTGGGAAGTAGAAGGTCGTGTTTACGTGATATCGGATCAGTGCATAGACTGAGTACTCGCAGATTCCATTACCTGCATTTTCTGCAGTTTGGTGGAATTTTTGATAGGGGTATCAGAATCAGAGCAACTTAGTGGATATAGTAATCTTGCACTATTCCACCTCCAAAATATTTACCTTGTACTGCCAATCACAGCACATTGCTGTGAAGAACACATGCACCAACTTTAAAGTGCATTTGTCAAGAGATAACCATCAATGGATCATGCTCTTGTTGAGTCCCGTTTGCATAGACTGAGATGTTTGGAGAAGTTTAAGTGCCTGCCTTCCCCTATCTGAGCTGCATGTGGATAAATATAGCCTTCGGTCTCTTCCTTCACTAATCCCTCGGTCGTTCTTTACAGGCAGGCTGCGTGGTTTACTGAATTACTCAGTTGTTCTGTCTGAGCGTTTGTGCTCACAACATACAAAGGATATGGGTTTTGTAAAGTGATTAAATGCACTTAAAAACAGGAACACTCTTAGTGAGTAATCCCCGAGGGAATTCCACCGATGAACAGTTCATGTCACTGCTAAATTAACTGTTAATGACACAGAGTTTTAAACGATTACAAAATGTCAATTTACAGTCAGAAAAATATATTAAAAACACCCCCACAAAAAGCAGGACCTGATTATTACCTGCATCAACGGATGCAAAGGTGCCCCTGGAGATCGTGTATCTCTGATTTAGATAGTTAAATTGATACCATGGCAACACAAAATGTTACGTGTTGTTTATAAACTACAGGCCGTTGATTAACTGTAATTGATGGCAACTATTCTGAAGAAGAAATGAACTGCTGTATCCAAACTTTATACTAATCTCTATCTGTATTTTTGACTGTATTTTGATTATTGTAGTGTTTAGTTTCTATGGAAAAGAACAACACAGTCTACAGTTTTTACTAAATACTTGAATGCTGCTGTAAATCATTTTCACTTAGGCTTTCTGATGAGTCCCAGGACCTGTTTCTTTAATTATCCCCATCGAGAAACAGCTGATGTTTTCTTCTCACCTGTGAGAATTACCAAATTCCCTTTGTGCGTTACTCTACGTCAACACATCCATTAAAAATCAATGAACACACACTCAAAATCTACTTTAGTAAAAGTTGACTGTGGATTTGGGACTCCGGGAAACTGAATATGCATTAGTTTTTATTTTTAGCTCCAAATCTACAAATATATTTTAAATCTTAAAGCCCAGCAAACTGTTTAATTCCCGTGATACAGAGGCCAATTATATCCTCCCTGCCAACTCCTCAGTTGTGTCCCATTTCCATACTAACTGTATACAGAATGAATAGCAACAGTTATCACAAAATATAGTATATACATTGCAGTTCTCCCCTCATCAATTAGCTCGTCCCTTTCCTCTGAATTCATCACCTAAATCCTTACATTTAGGCCTAGAATTAAGACGTATGCAATTCGGCCACGACTACGAGAGCACAAATGTGAAGGCACACTTCAGCCTTGTGTCCCATCGTGTTGTTTTCGAGGCTTCGGCCATGTGTTTAACTGTCAGCTCAGGAGTCAACTTAGCTCCCTGACCGCTCAGCCGCACCACCCTTCCTCCAACTCGGCTTGGTTTTAAGAGTTTAAAATACCTTAAAAGAGCTTACGGATGTGCGTTGTTCATTCATGTACATAACAACCACACACAACCGGACCTCTATATACGATTAAAGGTGGAGTGAAAACAATAGCTAACCCGCCCTCAATTCCTGAAACTTATCCAAACGCATACATGAGCCCTTACATGACTGATGGGGAGAGACGAACAGCCCCGGGCCATTGTAGCAGACAGCGCAGAGGATTAGGGCTCGTCAACACTTGGTTTCACTTGTCGGAGAACTCCACAGCTCGTCGAGCTCCTCTAGTGTCTCTTTAAGTTCGTAAACGCCGACGGGGTTGGAGGAGGAAGTGGTGACAGACAGCATAATGGCTGAGCAGCAAAATGATTAAAATTTTTTAAACATTTATACTTGTGTTCTTGGTTATCTGGGACAGGTGGACGAGGGCTGCGTCTGCAGCACAAAAGAGCAACGCTTTCGCACAAAAATGCTCCGCCGTTTCTCAGTGATTCAGTGACACTCCCCTTTTACGTTTGGTCATTTAATGGGACGTGTGAAAGCGGAGATGACGGCAGAGCATCGAACCAAAATTAAGGGAACTGGGACGACAAGAAAGCAAGAGAAGCGTCCGTCCTTGATAAAGCAAATGGGTGGCTGAGATGCATTTGATACGAGCGCTTCCTGGCCCACGTCGACCCGACCGGCCGAGGCTCGGCTCCCCGCGCTGAGCTGCACATGCTGCAAAACATATGGAAGCTGAATTTAGAGTTAAGTCAATTATAGCTGCCTTACCCCGAAACCCACCTGATCTCACGAGCCTGTCCAGCCGCTCCATGGAGGGCGACGGCACCCTAGACCTGGGGCTGCCCGGCAGGGAGCACTCGGAGCCGGCGTCGAACGAGTCCTCGTGGTTCATCATCAGCAGCTCCCGCACGCACTTGTGGCAGATGCTGTGCTGGCAGGGCAAGATGAGCGGGTGGGTGAAGAGCTCCTTACAGATGGGGCATATCAGCTCCCTCTCGATGTTCTTGATCGGGACCTGGTGACGAAGCAAGGTTACCAAAACTCTCATTTTACTTTTACGTGGAGGATTTTTTTGCATGAGGCACTGTCACCCCCTTTCAGAGACTCATGAAAAGACGTAAAGGAAACACATCAGCCTGAAAAAGCTTCAACTTCAGCGTTTGGAAGCAAGGATGCAGCTGTCTTTGACCAATGAAACAATACCCCATTATTAGGCCACTTGAGATGCAGCGTGTAAAGGCCCATTGTCTGCTGGGAAACAACAATTTGCTGTGTCACAGAGGTGGGGAACCGAGTTCCAGGTCGGGGTAAACATGAAGGGTGGGAGCAGGAGTTGCTCATTCTACTTTTCACCTTGTAAAAAGCCTCTACACAGACGCGCGCGAGCAGCCGCTCTTCGCCGTGTTTCGGATAGATTACATAAAACGGGATTAAACTGGGATAAATATGGACAAACAGTGAGTAAAACAGCTCACGTTTGGAGGTTCAGGAGGCCAAAACACAGATAAGACCGAGCGGGTTATCGGTCTCGGGTGATGTGATTAAGAAACACCTTGATAACGTCCATTCTCACCCTGCTCGGACATTAATGGTCGAGTATTAAAAGTAGGAAGAGAGAATTTTCCACAATTAAGCAATTAACGAGAGGACACGCGCCGGTGGCGAGTTTTTGGCGTTTTCCGCTCGTGTTGAAACTTTCAGACAGCGTCCAAAACGCCACAGTCTTCCATCATGTTTCCCAGCTCAAAGAAAAAACAACCTTCGGACTTACCGCAGTCGTGCTGCTACGTCGCATCTCCGCGGACATGACGACGAGGCGAGTTAAAAAAGCTTCTGTGGGGAAATTAAACGCAGCTCGGTCCAGCCGGTTTCGTTTGTCGTTGTCAACTTGCGGGACGCCGGGGCAGGAGATGTGGACTGCTGGCTCCGCAGGAACTGCTGCTGCCTTCACTTGCGCCTCGAAAACTTTAAGGTAGCAAAACTTTTGCGATTCGATACGATACAGATACATTTTTTTTTATGTGTTCGTTGGCCGAATGAATAGGACTTAAATAAATCAAAATACAAACGAAATGAAATGTTCACATTTGCACTTTCATGAGAGAGTTTTCTAGATTTATGCTGCATTGTGTTTATGTTTGGAATAAACTACAGTGTTCGTGTTTCTTTAAAACGAATCAGTACCACGTGAGTAGTTTGCTTTCAGCCTGGTAGTTGTGCTGTTGGTTTTAGATAAAGTTGCAATACCTGCCACAATGTAAAAAACGCTGTCAGTTTAAAGTCCTAACTCTAAAATAATCGACCAAAGATTCAACATATGTGTTAAGTTAAGAAACTATACCTACTCATTATGACAAATGATATTTATCATATTGGATTATAATTAGGCAATGTATAATGATTTCAATGCGTTTAAATTTAGCTTTAACAATCAAACTAACAGGCTAACAACATTTTTTAAATAAAAATCATACTTTCTCAGCATCCAAATTGAGATGAAATAGCATATGAAATTATTACAAATGTATTAAAGCTTGGTTCCATTTAGTGGGGCCTTTCAAGTGAGACCATCTGTAATAGAACCCGAGTTTGACCTGCATTAGGATCGTTGTGAGCACCTGTGTTTACACTAGCATTTGTTGACAAAATGTCTGCGTTGGAAAAAGTTCTGCTAGTATGGTAATAAGCATAATCTTTGCCTTCCAAATGTTGTGGAGTAGACGCATAAGTAGCTTGTATGGAATGAAAACGTGCTCGGTTACATTCCACCGAAGGCGATGTTGAATTTAAGCCTGCTAAACAAATGTAAACATGAATACACAAACTGAAAATTAAACACTGAATGAATGCTAATTCAAACTTTTACCATGTTTACATTTGATTTTACTGCCTGACATGTTAGAATTTGTTGAATAGCACAAACAAGCTAAAGCTGACAACTCTGTATTGTTTATTTTTGCTGTAGCCCTTTTTTAGTTATAAAACATAATATTTCACATATCAATTGTAACCCACTGGTGGCACTAAACTGTAACTCTAAATGTTTAAAAGGGACAATGGACAATACATACTATATTGTGCCAGAGTCAGCTAAAAGTAATAATCAATATACAAAATGATAAAAATAATCAACAGTTCTTAAAACGTTGCGAAGACAAGGAATGTCCAAATTTTGTGCCAGTCAGTCAATGAGATGCTCTGTTTTTTTTCTCGTATAAGTGAAAACCTTGACTTAGAGAAACAGTCATTATTTTATCCTTTAAGACGCCTACATACAGTATGTGCAGAAAATGACACAGCATTCGATCCACTAGTCACTGATTTCATTCATCAATATGCCACGATTTTTGACAGATGCTAAGTTATTTCACTCTCAACTAAAGTGATGACTTGCACAATATTTCCACCGCTAAGAACTCGGCTACTAGATGCATTATAAGCTCCTCTCATACACAAACGGGTCGCAAATATGCAGGGAAAAGCATGTTGCAATGAGGAATTAATTGCAGACATGAAGGGAGCTGAACTGAGTGGCAGCTGGTGTTGTGTCTGCAGCACGGAACACGTTTACTGCACCTCTAGCAGCGTGTTCAGGGTGTGTTTTCTAAAGCAAAGACAGAGGCTACGGGAGGTTGGCAGTGACTATCACAACCTAAGATGTAAATTTTAAACAAAAGCTCTCACGTTCCATGTACAATCTTGCCAAGCTTTTATGTGAGTACCAAAGTTTTCAGGGTCTCAGTGTGTACAGACAGCAGGCTTCTGAATCTGCACTTCATAAAAGGAGCCTTTGAGAGCTATGACTTCTGTTCCCTTTACAGCCTTTTATAATGTCAGGGTCCTTCCCATTATTTCAGAGGATTTATGACCAGTTAATCAAGTCTACGGTTCATCTCTTTGTACGCCGGGGCCCACCAGCAGTGTTTGTGTTAACCTCTTAAGATCCAACAGCCCCTTTATGGATCACACGAGTGTAAAACGACGTTCAGTGATTTCTTTCTTTGCAGAGGCCAGATCCACGCCTGTTCTCCAAATAGCTCAAGAAAAGCCGCTAATTTACTTTGCTCTTGTTGAGCGTTTAGGCTAATTGTACAGGAGTGGGCAGAGGTCAAAGGACGAAACTGAGAGGATCCGTAAGGAAGGAAGTTTGTGCTCTAGCACAGAGTGAAGTGGACAAAATGAAGTGAGCTAATGGCTTAAGTGTGCACAGCCACTGAAGGTTGACTCTGCTGAGTCATTCACAGAAGCGGAGATGCGGACATCATGTAGCTCCTGTTTCTGTCTCACTGGAGGACACGAGTAAATACCCAATATCTGCCCGTTTTTGGGGTTTTTTTTAAATCAATAAAATGCATGAACAGTCTGTAGGTGCCCCACCTTTACAGCGTAGGGCCAATGGCAGTGAACAGGCAGGAGAGGATGGAGGCTGTGTTTTACTGCCTATACAAGCATCCGAATTGATGAGTCATTTATGAAATTCATTTTCATTCATAGAGTTTTTTTGGCAGAACACTATAATGAACAACCAACCGTGTGTAAATACACTGCCAGATCCAATGAACATTTTGACTCATTCACACAGCAGTCAGAAATGTAGCGGCTAATTACTGCTATATTCACGTTTTGGAACGCAGGAGTGGCAACACAAAGTGTGATCAGAAAGGTTTCTTGATGGAACGTAATGTCTGTAAATCTGTGGTGCTTTCAGGGGTTTTTCGCAGAGACCCAACACAGCATCCCGGCAGCAAACACAAGTGTTTCTCATCGCTGGCATCTTGATTTCGTTCAGTGTCTCTCTCCCTCTGACGCAGCACAGTCATGGGTCAACACCGCTGTGCAGCACAGGCCTGGATGCGTTATAAATATCACTGAATTCAGCAGCTGAAGCAGGCCCGAGGCAGTCGCGTGTACAATCTGATCTCTCACACACACATACATATGGCTCATGCATGGATGACTGTCAGAGATGTGAGCATGCGGGGAAGCACGTCAACACAATTCTGTCAGTCTGACATGGGTGAAATACGTGAAGACCCCCACCCCACCCCACCCCACTAATGCCGACACATGCACAGCTGCTGCACAGCTGCACACTGACCCTCTGTACTGACAGAAGTCTGAAATCTGCCTGCAGCACCATCCGACTACCAGCACGGTCAGCTTCTCAGCCGCAAATTCAACTCCTAATGATCACGTTTTCTTCTCCAAGAATAGAAGAGAAGCTTGTGCCCTGCGGACAGGAAGCCCAGATACAGGATCGGGCAGAAAGGAAAAACTGTAGAGGGCTTTTCTCTGAGCTATTCTTTTCCTCGTCAAAGGAAAAAAACCTTTAATCCCTCAGATCTTCCTTACCGGAGGAGAACGGGGACAAAGGGGGGTAAAACAGAATAATCATGGTGACAGTGAGATTAAAGCAGATATCTGACATATAGACAGACAGACGTGAAGTGAATAAGTTGGCTGCGGAACAAAAGGACACACCTGACAGTGTGGTACTGGAATAGAACAGGTGTGGCTGTGATGAACTCTCTCCAACTCACAGCCCAGAATAGACCAGAACAGGATGATGTGATTTATAACTGTCGGCGGTGAGTGTAATTGGGATAATAAATTGGAGATGAGGCGGTGATCTGACAGCAGGACCATAAATCGTCCGGATGAGACTCACCTCGCCCCGCTCGATGCGCTCCACGATGCTGGCGAACTCGGTCATGTCGTCGGAGTCCGACATGGCCGCGGCTGGTGACGGAGAGACGGCGGCGGCTGCGGCGCACGGACGCGGGACCAGGAGCCTCGGCTGGGGGGGAAAAGGCAGGAGAGAAGAGCCGCTCGTCAGTCCTCCATCCTCATCCTCTCTCCTCCCTCTCGCTCTCTCTCTTGCTCTCTCTCCAGTTTTCCTCGGGTTTGCCTCATCCAGGAGGAGAAAACCCCGCCCTCGCCTCCTGTACCATCTCCCTCCTCCTCTCCCGCACCTCCCTCGGCTCAGCTCCCTGTATCCTGGTGCCTTTTTGTCAGCCCGTTTACGCACCAATCCCTGGCAATAACCAGGATAATCTCAGTTTGAAGATTAAAGGTGTGTTTGGTCCTAAAATCTGAGCCGCGTCCGGTCAAATTAAGCGTTTTTACGCATGACTGGCGGCGCGCTCGTGTGCGCCTACGTTGCCTATTATGGGCTGTTTTCTTCTCTTTTCAGACCCAAATATGTGACTGCGCCTATTTGAGGACCTCGTGCTTTGTTTATCCGTCCGTCGCTGATTTTGGAGCCGGAACGGCCGGATTAAGACCGTGTTTTGTTTGATTTTTTTTAAAAAATTTTTCTGGCAATGCCACTTGTTCCGCGGCACCAGATGGCCTCGCGGCTTCATGCAGACACATTCCGGCCCATTGAGCACGCGGAGGGGGGACAAAGGTGGCAGAGCGCCCTGACGGAGCAAACGGTGCATGACTAAATGAAGAACTCCCCAAACTAACCGGCCTCTGGTTCTTGCACGGGAGCAGCATATCTGATCGAGCTGTGACTGTCGGCTACTGCAGCAACAAAGCCAGAATCCAGAGCAACTGGGGTTGCCAGTTAGTGAAAATACTGAAGCCTCAGGAAAGGGAAAGAAAAAAAAAATGCTCTCAGTGAGAGTGCTGGCAAGCTTATATTTACCACGTTGACCATCTTTTTTTTTTAGCAGGGCTGAGTGGATTAAGATTCAAAAGGATACAAATGTTTCAGGCCATATCACGGTACACTATAAAACTCACAATCGTTTGGACCACACCTTGATATTCATACTGCGATGGTATTAGAGGGATCACTGTTTCTGGCTGAGATTACAGTCATTATCATGTCATTATATATAGTCATGCCCTGTTTGTACATCTGGGGCCAACTGGAATGCAGGTGTTTCCAGATGATCTCAAATCTGGCCCGATGAAGGTGCTGGACGGAGAATCACAGAATTACAAGGTGACCACTTAGTCACCCGGAACACTAATAAGTCACTGAAATGAGCAACGTTTGGGAACCTAAATGCTCTGAACAAATAAACTGGATTTAACTGACAACTCAGTGCAAAGATCCCTATTCTCATCCCGTTCGCACCTCCTCTTGGTTTATTTTTAGGCCCTTTGTAGATGTTTTTCTTCCAGGCACATAAACACATCTGGAGCTTCTTGTCAGCCTCTTTTGCTGTGCTGGTTTCTTGTAAAGTGCCTGGACTCTCAGTCGTTTCCATTCCAAGGTTAAGAACCGTGGAGTCAACGAGTCCTCCTCGGCCCCTGACCAGGGGTATTTTACGTTGGTACTTCTCGTAGCCATTGGCGGCGTCTCCAAATACTGTTTTGCACCGGATTCTACCAACATGGGTAACCAGAATCAAAACTTGTCCATCTTAATACTTATAAATCATGTAAAAGTACTCTTGAGGCAAATATGATCCCAGTACTCGGGATGACATTAGACTGTCCCATAGAAAAAGCCATGGAACTGAGCCACAGTGGCCTCTGCTTGACTGCAAAATCAATAGCACGCATTGATTAGTGTGTTTTACCAAGTAGAAATGATTGAAGTTAAATGACTAAATCAAGCAGCTGTTGCACAAGCACATGGAAATTCACCCAAAGACCTGCAGGGCATTTAAGAGGAGTCATTCGTTCACATGATGCAAAATAAACAAGTTGTATTGGTGTACTTGTGATGTAGGAACGGCTTTGATTTAGAAACATCAAAACAACAGCTTGAAGAAGTCGTTACCCAGAAGGCAACTTTACGGAAGCAGCATTGCCATTTTTTATTTTTTCCTGCAATAGATTTGGAGGGCGTCCGAAAAGTTTGTCAAAATTTTACCCAAATCTCTCCATCATTTACATTTTCAGTCTGTAGGGATAAGTCAAAGTTACAAGTTGTCTGTTAACCTTGGGACCAGGACCGCACCCAAACTACAGCCGGCTGTCGTAGCATCTCCAGACAACCTCAATCTGGGTTGGGCTGTAGTCACGGGAGAAGAAATTTGTCAAACCACATTTTCCTTTCTTTTTGTTTTCTACATTTGAAAATAAAACAAACAAAAAAAAAAAATCAATTGTGAGATCTGGTGCCCTTTAAAATGCAACATCCTCTCTGGCTAATCTAGATATATGAGAGCAACTATGCCACATTTGTCTGGGTCAAATTACCTCACCAGTGCCAAGAACGAAGTGTGTGAGTGTGCTATGCAGCTCCCAGGTGGGACTGTGTGTGTGTGTGTTTGCATGTGTGCCAGTATCCAGTGAAGCCCCCCCCCTCCCCCGCAATGCTTTTAATCACTGACCTAGTAAATAACAGAGGAGAAAAAAACACAATGTGTTAGTCTAAGGCAGAGCTCATCCATGTAACAGAAAAATTAAAAATTGGTAAAAAAAAAAGGTTGATCTAATCATAGAGTTTATTGTGAAAAGAAATGAGGACGTGTCCACATTGTCCAAAAAAAAAAAAGAAGAAAAGAAAAAAAAGAGAAGCTTTGGACCCAAGCCGAGATCCCGTCTCTTAGCACCACTTTCAGGACAAGAATTCAAAAACTAGTGAGAGCTTATTATTAAACACTTGAATTGTGGACACCAAAATCAACCCGAAACCTTAAATACAACACGCTGAAACCCACAACTGTAAAGGGTTAATACATGTTTTTATTCACCATAAATACAGTAAGCACCACCAAGCTAGAATCTACGCGTCTCTCCTCGGATCCACAGCTGAAGTACTAAAATATCCTATCCCTCCGACCATCCGACTGATGCAGCTGTAAACACTTGTTCATCTTGAGCACTTGCACATATTTATACATTTACATTTTTATCTACACTCAATATTTCTACAAAGCATAGAAAAAATAAATTCCATTATATTTTTTATTATTACATTATGTATATTAGTTGATGGTGGAGCGAGGGTTCATGTTTGACCAGTCGTAGCCACGTTTCATTAGACTTTCTTAATCCTTTTACACGTCTGATCACAGCTGTCGCTGCAGCCGATGCAAAAGCTCGAGGCCGTCTACTGCAGCATGATGAAGCAAAAAAAAAAAAAAGGGATGATATAACAGCTGCAATGATGCATCCCTCATCAGCGGTGAGTGGCAGAGCCATCCATCCAGGCTCTCATCCGTTTTTAAAGTCGAGTGAGCATTTCTGGGTTCTGTTCCCTCTGACTGGAAAACATTTTATCAGGCAGGCACAGAGGAAAAAGCCAGATTCCGGTAAAGTTATCTCCACCAGGCAGGCGTGTGTCTGACTGGCTAAGTGAACTACAAAGATAGGGAGGAGGAACAATTGGTGGACAGTTTTTTCCTCCGCCCCATCAGGAAAAGGCTAATTTTGAATTTTTGAATTTTGATCTTGAGGTGGGAAAAGCCGACCAAGCCCGGTTTGAGCATGCTTGTACGCGTGGAGGGCATTCAGAGAGCAGTGACCCAGAACACTGCTACATGAGGCACATTTCAGCGTCGACTGACTGTTTGCTTTACCAGTGTGGTGAGAGCTGGAGTCCAACCGAAGGAGATTATGTAAACACAAGTCACTTGGAAGATGCTTGAATGCATTGCTTGTTTGCTTTCAGTGCATTTCCACCCCCAATCTGGACCAGTCAGCTTTCCTTTTCAAAACCTTTCTTTCAAAACCTTTCAACCTTTCAAAACTAAGAGACCAAAAACAAAAAAACATGACACCACAAATATATGGTGACTAAAGGCCAATTTTGTTGAGTTTATATTATCATATTTGTGTGTCTGAGGCTCAATTCAGCAGCAGAATGATGTCAAGTTTCGCAAAAGTGAAGTTATTAAAAAATACTGTGCTAACTAGCAAGATATTTTCGTATCGTTCTTTTTGTATGAAAATAAAATGGCAAAAGAGCAACTATAGTAACTATAGCAAATACAGCAATATTGGATGCAGTTGTGGGTAAAGGAGGGTTTTTTGCACCACGAAAGACAAGGCAGCACACGGGGTTCAGAGGAGATTCCAGCCTCCGACAGTTTACATTTAATAATAGATGGGCCAAATTATTTATTTATTCACCTCTCTTCTCTCCTTTCCTCCGTCTGCCTGCTCTACGAGGACAACTCGGCCAGGTCGGCTACGGCCTCATTTAAGATGGCTGAAGGAGAGCCACAGACGTCATATTAATTTCATATTCGGTCACAAGTGGCGCTATATTCAGTACACCTCCGCAGACAGCTGTGACATTGGCATCATGTTGGGGAGGAGCTGCTTGCTGAGACAGGAGTCTCCTAATGAAAGGGTGTGGCTTCAGCCAAGGAAAATGTTGCTTGCTATGAATCAGAGCACTCCCGATTAAAAAGGCAGGGCGAGCTTAAATGAAAATTTCATTAAGGAGTGCTTGTGACACTCTGTATAGGTGGAAGTTAACATATTAGGACCCAAAGGGAGGCAACCCTCATGTTGGCTATCGGCTGTTTCTTTGTTTTTTTGCTTCCCTGAGTCATTTCCGTCCTGAAAATAACAGAATTCCCAGTGCTGTGGAAAATAAGACACTTCCACGCTACGATACAACTCCGGTGTGTCGCCCATTGATTTAAGGCTGGCTGGTGCCTTGAAGGGAGTATGAATCTGCTTGGGTTCAGGAGTCAGGGCCATGTTGGGATCAGATCTGCTGCTAAGATTAAAGGAAAGCTGGGATATGCCTCTCCTTCTCAAATTCCCTTGATAAGCCCAATCTATTCCTCTGTTAGCTTCAGGGAAAATGTGAACATTAAAATCATTTTCTTTTTTGTAACTGCAAATGATATAAGCCTGTAGCTAAACAAATTTTCTAATCTTTTAAAAATAGATGTTGCCCCCCTGTGTTTTTGGCTCTTTGCTGAATTTTTCCCAACAGTTTCATTGTGATTTAAATCATGTGATGAGTGAACAAAGCCTGCAGTGGTGAAACTGATGGCAGCTGTATCACCTTTGGGACTGGAGAGCTTGAGGCTTTGAGGAGGTTCAACAGCCAACAATGTGCAATGAAGATAGCACCCTAGAAGGGCTTTTTATCTGGGAATGTAGGGATGATAGAAAAACCAATATACTGGTCTCAGGTGAACAGCTTTCAAAATCACCGGGCATTATAGCTTCATGAACGGAAACAAGGAGACTATTTGCAATATTTTCTTAAGGAAGGGTCCAAAATTCAATATTCAACCTCTTGTTATCAGCGTTTAAAGACACAATTTGGATGTTTTTTCTTGTACGGCCCCCTCTTAGATTGTTATTATTACTTCGAGGATGTCCATGTGACATCCCCCCACTGTGTTTATGGCAGACTGCATCAAGGAAGCTAAGGAGTAGGAATCTTCAAAAACAACATTATTATTTCACAAAGCTTTGTAAAATCGATGCACCTGAAATGTTTTCAAGTCTCCATTGACTCAAACTTCACTTTCTGGCACAATATCTACTCCCACAAACCACAATGCACATTGTTATGTACTGCAGTCTATCAATAAATGGCAGCTGAGAAGTGTGGCGTAAATTGCAAAAAACAGAAATGTGACTTCAGAGGGACCTAAAATGAGCAGCACAGAGTTACTGCTGTGTAACTGGAGTCTTTGAAACCTTGATTAGTGACAGGAGGAGGCCTCTCAGATGAGATCTTCAAGACACGCGGTAGAAGTGCGGTAGCCTTTGATGGACTGCTGATACCAAAGCTGTTCTCGGACAGAGCTGCGGCTCCGTCCTGCTGTCAATGCTGTCTGCTGCAGCTGACGGTGCTGTCCCTCCATGTCTGCTGCAGCTGCTGGAGGTGCTGAAAGGCTCTCTGGGTGATGTTAAGAGCTGCGTGGACCTTCCTCAGACTGGGCTCTCCAATCAGAGACAGACCGCACAGCCCTAGGTAGGCATGGAGAGGGTCTGGTGGACAGCCAATGGAGGGGGGAAGAGATTGGGAGCGCAGGAGTAACGAGTGAGAGAAACGAGGGGTAGAGAGAGAGCGAAACTAGGTCAGAAACGGTAACGCGCATCACAGCAGAAGCATCTGAGTGTGACACATCTGTGAGCCGGCTCAGAGATATTCTGATGATGCCGTTTGTCTTCTCATTCTCTGTTTCTGAACTCATAAAACAAGAATCTCATTTTACAGAAAAAAAAATCCACTACATAGAAGCACTGTTTTGTACTACTCCTTCAACAAGATATGACCAATGCACAATAGGTTGACCCCATGACCCTGTCCCTACCCTGGGACCAGAGTAAGAGCCGCAAAGGCCAGTAAATGGAGCAGTAATTGCATTATAATGAAATGGCAGATCATTGGACACAGACATGAGAATCAATCAAAGCACCATTAGTCACATCAATCAGGATTCATACGTCAAACTCGAGGCTGTGCAGAGGATCATGTCAGGATCAGTCCAAGGTCGGATTAGTCAGTCCAATATGGGATCCGATTAACAGCTTGGGCAATATATATATATGATATACTGTATCTATCATGTTATCACGACACAACAATAAATACTGTTATGTTGTGACAAAGCAAAGGTGTTTTTCCCAGTTTCAAAGGCTGAATTATAGTAAAATTCTTTATGTATCTGAACGTATATGAAGTCCCATATACTGTGTACATGCTGTGTATGGTGATATGCCTGGGACAAAAGTAACGTATATGTTGCATCCTGTCTTAATGGGTCAAAGTAACTTGTATGTAGTGAACTCTCAGATCAGATGATATGTTATATACTGTCTGACATACGTGTTTCTCCCGTCAAAGTCAGATGCAATGTTTGCTTCATTTATATGATACCAGCTCATATTGTTTCTTTGTTTACAAGCAAGGACAGTCATTTAAATTAAAACCACAAGTACAAGGCTTCAAATAGACAGTTTATGTTTTTACCTGCTTCAAAAGGATGGGGAATTAAGGTTTTGGTGAAAGTTGGCAATTCAGTCAAGTTTTTCAGAATAACCCTCAGGTTTTAAGAGGTTGTTTTTAAAGAAACTACAAAATGTTGGTGAAATCGAACAAACAAACTTAAAAGTGGGTGCCTTGGGTCTTCATGATGAAGGCCAAACTGACCAGCCCTATTTTTTTTTTTCCCAATTAAGATACTTATCAGAAAACAAGATACATGGTGAGTGTACACAAAACAGTCAACCAGTTATGTTTTAGATTGCAGCTAATTCTAAAGAATTCGTTTAAATAATAGTGGAAGAATAGGAACAAGGCAAGGCCCCATTATCAGTTTACAAAGAGCCGCCAATAATAATAGTGAATTGTTGCCAAGCCGACTACTTCAGAGTGATGGCCACCTCTCTCTACACAGCACCAACTGCTCCGAACATGACTGCCAATGTTTTGAACAACTATGGACAGAAACAGGCTGTGTCCAAGCCTCAAAGTACATTTGGTTTATATTTGCTTGACAAGTAAGCAGCACCTTTTTTTTTTTTTTTTCCATTCTATGGCATTGTTTCCCGCCTATCTGCCCTGACCAGTTCCTGGACATCAGTAGCTGTACATGACTGCACTGTTCAAGTCCAATTCTATCAGAACCCAAACAGCAAAAGAAACCCTTTTATTTCCCAAACCTCTTTTGTTCAATAAAGCACCTGTTTTTCTTCCCCACCATGTTCCTGTAATGTGAGGAGCTCTATCTCCTGTGTCCTCGGGCGATGTACGAACAATCGCCTCATCAATTACTCATGACAAAAGGCAAGGCAGAACACACAAATACATACAAGTTTAGGGTTACAAGAGCTTTTCCATTCATCTCAAGAAAAAACAGAACTCCACCCTGACTCCTCTATACCTGAGGAGGTCAGGGGTAGAAACTGTTCAGCCCAAAGTGGAAAAACAACTTAATTTTGTCAACATGGGGTCGATGAGATATTTGATGCCACTGAACAACATACAGTGTAATCTTTATGTGTTCTGCTTTTATTTACCACATTTAAACATGCCATTGGGCCCAGTCCAATTGGTAAAGTCACATCAGATCTGTCTACTCTTACTCTTGTTCTATGGATACAAAAAACAGCAAGACAGCCACAAGATTCACATAAAAATACATCGTCACCCCTGCTGGTCAAATCAATTACCTGGATGGCTGTCTGGCCACTTGGAAAATCCCCCCACCAACCGATCTTGGGTGGACAGTATGAAGCTCCTGTTCTTGTCAAAGTTGGTATACTGGAACACATCTAATAGCTGGGACAGGACAAATGACGGGAAAAGTGTCACATGGAATCCAACACAGAGTAAGTCACATCTAAATCAATAACAGTGATTTACCTATTTACAACAGGAAAGATGCTGAGCATGTTGTGCTTTGAGAGGGTGATCGTACTCATATTATTGTATTAAATATCACATAAGTACGTGATTGCAATCAGACACATGCATATATGTTAGCCATACTATGTTTTTGTCATATACAAATAATTTTAATGAGTGTGCAGATTAATCCCTCTGGCACACTTCTGACACAGAATATTCACAGTTTTCTGCATTGTACTTGCATATATTTGCGCATGTGTGTGTATGTGAGTGTGTCTCGGGCTTACTCATAGCTGTTCTTAGTTTAGCTCACAGTTTTTCGTGTATGAGTATGAACCTCTGGCACAGTAATGACCTACATGCTGAAAGGTTTGCTCACAGATTTTTTGGGGGGTGGTGAGCGTGCCCACCACCCAGCATAACAATTTATTTCCTACGAGTTGATTATCTGCATACATGCACCCACCCGGACATTTGACTCCACCTCTGCTGGTGCCGATAGGCAAAGGTGCCTTTAAATTATGTGGAGTTGCACGAGTTTACCAGCCGATTTCTGCCCTATGTGTTGTGTCGATGAATCTCTCTTGCTTAGAGAGGAAGATTTAAGTGATTTGAAACATTTCTACACAAATTCAAAGCAAATATAAAGGGAGTTTTAAGGAGAAAACTAATTTTTTTTATAATTGACAAGACAGAAGAGCCAAATCCACACTTGGGAAATAAATACCATCAGACAGACCTCATGGATCGATTGGATAACAGAACATGATGACAAATTGATGGAACATGTCAGCGTGTTGGAATACAGAAATAATCAGTTAATTTAAGCTGCCATGCGTCATGTGTCAGTGTCTTTCTCCCCTGAGCCAACTGCAATTAACCAGGGAGTTAATTCTTATGACTGGGCCTGTTTGATCTGCAGTTATTCACACCACCTCAGAATGTAACTGCTACTACTCTTACTACTAACATTACAAGACTGTCATCGGGAGTGGAGGATTAAGCCAGTTGTTCATACAGTGATCTTTAAAAAAAAAAGACTAATCTTATTTAGTGTCATTGTCATTGCTTCTCCCATGTCAAAGTGCTATGAAAGTGCAGAATACTAGAGGTAAAATATTTAAATTCACTAAACCTGTTAATGCAAGCTGAAATGTGTATTTGAATACTTGTCTTCACCTCAAGCGTAGCTCCCACCCAAAAGGAGTAGCATGTGTCTACAGGTTTGTTGGGGCGCCCGTGGAAGCCGGTCTGCTGCCTCATGATACACCAGCGGCGGATCCTGTCCAGCTCTTGCCGACTCAGCGCCTCCTCCAGCCTACCCATCAGGCACAGCGAGGCTATGGCGCAATACGTCCAGCCACCTGCACACAGACAGGCAGGTGCATGGCGCACACATACTGTTGGTACAAGCAATGTCTTATGACTCAAATTTAACATCTTTTATATGGTTGATGTTCACAATGTGTTAAATTTAAAATGTAATTTCATTGGCTCGCCCTGACATGACTACAGGTCATTGCACTTAAAACTGGGTGTGTATGAGCCATTTACTGCCGAAAAGCAGATTAGCAAGGTGCAACTCTTAGTTTCTTTGGAAGTCTACACAACACGTAGATTCATAGGAAAAGACACGTATGCTAGTGTCTTAAAATACTGCACTTTGAAACTATTCTGCGCCATAACTGAAAAGTCATTCAGGGACCAAATGCAGAGCGTCTTCTGAGCTGAGTCACGCGAACATTAATGTGTTCCTCGATTGATGACAGGCTGTTATCAGCACGGCCACAAGCAGCAACTATCCATCACTTTCCACAACAGAGCAGTCCACTGCTTTAATTATCACAATGACGTAAGTTCGCCCTGAACTTGACAACCAGCTCTGGCTGCTTATCTGTGATTGAGTGTTTTTACGTGTGGGGGAGAGAAACAAAAAAAAAAAAAAGGTGAAGCGTATGGGTTAGGGCGTAAATCTGCCACACATTACACTCATTTCCCTTCCAATAAATCATGCCTCCCTCACTATTTGAGGAAGATCAGAGGAGATAAATATAAATCTGGAACAAACGCGACTGAGGGGAATTCAAAACCACTTACTCTGTCAGTAGGATGGGAACGAGGCTTTATTATAATTAAAATAATTCTAAAATTGAAAGACACCGTTTTCTACGACAAACATTCACATTGAAATTGAAGAAGGAGGAAATGGAGGGAACACAGAGGAGGCAGTGAGCTAAAAGCCAAATCCTGAACACCTACATGCAGAAAAAGTTTGTTCCGTTCCCTAGATCGTAGCTTGTGTAGCACAACCACAGCGACTCAAATAAAATCATCTAGAAAAACACTGCAAGAATTTTTGATCACAGTGTGGGTGGATTTGTTATGGGCATCTACTGTATGTATCTGCTAACATATAATCAGGCTTGAGACAGACGAGAACCAAGTCTAGATAAAGCCTGAAATCACTGGAGCTGTTTTATCTGGAGGGAAATGACCAAGATACACTGTTCTACGTTGCTTAAAACCATTTTAAAGCTACAGATTTAATCTATGCACTCAATCAGTCAAAAATTCAGAAATCCCACCTTTACCAGCTCTTGAAGGTGACCGTGGATATGTTCCAAGTACGTGTGTGTGTAGGTTGAAGGCTTTTGTGCCACATTAATACAGTTTAATCTGAGTGGGGGCGGGGATTAATGGACATTGTTTTGTGGTTAATCCTTTAAACCAGTTACTCCCATCAGCCACTTTCATGTTCTCTTCTACGAAACCTCCAACGCGACCACAAGCGTTTTCATCACATAAGAACATTCGGAATTTAAGTAAGTGAATCCAAACTACAACAATATTTAGAAAACTATCGGTAACTATGGAGTCATCTTCTCTGACTCACTGTACGGGACCATACCCCGAGTACATGCACCTTTCAAACACACATTTCCGATACGTGGAACCAAGTAGGAACCGTTAGATGATTGTACTCACCATGTGACTCCCGCCCAGCTCCCTGGCCAAACCCACTGTCGTATGACTGTACGAAGAAAAAGCCAGTCAATTATTAGAGCATTATTAAGAAATGTCGTGAAAAACAGTGTCAGAAACGAATGAGCACTACATCCATTTATTCTCTCTATTTATTCCTAACAAAACTATCTTCTAAAAATGTAAAAAAAAAACATACATTTGTTTGTGAGACCTAATCAAAAACTGCATTACAAACTTCCAACGTCTTTTATTTGTATTTAAGCGTAAACTATTTTAAATGGGACAGATAGGCTAAAAATAAGCGTACTAAGTAAACTTATTTCGAGACTAAACAGTTGGATATTTCTGTCAGCAAAAAGAAAAAAAATAAGATTCCATGAACCTACGAAAGTCCAACACTTGTTTCAGAACGGCCTTATTTCTCTGAAATGTGGGGAACTGCCTGTCTTAAGAAGTACACACAAGTTCAATAACAGACAGCTGTCGCTTGAGAAGAACTAACAAGTTTGGGTTGTCTGTTCTTTTTTTTTGTGTGTCTGGTCTGATCCGACCATAACAACAGGGTTGGTAAACAGACACCTGGCGCCATCCTAGCGTCTGTGTGGCTGGTAAACTTGTCTACTGTTCCAGGCCTTTCCACACAAAACCACCTATTATCTGGTGGTTTCTTTACACTTGCACTGACCGATTACTAACTAAGACATTTCTGGGAGTCCAACCACAAGCATCTGGTCAATGGTTAAATATACTTTTCAGACATGATTCACAGCTATTTGTTAACTAATTAACAGAGTTTTCTCCCTCCCTATTTTTTTTGGAAGCCATATTGCCCAAAAAAGAAAGACAATAATCTTTAGACATCAATTTTGGGAGCACCTCCACACAGACTACTCAGATGTGTCACAAATGAAAGAAGAAAAAAAAAAAAACGCACTTCAAGGCTTAAGTAAGGGTTATATTAAACATCAGCCACCAATCGTAAAAAACATAACTCAAGTGCCAATTTGTAATGTTACAACATGTTTTTTTGCTGGTAGGGGGGAAAAAACCTGCAGCTATAAGGACACACCACACTGCTCCATCCCCCATTTATTATAAATGAAGCATTTCTAGGCAGAGTGCCACCTGCTGAAGGTGGGTGGTCCTCATTCAAGCGCAAAGGCACCGCTCTGAATGGTGCACACACAGAGGCTGGACCGTTAGGGGGCGCCCATGTCAGCCTGGAATACAGGTCTCTCATTGTGTCCATTCAGCAGAGGTGCAAAAACTACATATTCTCCCCACTTCTTTCAGCATTGTTGAAACATACTCACCAAACTCCCTCTGATGTACTCAATGGCCTTCTGGATGTCCATGCCTGACCAGTCATCCAGCATGTAGCAGATACTGGCTGCACAGTAGATGAACCGTATGTCATTTTCACTTCCCTCTGGCACTGCGTAAAAACTGGAGGCAAAAGACACAAAGACATGAAAGTTTAACATTAGCTTAATGTCTACTGGTATATTCAGAAGATTAGAGTCAATGTCAGTGCGCATTAAGGCGGATGATGTTTACGTGACTCAGGGCTTAAGTGCTGGTGCAAATTCATGTATGTGTGTGCAAGAATGGGGGTCCGCGTGATGTACATCATACATCAGACAGAGTACATTTTTTTTCTCTATGGTGGAGTCCTCATGACTGCTATGCCACAACAAGTAACCTAATACATCCGTGCATGTAAGCGACAGAGTAAATTAGAAACTTCCCCACACGTGTGCGTTCTGACCTGCCGTCCTCCAGCTGCAGGGCTCTGAGACCAGCAAGACAGGCCTGTTTGTTGACGCGGCTCAGGTCGTCTCCAAGGATGAGCAGAGAGCACAACCCAGTGTAGGTCATGGCTACATGGCCACTGTCATATGGATGGAGAACACCCGGACCCTGACGAAAGAAAACCATCAAAGTGAGACATTATTTAGTACACATCAAGCTTAAAAATAAAAAAAGATGAGGAACAAATGTGGCTTAGAAACACCAAACTGCAAAAAAATGCATCTATTCTCCCTGGGGATAGAGAAGTGATGCCAAATGTGAAAAATACACCCATTACAACACCTGATGCCTACATCAGGCCTAATATAAAGCTGTTTGAATGAGGATAATAGCTCCTGATGCAGAAGAACAGGTTGGCAAATGACTTAAAGTAACATTTTTTGAGAAGGATTGTTGGTAGTTAAAACACAGGTAAATTATTGGATCGCAGTAGTGGAAACCCTAACTCTGTCTTTAAGACTAATGCAAAAGGACGGGCAGTACCTTAGTGCTGTAAGGAATTCCAATATGTGATGATCCTCGAAACCCGCAGCGACTTAGATTCGATTCTGGAAAGGAAGAGGAGAGACATCAACACTCTGGTTCACAAGCTCACAAGACAAGTTTAACTTCCTCTCTGGACTGAAGTTGCTGAACGGCTGCTCAACGAGCTGACGGGGTGCTGTCGCCATCTACAGGCTGTTGTAGGAACATTACAAACTGCAGAATTATGTTGCACTTAATGAAAGTGTTCTGCTCGCTTATTTTTGGCATGGGAATGCTGTAAAACAAATGTGTCCGCATTTATTAATTTGAAATGTGCACCTGCGAAAACAACGACAACCTCTGTTACAGATGCAGAACACAAATTTTACATCAATTAATTCAACACAGCTGCACTCGATCGGGACAGTGCCAACACACAACCATCCACAACCGTTAACAGCTTCAAAAAACATAAAAAAATTACTTCATAATGATGATAAGGGAGGAAATTTTAAGTGCCTCCCAAGCTGTATTTTTCTGGTCTAATGACAAGAAAACAGCTAGACACCAAACATATGGCAGCGGCAAGAACGAGACCAATCAAGCGTGGTTATGTTGATATGGTTTCTGTTGATGTCTTGAATGATTAACTAACTGGGCATCCAAACAGATGGCACGGAGTGGCTTGTAAGAGACAGGGGAAGAAAAAACAAGTCATTAAATATTTAGATTTTAACTTTCCCTGATGAACGGAGTTACAGTTGAAACATGTTATGAGAGGAGGACACCTGCTGGCGATAATCTGCTGCAAATTCCAAAAAATATACAACTATTTCACACAGTTGGCTTGAGGATATGCAGCTTGAAGTGTTTAACTGGAATATATTCACTGGGAAAAATCTCATGCTGACACATTACGAACAACATTAGCAGAACAGAGCTTTTGACAGCGGCCACTTTGCCAAGAAACAGCAGAGTAAACACGTGTTCCCAATAATACTGATTAATGTTCTTTAAGGCCAAACAGAGTTACAGTATCTTCAATTCAATGTCGATATGGCTGCCGTAAAAGGGTCCAGAGGGGACAACAACGGGTATACATAATAAAATGATTTGGGGTTTTGTTCTATTTATTGAAGCAGAGCCTTTCCAGTGAGCCGCATTCCATTCTCTTTAACCCAAATTGGCATTAGCATTGATTCTATCACCTGTGTTTATGCTACTGTTAAGTGTCAAAATGGCAACTATGAAAAATGTTTCCACAAGCATTTGAAGTTTCCGTTCTTCATGACGTTCCTTGTAGTTATTTTTTGTCTTGATTCGGTTGTTCACACTCAAACCAATTTTAATTTCTTGCACTTGAAATTAGAAACCCTGTTTGTCTGAGTGCCTGCAGGAGGTCAGAACACTGAAGTAATTAAGGCCATTAGTCCCAAGCATTTCCTAAGTTTGGGTCTGTTTCCTTTAAAGTATTTTCTCGCTAAATGATTCATTCCGCTGGAACACTGGAATGTCCCATCTAAAGTGGCTGATCCAAATCTATGATGGCCAACTCCTGCGTCTCAGAGGTCATCTCACTTTAATACACTTACTTGTGATGTAGTTTCACTCCTAAATATTGTGTCACACTTGACAACATATAATAAACATTTTGATAATCAAATAAATGTGTTGGTTCCAGCCTCTTAAAAAGGATTTTTCCTTGTAATTTCTCCCAATAAATTATCAATATATGGATCAGCATGTGATGAGAAACAATTTAAATGTGTCTCTTTTGGCCCCTAAGAAGTGAGCTTTTTTTTCCCACACTATTTTTTGACACTTTATAGAGAAACGATTAACCGATTCATCTGTGATGAAATTAACAGTACATCGCAGCGTTGCAGAATTTCTGGACCTGTGTAAACTCAGCTCGCTGGCAGTGTGAGACTTACGCTCCTCAGTGGGCAGAACCTGCAGCGAGTAGATCCACTCAATCATTACGTTTCTGTCAACCACATCCAGAGCGTCCAGCACATCCAGGCCGGACAGGGCGAAGAATATGATGGTTAGGCTGGAAAGGAGGCAGGTAGCAACATTCATTAACGTCCAAATCATTCACTGTATCACTGATGAGCAGGAGAGTAAGACATGAAGCTCCAAGGATGAATGAATGAATGAACGAATGGACAGAGCCATGAAACAAATATAAGGAAATGACTACAACTAATGGAGAAGACTCAGACTACATTATTGCAAAAAGAAACCAAACTCTTTTCTAAAAGGAGCATAATTAGCTATACTTTGCTAGCTTGTAGCTCCACTTCCCAGTGGAGGAACATTTGTTGACAACTGATGAAGCTGGTCAACATTTGAGGCTGTAATCCACTCAATTGGCTTTAAAACGCCAATAAAAAAAGGTTTCATTGGCGTTAGCTGCCAAGTTTCACGGGGCTTCGAGCGCTGCCGGGTTGTTAATTTCCTGATTTAGCGTCAATACGGTCAGTATGTCACAACTTCACTCCTCTGCTGCTGGTGGTGTCAGGTGTTAGCAAGCGCGCTAAGCTACGTTAGCATCAGCCTCCATTCAAACGAATGGAGTCCTGCTAACCCGGGTGCTAATCAAGCTGCTAAACACACCAGACAACCTCGAACATCGCGCACGTACCGGGTTGTTTCCAGCGACGCGTATCTCTCAGGCAACACCTGAAGCGTCCTCTGAAAGAACCGCACATGCCGGTCTCTTAAGAAGTCAATTTGCTCAAATTCTTCAGACTGGCTCTCCTCTTCCGCCATCTTTGCATCCGTAACCTATGGGAGATCTTTTCCGGTGTGTTTGACTTTCAGAATAAAAGCGCACAGTGAGCGCGTGAAGCCGCGTTACGTTGACGACACTCCGGGTATCACGTAATAATTCTTGTCTGTTATAGTTCAGGCAAAGCGTTCGATATTCCACAATATTGAAACATGTGATGCTGACTGTGAACACAAAAAAATAAGCACAAGTAACAAGAAGTTGTGAACTTGACACGAAACTGTGACGCCAGCTTTAATTCAGAACCACAAATGTGAGAATGTGAGATCATTTCATTTATAAGTTACACAACAGCACAGCGCAGGGACAAAAACTGCACTGAACAGCATTTCGGGGCCGTTCACCACTGCAGCTCATCATAGTCTTGTCTCCAAGTGGGAACAACTCTGCAACAAGACGAGTGATTTTAGTGATTCACTTCTCATTAGCTAAATTATTACTTAAAAGGAAGAGCAGGTGACAGTTGTGAAAACACCTGTGAAACATCTGCGACACAGGCTCCGCTCCTGAAGGTCGCACGTGTTTCATTCGCTCTTCCCATCCCTTAGTGAGACGAGTGAGTCTGGACGGGTCTCTGCCGACGTTACTGTCCACCTGAGTGAAGACAAAAAGTAAACATCTGCCATTTTGCCTTTGTGAATAATTTCATGTGTTCTCTGCGGAACCGTTTACCTTCTCCTTCAGCTTAGCGGCGATTCTCCTCC
>KV751330.1:13113066-13132392 GCA_001698575.1 Mola mola | reverse complement strand
ATTTTATTTTTTTTTTTAATATATTTTATCACCTCGTATGGATGTGCTTTGACACAATTCAAAATCTCTGGAGCCCATCCTCGGGCCTGCAGAGGCGCCGGGTGAAACACTGGAGTGCCACAGTGCACAGGGATTAGACAGGAAAGGAAAAATGAGGACTCTGTAGCCGTGGCTCACCCAATGAGTCAGTGCTGCTTCGGGGCAGGTGGTTTGGCATCGGCAACAAATGTGGGCTCGGCCAAACGTCGGGGCGGATGAGGACAATCAACCCGGTCAACCCTGGCATGAAACGAGTCCCTCCTCACATTAAAAGCAATGGCGAGAGAAGGGAAGCAACAAACAGAGCACGACGGGAATGCTCTTGTGTTGAATTTAGAGATTTGGAGGCATCCCAACTTGATAGGTGTCCTTTCGTGTTCTGCTGAGTCATTTTATCTGACAACACTGATACAAATCACGGTAATAAAACTGCTTTATCTCTGCACCTTTAATCTCCCGCGTAGTGATTAACATGTCTGATAACAGCCACAATATATTGATAACTCTACAATAGAACTCCTGAATCCCTGTTTACGTGTGGGAGGCGTTGGAGATAAGAGGAACAGTTCACAATGCACTTACTTTGGAAGAAAAGTGATTTAAGTTGCAGAGGACGAAACGTCATGTGCAGACATTGACCTGAGTTACAATAGAAATAAAATGAATTCGTATGTACGATTGCCTCTGGGCTCCTCACCGTCACTGACCAATCAGGATTCACCAGGATCAGCAGCCAAGATCCCCCCAAAAGTCCAATTACAGAGCATCCATACTGATTATCTTCTTCAAATAGAGAGGTGGTGACCTGCTCCAAGGTGGCTTTCAGTGATGATCTTGGCAGACAGAAAATCAAATCGGGCCGTTACACTGCACATTTTAAGAGCCTGAACAGGATTAACGATTAACAAATTGAATTGACACAACGTTATGTCAGAACAGACGTTGACCTTTTCTCATTTTGACGATATAAATCAAACAAACAAGATGTAACTTCTAAGGCCAAGTAGCACTGGATCACGGGAATTCTTGTCTTCCTTATGTGCGTCAGTCGGAGGCATCTGGACGTCTCTTTGGGTTTTTGAAGACGTTTCACCTCTCCTTCTTCCTTTTGCTTTCTAAACTGTCCGTCTGAAAGGAAACCACAGAACACGTGATTCACGAGTGCTTCAAAAGGCAAAACAGTTCGATCTGTGGTCAGTAGGAAAGAAAAACGAGAGAGCGTGTGTCTACTCGTTGGCGGTCAATTCAAGGGTCATAATATTCCTGATTCACCAGAGACACACACACTGACAGCTTAATTGCCTGTCAAATCCATAAATCAGACCTCCCTCCCTCCCTCCCTCCCTCTCTCTCTGTACTGTTTACATATCTCTGTGTTGAATTTGTTTATCTGCTGTCGTAATCACTGCCATGCCAGCTAATTCTCCCTCTATTTATATAAGTGTTGTTTTGACAGCTGACTCAAAGTGCAAAGTCTTGCTTGGTGTCAGTGTGGAGGGAGAGCGGCGATCACCCCCCACACCCCCGCACATAAACACACACAGGTTTACATTGACTTCCATTGGTTGTGTACAGTCTGACCCCCACCGTGACCCCTGTTCAGACACTAGGCCTAAAGGGAACAAACAATATGCACACACACACACACACACACACACACACTGGCATGGAGGAGGTGAGTGTGTATTTGGGAGGAGGAGTGCGGGGCAGCGGCGTCCAGTCCAAAACCAGGGTCACATTCAGAGCACAGTGAGCCCCCCTGCTGATACGCCGCCGTCTATTTTAGCTGCAGCAGGCGCTTATGTAATCGGTCACGTTTCTGTCAAACGGCACGTTCTTCGTCACCGCCTGCTCGTTTTACAATCGGCAGGTGCTCAGCTCGTCCACAGCCGCGCTGTCATGAGCGTCGGAGCAAACGCGGCCCCAACTGCTGCTCCTCGCTCAGGAATCGTGTTGTCTCCTTCTCCAGTTATTATGTTGTGTCGCCTGCTGTACCCACGTGTGTCACTTTCTGCTTGTGTGTTGGACTTTGGAATCATGCTGATTACTCAGGTATTATTGGAAACATTTGTGCCTCCATCTTGGTGTAAATAAATCGCCGAACTGAACAATTCTTTACTCGAGTAGTTACATTCCTTCCACAAATTTTGAAGACAAATGTTGCACTTTTACAACATTTTCAACGTATTATCTTTTTTCAGTTTTAGCTTATATCAAATGTGTCTTGCCAATAAACACGAGGGAACAAATTTTTTTTCAATCAAAACAAAGTCAGCAGTTCATGATCGTTCCCAAAGTTTCTGCAACTTTTCTGTTGATACCCACCCGAATGGCCACATCACTTTAAAGTCACTTTTCAATTGATAGGGACAGATACAATTTGAATCCATTAAACGTGTGAATTAAGCTAAAATGTTTCCCAAAAGACGACAGAAAACTAGTCCCGGATTTAAACTCGTGCTGTGGAATGAACTCAATCTTCTCCAGCCCAAACAAACGAACCGCTGCAATTCAAATTTACAGGACTTAAGCTGTAACTTCAGTTGTTCTTGAGGCTGAAGACTCGTACTCTGACTAGAAACTCTCAAAGGAACCTGTTTGGGTATGTGGTTGTCCCCATATACATAAAAAATGGGTTCTCTTTTCTTATTATAGAGATCTTATTATGACCATTTTCATTCGGGGCTCGTTGTGCGGTAAATGAATCTACAATGAGAGGATCAGAAACAATAACCTTCTGCTGCCATGGTGACAAAGGACAAAGAGGCGCAGAAAGATGGATACAGTCGGACTAATAAATGCGGAGATGGGACACACGATACGGCGAGTTTCTTATCTTTCTTCTTCGTGATTTTCTTGCTTCATAGCTGCTCTTTGAAAAAGTTGCCCGGTATTCTTCTACCTCTAATGTCAGTGAAATGTGCAGAAATGGACTGAGTGACGGAGAATGTGTCTGGTGACTGAGGCAGAATCACCCGCAGGTATTAAGAGATGGAGGAGGACACTTAATGTAGGACAGCTTTCCAACAGGGTATTATTCAGCCCTAAATATAGATGGGACAGAAGTAGGCTGAGCTAACATTATGGCCACGAAAATAAGCCATAATATCAGTGGGGACTGTGCCGGCTATTTTTTTTTTTTTGCCTATTATCTTGAGTCTCTGGTTTGTTCAGTCATACCTTTAACCCTTTTCTGACCTTATTAAAACCAATAGTTGAAGAATCTGACTAAAGCAGTAATCAAAAAAAATGTAATAATTAGTCCAATTTATTTGTAAAAGCACATTTATGAACAAGTGACGCAGACCTAAGTGCTGTAGAGACAAAAAAAAAAAAAATACTAAGAAAAAGACATAAATACTTAAAAAAAAAACAAAAAAAAAAAACCGACGTAATTGCCGCACAATAAAGGTGTTTTTATTCTAGACTGAAAAGTCTCAACGGTGGGGGCAGCTGACATCAAGGTACGACCACCCGGGCATGATGTGGAATCACCAAGAGTCCAAATGGTCAATTTGAGGTACCTGGGAAATGAGCGGTTAAGAGGTCATAAATATAGGAGGGGGTCTGTGACGTACAGAGTCTGGACCCACAAGCGGACACAGGAAACTCAGGGGTCAAAGTGCAAAATAAAGATTTATTAACAGAAACAAGAATCAAAACCGAACTGAGTAGCAACGAACACCAGGGATGGACACGGCTGTGGTGGCTGAGCTCTCCAGTCCCGGCAGGGCTGGAACAACAAAACAATGGTTAACAAAAAGGCGCAGGAAACTCCAGGAAGACGAGAAGACAAAGTACCAACAAAAGATCACTAGGAAGGCTGAGCAAAGTATTGAACAGAAAATGTCTAGGAACACTAGGAACCACAGGATCAAAGTAGCAACAAAAAAAGTCACGAGAGCAGAACTAGGAGACTCGGACGAGAAAAACATGGGAACAGAGAGATCAAAAGGTATCAGGATGTAGGTAGCTGTCTAGGTTTACCTTGCTGGGGACAAGACGTTCTGGCGACGAGCAGATCAGGATCTGTGTCTTATATACAGCCACTGATGAGGAATCAACAGCTGCAGGTAGTCAGCTCTGCACACCTGAACTGCCTTAAGTCTTGAAATGAAGTAACAAAACCAAAACACAACTACCAAACTAAAAGCAGAGGGCAGAACCATGACAGGGTCAGACCATTCAGAACTTTGTAAACAAGGAGGGGGGTTTTAAATCAAGCTTAAAATTCGCTGTCCGCCAGTGGAGAAAGCCCAAGATAAGGCTAATATGTCCCTACTCCTGCTTTCTGTCAGGAGTCTGGCTGCAGCGTTCTGGACTGGTTGCAGACGGGGCAGGGATGACTGACTGATACCTGACTGATTCAGAGCATTGCAGCTCATGGGCCTGCTTAGATTGGACTGGTCGTTATGTTTGAGGGGGAGGTACAGCAGAATGTCATTGGCGTAGGAGTGTCACGACATGTTGGGTTTTTGAATGAGTCACCGAGGGGAAGCATGTATATAGAGAAAAGAATGTGACCAAGGACGGGCCCTTGTGGGACGCCACAGGAGAGGTCAGATGAATGAGAATAAACAATGACAGTTTCTAACAATTAATCATAAGCTTGATGCAGGTATATATAAAAACTTTTATTTGCCAAATAGCATTTACAGAAGGAGTGTGCTATATATAATCTAACACAATGACTTTTCTTATGTGGCTTTTAGATGTCTTAAAGTGTTACTTTACATTTAACAGTACAGGATAATCTGTATTTACCCATGTGTTACAACTGAAGTCTCTGTGAAAGAATTCAGGACTTTTGAAATATGTCCATGAACTCAGCGTTTGTAAATAACATTTCTAAGTAGTTTTTGTAAAATTAGGTAAAGACAAATGCTTTTTTTCCTTCTAAACATACTTTTATGGCATTTTCAATGTTACATTATCACCCGAATGCTTGTGTACCACAAATAGCTATTTGCTCCAAATCTGTGGCAATGACTCTAAAATAAGACTCTCTGTACTCCCCCAGTTCCTGTACTTGTGTGGGAGGTTACAAGGAGCCTGGGAACATTTGTGTCAGATCTATTTGGGTATATCTTGGCAAGTCTTGGTTTGCTGTAGTGTCATCTCATGAACTATTTTGAAATCATCCCACATCTTCAATGTAAAGAAATTCACATTTGGTTTACCAAGGTCGGCAGAAACTCAGAAACTGACGCTTTGGATTGGTAGCTGGCCCAAGTTACAATGAATGGTCCAATGCTCACTGTTATTACTACATTATTACACAAATACTTGTGCATCTCAATTTTTTTATCTCAACTACACAACTGTGCTCCGTCCTGCCATGTTTCAACACTATAATGTTGGAGAAATCCGTCCGCATACCGTCAAAGCAATTAAAACAGCCTCTGTGGTAGTTTGCAGGTTGACAGCTGTGTTACAGGACCACATTATTGTCTCCGGGACAACAATAAATATGATTATTTACTTGGAAAAAAAACTCAGCATCAACTCGGTCTATGCACAAATTCAAATTAATTATTTTTTAAAGCTAACAGGAAACTTCCAGTGATGTCTCTATTCCTTTATTGTGCTTCCATAGTTGCAATAATACGTTTTCAAATGAAGTTACAGTAAAGTTGAGAGGTATCCACAATAACTCAACCGGGCCACCTAGACCGGGATTTTGTCATGAATTTGTTCTGAATTTTGGCTCTTGCTTTAAAGGCTTTAAGGATGAGTACGACCAAGAGGAACAGTTAAAGTGACTTTTTTTATTGTTTAAAGAGATTTCCTGCCTTTGCATAATATCCAATGTATCCGGTTCATAACATGCCACAATAACACATTAAGCTGGTGTCGGTGTCTTCATCAAAGACCCCGTGAGCATCTCAGTGACTCACTACACCCTCTCCCTCCCTGATTTTTTTACAGAGAATCCACTTTGTGCGACTCAGAGCTCATTTCAGACTGACTCCTCAATGGCTCTCCGAGCGCTTTTTAATCTCCTCATCATGTAAACGTTTCAGTTCAACACAGGGCCGACGGCACTGTCGACGTCCAGGGGCCCATTTGAGTGGGGCCGAGGCACACAAGCGCAGGTTTTACATTATGCATCGACGAGCCTGGCCCTGTCCCGCACACTGGCATCCAGAAACACCAACACTACATACTTCACAATTACCATCGATGAGGCCGACATTCCAGCGGGAGCAAATTTAGGTTACCTGAGTTCAGCACCACTAAGGTAAAGAATTACAACAATGGTGCACGAAGTCAGAATAATCTGTTACTGCTCACCTGGGGAGAGTAAGATTAAATAACAATGCCTCCTCTCTCTCCATTTATCATCTGTGCTATTTTTAGCAGGTAATTCTGGGTGTGGTTACGATAAAGCAAAGCAACACAGTTCAAAGGCAGTCCTCAGACCCACCAGCATTAGTTGGTTCTCAGGTTGGCTGAGCTCTTGTTACATTGATTTGAGACTTAAAGAGTGGCCCTGTTTCTGGTATCTAATACAGTATGATTTCATTCGACTGCATGTTGAGGTTGTGAAATCCCTTCTTATAGGTCACAAAAAAGACTCCTGTCATGCTTGGATGGTAAGAAACAAATCCAAACCTGCTATGTTCTGCCTCGGCTGTCTGGTTCCACACACCTACAGTGATCATGAAAAATGAAGAAATGCCCACTCTCCACTTTACAGGAGCCCTTGGCAGCGTCTTCAGGGAACATTCAGGGTTGGTGTGACATTCTGGGACAAGCTGCCGCCGCTTTACACGCAAAGGAAACATTGTGCGTGACGCTTTTAAACTGAAGCACCAAAGACAAATCTAAAAACAGTGCTTATCTATGGATGCAGGGATGCAAATTTAGCCGACTGAATGCAAATTACAAATAAGGGTCATTCATTTTGCATGTATGTGGTAGTAGATCCAAAGTATTGGATCCATGAAATTGACCTTTAATCAAACCTTCTGAATGTCACTGTCAGAGCAAGCAGTATGTCAGCAGGCAAAAAACAAAGCTGCAAATTTAAGCACACAATCTGGCAAGGAATGAAAAGGCTTGATTGAATATATGAATCACCAGAGTGATCGGAGGGAGTGGATCTGGAATAACAGGAGAATAAGAAGAAGAAAAACAAAAAACGGCAGCCGGCAACTGAACGGAAGCTGAGATCTGGATTAAGTAGTAACAAAATGTGAGTTTCAGCCACCAAAGGTCATCCAAATCCCCATGATGTATTACCCAAGGACCATTATTGCTTGTACATTTCTTTTTCTGTTGACAGATTTCACAACACGAGTGAAAGTGCTGGTAGCACCTTAAGCAAAGCAAGCAAATCTAGTTTGTACCATTGCTCTGTGGCACAGAAAATGAAGCTTCTAGTATATATACTGGTTAAATTAGGGTTTCATGGCATTTGTCAGTGAAGGGACAACAGTAGGATATCAGTAGCCTTTCGTCTGTCAGGCCTGTGAGCCGCTGCTGTCTGTGAATGTCTGAATTGCCTTTGCAGTTGCTCTCGAGCTTTCTGCTCCAGAGAGCGAAGCACTGGCGCCGAAGTCCTCGCTATCGTTTGATCAGATGAGATACATGCTGCCACGTTTCGCTGGCCAGCAACGGACAAGACAGCAACCAACACTGGTACCGTTGATGAATGGCGGCATGTTTGTTTAAACACAATCCATGAGTACCCAATTTAAATTAATCCAATTTAGTAAGCCAATGAGAACCTAGAATACACCAACTTTGTTAAATTAATTTGATCCCATAATCCCTTTTTATGTGTTTAATGTGGAACAAAGGTTATATTATTTCTCAGCTTATGGGACTGTCTGATTATCCACTTGTTGGTTGGAAGTGCTGAATGTTCATAAGTATTCATAGGTTACTGGTGTGAAGTTCTCATCAAGTCCAAATTAAGCAAGGCAAATAAGAAAATGACTTTCTATTGCTGATTATCAGTAAAACACACCATATCCAAATCCTGGAGATTCATCACAAGACCAAGTCTATAAGTTTAGCAGTCGAATTCTCTCGCCCTTGATTTCCTTTGAAAGCAGTTGAAGCCTTCTTGCCTTGATTGAATGTTGTCACAAGATAATAGATATATTTTATCTCTTTATTGCTTTTGGAAACATGCTGATACCTACTTTGGTTATTGATTTGGAGCCAAATGTTGTGCTTTGTCATAGCAGTACATCGTAAAATGCCTTCCTTTGAGTCTTCTACTTGTTGCCTCTTATTTAATTCTTAGTTTAATCCTTAACTCAATGATTGTATTGATAAGATAAAGAAATATTGTAGACGTTATGACCCGCGGGGTGTGGTGATATTGTCCACGCAACAGGGTGCAATAACTTATAATTTAACTCTTATCTTCACTGTCTGTGACTCCAGATTTAATAAATATCATCTACTGTACTTGATAGAAACAGTTCCCATCGAGTGGGGACAGAGTGGAACCTTCTGCAAGGGAAAACTGTTCAACTCTGCTCTTCTCTGCAGAGTGCCCAGCCAGCCACAGTTGTTCTTTTAATTGCTTTAGGCAACAGGTCTTGGACAAACAAGCCCTGAATCAGCATGTTTTTATTTTGGGGCTGTTCTTGGAAGAGGGGACGTACAACATGAGCAACCCCTCCTGCAATGTCAAAGGTTCCCCCTGGAGACATTCCAGTCCAGATACTTCCTCTATTTACCCGTTCCCAGCTCAAGTATCTGGAATGAGTTTACCACTCAGTGACTGGAACAAAATAAAAACCCAACACGTTTGCACTGCAAAAACACTTAACAAGGGGTATCGATTATTGTTGGTACAATTATGAATTCTATTTCTACCTCAAGAGATCCCAACACTTTGGCCATTTATTTAAGAGAGTTTAATGGTTAGAATGGCCATTTCTGGGGTATTTTGTAACCATTTCTTTTTCCTGATCAACCAGCTCCTCCCAGTATCTTCATCAGTTTCAGAATTTCCCTAAAGGATGCACTTAGTGTAGCTGCCTTTCATCCTAATTACTATCAACTAAATCGGAAATGGAGGCAACTAAACATGCTCCGAGAGATATGAACTTAGACATAAAATTCATCATTTGCTGTTCTACAAACACCTTGCAGACAGAACAAGGAAATAAAAACATTTGGACAAGTGTACATGTGCAACATGGGTTTATTGTCAAACTGGTTATTAAGACATGAATTTGATTAATGCGTTATCAAATCTCCATTGTAGTAAAGTGCAGATTCAAATCAAGTTGCCCTGGGAGTCCTCATACATTTTCCATGTCTGGTGCTTGAGCTGTCGGGTTTAATAGACTGCAATATGAAAGCCTATGAATCATGAAAAGCCCTTTATTCCAAACCACACATCTAGAGCTAATGTGCAAATGACGGAGTTTACAAGCTGTACTTTTTTGCATGTCGCATGCCCTGCTTTTTATCTTCGGTTCTCGGAGTTGAACAACAGTCCAACAATATGAGGAGAAGTTTGGAGGATCGCCGCAGTGGTGGTGTGGAAGATTCACATGCACAGTGGGCCATCATCGGCAACCTACTAAGATTTTGTTTATTAAAAGAATGACGGTGTTTACGGGTCAGCTGTGCGTGAACGTTAAAGGTCACTTCCGTGTAGAAGCCTGCGCATTTCTGTGGCTCCACCTTTGGCCGCTGTGGTTTCTAGTGGCAGTATCGTGCATTTTTGGGGAATCTCAATGAGCGCCACCTTAGAAAACTCTTGCCCTCGATTTGTGTGAGCTCAAAAATAAAAAAACAAAAAACAAAAACAAAAAACACTGCATAAAAAGAACACACTGTGTGGCACTCACATCTTTTCACAAAAACACACCATCACTCCAATTCCTTCTCTTACGTTACAACCATCAGTACAATGGTGCTGCGACAGCCCCCCCCCCCGCCTCTTCTGAGTGACGCAAGGGGATGCTGAATGAACGGCATCAATGAGGTAAACAAAAACAACTCATGAGAGATATTGCACAGACAAGTGCCGGCACAGAATACAACAGTCTCTTTCCAACAGCGTAGCCTGTGCATAGGAAGAATAAAGCACTTATGGTGTTAGCAGACATTAAACCCCTCGTGTAAAGCTTTGTTATAAACTGAAGTGGGAGCCAGAAATGAGAGTAGAACTCACACCACATGGCAGATATCCGGACTTAGATGTGAATAAACGTATTGTAAAAGTACAAAGGGGAAAAAAAAAAAAAAAGATTAACTTAAAGATGACTGAGGGAGGGTCCATGACTGTTGGCAACGGTGATGGGACAAGCAAAAATAACCAGCATGATGGAGAAAATCCTCAATCCTTGACAAGAGAAGAAAGCAGGCAAGGTTGAGGCAGGGTTGGAGCCAGCATGGAGAAAGATCTCTCAAGTGTGATTCAATAAATAGCATAATGGAATATGCAAAAAAAACCAAAACAAAACAAACATTTTCTTCTAAAGCAAAAAAAACAAAAACAAAAAATTTGTAAACCCCTTGCTCGATTCATCTAGAAATAACTTTGTCCATGTTGCAATCAACTCCTAATACATCCTCACAGATGAAGTCATCAGCTGCGGCTCCATGAAAGAGCACAGATAAAAAATGTTTTTTCATTCCTCCCTTTACTCCAATTTTCATTTCATCGTGGTTGAATGAGGGCTTTTTTCTTTTTCTTTAAGTCGGACGAACCTTCGAGTTCATACACTCCAAACGGTTTGGATTTGCAATCCAATCCCACGAAGTCGTGTCTTTCAGTTTCTCAAACGCCTTGTGGGTCTAGAACTATGCCGCTCCTCTGTTCAGTCCACTCAATGTGATCTCACCTCCTCCTCCACTCCTTCAGTCATTATCTGTGGAGCAGGACAAAGGCCTCCAGTTTCTCAGGGATGTTTCCCCGGTAGTCGAGGCTGTGCTTGATGATGGCCCTGGCGGCGAGGCACTGCAGGGTGGTGTGGTTTATGGGCTGGATAACATTCCTGGACAGCTCCTTCTCGTCCAGGAGGTCGCAGGCCGTTTGCTGGAAGGCGTTGGTGCTGTCGAAATGAGTCCCGCATGAAATCAGCAGGTTCATGATGTCTGGGTGACCGTTGGATGCAGCGATGTGAAGAGGGCTAGTGGATTGGAAAAAAAAAAAAAAAATTAAATAAATAACAGATTCACATGAAAGTCACAATGCAAAATATGATGTCTTAGGTCTGGTTTGACAAAATCTTAATTGCATGATAAACAACTGAGGAGGTAATTAGGAAATATTTCTAAAGATTTTAAATTTCATTATATGTAAGCCCATCTTTTACAAGCCTGTTCAAAGGGGGACAGTTGTGCCTCTATTTCACATCTGAGTCAATGGTCTTCTGTAGACAGCTGTGGACTAAAACGCCATCTAGGAGGAGCGTGTCAGTGAGGCAAACAAGACAGAACTGCGACTTTATAAATGGGAGGTTTACAAGCAGCAAGGAGCAGCTAGCAGTTAACTCGAAGAAAAAGAGCAAATGTTTGTAAATTGGGGAGATAAGCTGAAGTCTGGCAGCTATTTACCAAGAGGAAGAGATAATTAGCTGGATAAGTGGGACGGTAAATGTGTTCATTTCCATGTTGCTCCACTGATCGGAAAGCACTGCTTGTTGAGCCAGTAAAATGTCACATTAAATGGACCTGCAGCCTGACGTCAAACATGCCATGCCTGTGGATTGTGGAGGACCAGCATGCCATCTAAACTCTAAAGCCACGGTGTTATGCCTCGATCTAGACGACACTGTTTTGTCCAGATGATAAAACTAAGAGTAAAGAAAATGTTTTTTGTGGTTATATTGCACATTCTTGATGTTAAAAGGGCAATAAATACTTTTAAATAGTTTCATACTAAAAGAATTATTGGTTAAATTATAACCAGAACAGTGAAAGAAGAGCAAATTAAAAAACCAGGAAAACCAGAGCAGAGGAGAAATCCCAAACAGACCTGTTGTCATCATCATCTCGGCTGTTCACATCGGCCCCACACTCAAGGAGGACGGAGGCGACTATGAGGGAGGGGAACTTGCAGACAGGATACCGGCCAACGCAGGTGGTGTTGCGGTCCACCGCCAGGTGTAGTGGACTGTAGCCGTTCTTACCACATGGCTGGAGCTTCAGGAATCTGAAGATGTGGGAAGATGTTAATATTATGGATATACAATATGTTTAATAACAGCCAACATGTGCAATATTTCTCTTTTTTTAGTATGTGCTATAGTGCTCCATACTTGTATATCTGTAGAAGTACGTAAACATATTTTCTATTGTATGTTTTATAAGTTGACATTGTAGTTAGATGGAGTCCGAAGCAATCTTCCCCATCATGACAATAAAGTATATCTTATCATTGTAACAGCACAATGACAATCAGGACTTGATGTTTTATTGAACTATTGACTGATTATGACAGTCATCAGAGGGAGTTATTCATTGATATATAATGTAAACTTTGGCTCAAAGTCAAAAGAAAATGCCATATGTGGATGACAACTTTATCTAAAAAGTCAATGGGGCCATATTTCTCACTCAAGACAAACTGTTGCCAAACGAGTGAAATACATTGAACCCACCTATAAATGGTTTCCTTCTTGAAGTGGTCCTGCTCTGCAGTGCACGGCACCTTCTCCAGAAGACAAATGAGGTGCAGGATGATTGACAGCGCCTTGCTGAGCTGGACGGGGTCCGGAGGCATCGGCCCACTTTGTTTAACTGCCCGCTCAATCTCCAACACGCTCTTGGACAGGATCCCCATCAAGTCCTCAAATGATACAGATGTCCCCAGGAGCCCCTTGGCCCTGTCCTGCAGCATGAAGGAGAAGAGCTCAGCAAATGACAGCAGGCTGGAGGCTGTCATGGGGCTCAGGGGGTCAAGGTTGCTCTGCTGCATGTCCAAAGCATACTTCCACAGATTGATACAGCGCTCAAAGTTCCCGGAGTCTGCGTACACAGCACCTCGGTAACGGATGTAGTAAGAAGTGTCCGGGTGTTGCGGGCCAAGGATTCTCTCACGGATAAGGAGTGCCTGCATGCGCATCTCATCCGGGTCAGATATCAACCCATCCAGCTCTTCTCTATTTGTCACCTAGGAAGACAATAACAAGGTCAAGTCAAGGGCTGCATGCAGCTATATACAGCAGGCAATGTAAGTCATGTTTTCGGAAGCAAACAGCTTTAAGACCTAATACTGGACTGCTGAGTACACCTTTGATATATGTAAATTAAGCATAATTCAATTTTTCCCCTTTCTAGGTGCTTGCAAACCGTTTTGTGTGTACATTAAATTTAAAAGCAGTGACTCATCTTAAAATTCTATAATAAGAAAGCAAATTAAAAATGCATTTAATTCATGGTAGATGTTATATAAGGTGGCTGATAAGAGTCTCATCACATGGTGGAACAAACAATGCTGAATAAGTTGGGGTACAAAGCTTCAAATATGGATGTTTCTGTCAAGAAAATCCAAATTCTAAACAGCAGATGCCTCATATGCACACAGCTACAACCCTGCAGCAGTGAAGATCTACAAAATCCTCTTCCTCTACTTCCAACATAGTGTATGTTGTTTCATAAAAGAAAAGTGTTTTTACATATTAAAATATTACCGTGAAGATGACCTTTGACCTTATGGATATAAACGTAATGAGTTAATTTTCGTTATCCTGTTAAACATTTGTTTGAAATGGAATCATAACTATTAATTCTTAAAATTATGACAAAACTTTTCTTTAATAAGTCAGTGATTTTGACCTCTGACAAAAAAAAAAATCTAATCAGTTTGGCACAGGTCAAAAATTGTGTCAAATTTGAAGAAATTCCATCAAAGTTTTCCTGAGGTACCATGTTCAGGTGCATGGGACAAATGTGTGGTCACAGCAACTTTGCCTTTCAACCTTTGACCAAAATTCAGTTCATCTCAAAGTAAACATTTGTGCCAAATTTGGAGAAATTCGCTCAAAGTTTGGTCATTTTCTGCCACTTATCCAGGTCTGCGTTGCGAGGATGAGTCTGAGAAGAGAGATTAAGACGTTCCTCTCCCCGGCAACCTCCACTGAGTCCTCCGGGGAACACAAAGATGTTCCCAACTCAGCCAAGAGATATAATCTCTCCAGCGCGTCCTGGGTCTGCCCCAGGGTCTCCTCCCGGGTGGGAATGTTGAAACACCTCCCCAGGGAGACATCTAGGAGGCATCCTGACCAGATGCCCGAACCACCTCAACTGGCTCCTCTCGATGCTGAGGAGCAGCGATTCTACTACAAGCTCCTCACCCTCTCTAAGGATGAACCCAGCCACCCTGTGAGGAAAACTCATTTCAGCTGCCTGTATTCGTGATCTCATTCTTTCAATCACTACCAAGAGCTCATGACCATAGGTGAGAGTTGGGACGTAGATTGACCGGTAAATTGAGAGCTTTACCTTCTGGCTCAACTCTCTCTGTGTACATCACTGCCAACGCCGCCCCAATCCATCTGTCAATCTCCTGCTCCATTTTCCCCTCACTCGTGAACAAGACCCCAAGATACTTGAACTCCTCCACTTGGGGAAGCAACTCTTCCCCGACCAGGAGTGGGCAATCCACCCTTTACTGGCTGAGGACCATGACCTCAGATTTAGAGGTACTGAGCTTCATCCCCGCTGCTTCATATTCAGCTACAAAGCGTCAAGGCGCAAGCTGGAGGTCACTGTTCGATGAGGCCAACAGGACCACGTCATCTGCAAATAGCAGAGCAGTATCCGGAGGCCACTGAACTTGACACGCTCCATCGCTTGGCTGCTCCTAGAAATTCTGTCCATAGAAAATTATGAACAGAACCTTTGACAAAGGACAGCCTTGGCGGAGACCAACCCTTACAGGAAAAAAGTCTGACTTATTGCCAGCAAAGCGAACCAAGCTCTGGTTCCGACAATACAGGGATTGAATAGCACGTAACAAAATGCCATCTACCCCATATTCCCGGAGTGCAGACACCTCAAAGGACACGGTCATAAGCCTTCTCCAAATCAACAAAACACATGTAGACTGGTTGGGCAAGCTCCCATGCCCCCTCCTTTAACCTTGCGAGGGTATAGAGCTGGTCCAGCGTTCCATGGGCAGGACGAAAACCACATTGTTCATCTTGAATCGGAGGTTCGACCATCACCCCTGTCTTCCTTAAAAAGGGGAACCATCACCCCTGTCTACCACTCCAAAGGCTCTGTCCCCGATGTCCACGCAATGTTGCAGAGGCATTTCAGCCAAGACAGCCCTACAACATCCAGAGCCTTGAGGAACTTGGGAAGAATCTCATGCATCCCCGGGGTGCTGCCGCTGCAGAGTTGTTTAACAGCTTCAGCAAGTTCGACCCCAGTGATGAGAGAGCCCATCCCAGAGTCCTCTGACTGCTTCTTCTACGGAATGCGTGTTGGTGGGATTGAGGAGATCATCGAAGAATTCCTTCCACTGCCAGATTATACATTCAGTTGAGTGAAGACCATGTGGACGGGGCGCCGCTTTCCCCAACTTAGCCGCCGGACAGTTTGCCAGAATTTCTTCAGCACCGACTCAAAGTCTTGTCCCATAGCCTCACCAAACTCCTCCGACAACCGGATTTTGGCCTCCGCAACTGCCTGAGCCACAGTATGCTTGGCCTGCCGGTAGAGGTCTGCTGCCTCAGGCATCTCACAAGTTGCTCAAGGTGTTGTGGGATATTGCGTTCACAATAACTGGACGGACAACTTAAAAACATAATTCTGGCACACACACGAAAATACTCACTTCCCGAGCGTAGTCATATGCCATGATCAGCTGCTTGGGTTCAGGTTTATGGACAATGTTGTTACTGTCCATATACCTGAGGTCCATGGCTCTCTTCCAGTATTTTAAAGCTCCAAGCAGGTCTCTCTTCTTGTCAACAAACGTGGCCCCCAAGAGCTCCAGAGCATCAATGCGTTCCATGTTTCTTGTCTGCTGCAGAAAGAACAAAATGTTCAATCAATTCAAAAACATCACACCATGGCCTCAAACAAAGATATAAGCAGCAGCTTTGTGAGCGACAGAAATCCTGACCTGCTCATGCATTGTCAGGTCATCTACAATGTTAGTGTGGCCTGTGACGCTGGCAGAGAGAAGGGGTGTCATGCCGTATCCGTCCTGCTCCATGGATGCTCCATACTGCAGTAACATACGCATGATCTCCAGACTGCCCGACTCTGCACAGTCATGAAGCGCCGTGTTGCCTGTGAACAGAGGGGGATACATTTTTTTTTTTTTACAATAAGCTGCCCCTAATGTTACTTATGTTCACAACCCAGAAATGACATGTCATTGAGTAAACTTTGTTGAACTTGAAGCAAAGGATTTTTGGTTAATCAGAAATGGTTTGGTATGACTACTTGGAGCACTGTTGACAAACTGGCAACAGGAAAATGATTACATTTAGCCTAAGAACCGCAAAAGTAACAATCATTTTGTTTCACACTCAAACCCGGAGAATTCAGAGCAGATATAGAAGCCAGCAACAGACCATTGCAAGCAAAGCATCGAGAAGCTTTGCAAATAACGTGTCGTCTACCTACACTGTCCAGTGTTTTGAGACAGCGAGATGTTTTATTTCATTTCTTTATGTAACACTTTAGGTGTAAACTTAACAATTGTTGTTTAAGACAATGAAGTATTAAGCCATCAGTACATAATGTAGGCCATTTTGAACTATAAAATGTTTATTCGTGGTCTCAAATACTCAGTAATAATATAAAAAAGTGACTCCCAGTTTGATACCTCACATCAAGTCCCTTCCACAATCTATAGGTGTGGCAACTTTTTCCAGTTTTACTCATGACGTAAGAACATCTTATACATTAAGGCAAAGCACTGGGAGCCAGTATCCTTCATCACATGAATGCAAAGGTTTAGAGAGACAATATGACTAATCATGTCTTGCCTCGCCTTATCTTGTAAACTTTTCTTTCAGAATGCTAACTCAGCCCTCATGATCAACCACCATATACATATTTTTACATATCAATTATGTAAAAAGAAATTCAACACGTAACCTGACATGCCTGGCCACTCAGTACACCGAGGAAAACAGGGTTAATCAGGGATTAACCATTATTCACACCGTTACAGTTCCTGCCAAAACCAGACCAATCACATTTTCTTCATCCAACTCTAGAAGATTTAGGTCAGCTGATCTTGTTAAATTTTTGATTGTTTTCTAATTGGTTTGGATTTTTGTTATACAACATAAAATTTAAAATAAAACTTTAAATTACACTCAGTGATTTTTGAAAAGAAAAGTACCTTTTAATTCAGTTTTCATTTTTGTTTTTTTAAAAACAAAACCCAGTAACTTTTTGTTTGTTCCAATACCCCCTTTTGAAAAAGAAAATTGGATGATACAATCAACATGCATGCATGTCAGGTTATGCCAACTTTAATCAATCCTCAAGGATTTATGATTAGTTACTTTTTTGCGCACATGCAGACACAGTAAATATAAATAAAAAGATTGTGACAATTGTGATTAATTTCTCCTTACTTCCTTTCTCCATCAAGACAATATCTATTGTTTTTGGAAATTTTCCACTTCGTGTCTATTGTTTCACATCTACTCCTTCCTGCTTAGCTGCAATTGGAAAGGCAAAATAGGCTTAAGAATTGTTTACTGATAAGTGTTTTTTTCACTTCAACAATCATATATGATGCAGTCGAGCTCATTTGAAAGCGCTTCCATTTGTTTGTACAAACACCTAGAGCTCTAATGATTATCCAATTAATCTAAAGAAAATTTATCACCAACTATTCTTATATTTGATTAATCATTTCAATCATATTTCAGAAACCATTTCCATGGTTCCAATTTAAATGTAAGATTGTGCAACTTTTTTTGTCATCTATGGTGCCAAATGAAGAGTCTGTAAGACTTGTTTTCTGATAGAACAGAAGCACATGTCACATCCCTATGTTCTGACATTTTAGAGACTAAAAGATTGATCAGTTATTGGTAAAAAATAACTGGCAATACAATGTGCTCTGACTTCATCCAAAACATTCTGACCAATTGAGGCACACATGAATGTGATTGCTTTTACCTATGATAGTCCTTCATAGAGTTTAACACAGATATCAAGATTTCTGGATTTCCCAACCATGATAACCTGGATGGAAAGACCTGGACCTTCATGAAGACATGTTGATATCTTCCCATGATGAACACTGGTTTGTTATGACTCTAACAACCACGAACTCAAACCAACCACAGTGGTCTAGTGTTTGACATTCAACATTATTTATAGGCTCTAATATCACTTGGACTTAGATTAAAAATAAAATCTTGTGTGTTGTCATCTCATAAAACACAATTTCCTTGAAAAAAGGAACATCGATCTCCGTGTATTTATTAAATACCATTTAAGGAGAAAATTGATTGTGAGACACACCCAAAGAAACGTTTCAAGCTGACACAATCACAGCATTCCAATGTAAAACCAGAAGTTCGTGTCATTCTATTGAGTCATTTCAATGGGTAACATGCTTTAAGAATCATATCTATCTGTTCAAATTATCCTGCTAATCTCTGATATTATAAAAGAATCCCTGGTTCTTTCCGATCTGACCCACTTACCTTTCACGCTTTTTCTGTTGACATCTGCCCCGTTCTCCAGCAGGTACTGCGCTATGTCCTTATGTCCCTTGTAGCAGGAGATCATGAGACACGTGTGGCCGTGTCTGTTGGCCACCTCCAGGTCGGCTTTGTGCTCCACCAGGTATTTCACAATGTCCAGGTGACCGTCGAAGCAGGCTGCCCTCAACGGCGTTGAGTTAGTCAGGGTCGTGCTGTTGACCGAGGCTCCGTGGCCCAGCAGGGACTGGACCACTTTCAAGTGCCCGGCTGCCGAGGCGGCCCAGAGAGGGGGAGCTCCCTCAATGGTCTCCCCGTCAAAGTTCACCGAGCCGCCGACCTCGACGGGAGCGCTGCAGCACTCGAGTAAGTACTCCACCAGGTCCAGGTGGCCGTACCGGGAGGCCATGAGGAGCGGGGTGGCCCCGTTAGTCTTCTCGCCCATTAACTTGGTCACCTCGTGTCCATCTTTGTTCTCCAACAGTTTCTGGAGCAGACGGAGCTTGCCGTCCCTGGCCGCGTTGAACACCGCTGTCTTTAAATCCATTTCTAGGAGGAAACGTTAGTCTCGCTGTTAAATCAAAAGATAACGGTGTTCGAGAAACATCAACGTCACCTTGCGGTCAATCCTACGGCGCTACGGACTAATGGAGCTCGGGAACCTTTGTTTACA
>KV751330.1:13095045-13106868 GCA_001698575.1 Mola mola | reverse complement strand
AAAACGAGGATGACGCTTGTGATCACATGGGACAGTACGCAGCCTCGTAAAGCGTCGTTACATGGCTCGCTGACGCTCCAACGTGGCCGTTCCACTCTCCTAACTTTTTGGACAACCTACATATTGCAAAATGGTCTATTTGTTAATACTTCCTTGATGCATACTAATGTAAAATAATTGGTGCCCCATCCAGTCAAACTTGTTGAGGGCTGTCAAATAATTATGTGATCCTACTGCCTTGAAACCAAAACCTTGCTGCAGTTGTTGTGTGTTACAAAAGAGAGTCTTTTTCTTGAGCTGCTTCTGCATAGCTAGTATATATCACCCTTACTTCAATTTAAGCATTATAATAAAATGTGGCCTATTTCATTTATTAATTTATCTTATCTTGTGATCAGTGTGTGTGTGTGTGTAACCCATCTGCTTCATATATGTATTTTCCTATGTCGAAACCACGTAAACCATGACCACGCAGCGTGCATTAATGCCGAAGTATTATTTACAGAACTCCCCAGGCCTGCGCGATGCGCGCTGACTGCCTCTTCCTGACAGTTGAGAATACACGTCTGCCCCAAAACAAGATCTCGCGTGACTCCACCGCACGAGATTACAGTGCGGGGAGGGCTGCATGGAGAGCAGGAGAGACAAAACAAAAGCCACACATTTTAACCAACAGGCGCTGGTCGCTTCTTTCTTAACCAAGGGGGAATTTGATTGTCTTCGTAACCGTATTGATTAAAAACTTTTGCATTATGCCCAGTAGCACGTCTTTGCTGGACGCCGACGAGGGAGAGTCCGAGGTCCCACCGCCGCTAGTGCACGCTTTCGCCGGTATGGGCCTTGAAGAGCACCACGGCACCCAAAGCCAGAATCCCGAACATGCAGACGACAGCTTCTCCATGCCCCACTACCACCTCCCCGCGGTTTCTCATTTCAATCTCCTCGGTACGGTCCTGGACTTGAAACCCCTGCCCCTGCACCGGCCGCCCTCGGGAGATAAAGTCAACATAACGGCAGCGCCCGAAGACGAAGAGCCAGAAGTTGTAGCCGACTCCCCGAGCTGCTCTAGTAGCTCACTGCTAGCCCAGGCCCACCACCTCCGACATCTACCATCAGGGCCGGGCGGCACCGTGATGCCGTCCGGGATGGAGCCGCCGCTCGTCGAGACGATTTTGCTGTACAACGGAGAAGAGCGGGAAGAGAACGTGCACGGCGGCGGCTCCCTGCCACCGGCTAGCAGCATGGCGATGGTACCCTCCGGTGTCTACGCGGAGCTGGGCTACGAGGCCGAACCTTCGCTGTTGAGTCGGCGAAAGAGCGTCAACACTACCGAGTGTGTGGCCGTGCCCAGCTCCGAGCACGTCGCAGAGATTGTCGGCAGGCAGGGTGAGGCTGCTTCCCGGTGGACTAATTCCTTCGTGTTAAATCGCCGGTAGTTTGATGAAACTTGGTGGCGAGCAAGTTCAGGTCGAAATTAGGCAGACTTTGAGCCAAAAATAAACCATCCGAATGGCACAACAATTAAAATAGGTCAGCGAATGTAACGTAACGCGGCCATTACGACCCATTGTTTGAATGTTTCATTATATAGTTATTAATATAAAAATAGTTAAATGATGGTTTATTTGTCCCCAGTGAGAATCGAGGTTAACTTAGCCGGTCTGGTAACTTCTCTAACGCACTTTTAGCATCGACGAATGCGGGCTAGTTTGATTAATTAACGTCATTTAATATTTATATAGATTACGATATTTTGTTTTAAATACGTCAATGTGTTTTGTCGTTCAAACATCCTCAATTAGCTATAGTCTTTTACAAAACTATTAATGAAAATCTCGAGCCAGCTAAAGTTCTTTTACATCATTCATCGCTAGCTTGAGACAAGCTAAATTAGCTTAGCACTCCTCCTAACTGGGTCAACGCTACCCTCGCCCACGACCCTCAGGAAAAAAAAGGAATAAGTTTAGCTAACGTTACATCTAATGTTCTGTTAACCGATGGACACGTCGGTGTCTCCTCGCGTCGACGGCTCGTCTGTATTGCTTTTTTGTGTGCTTCGTTGACAATGGTCCTTCTCTCCGGCCGAGCCTCGCTTGTGGAGCTAAAAAGCTGTCTTGGCTTTGTCCGGGAGGAGAAGGTGAAGAGCGTTGTGTTGGGCACCATTGCCACATCAGCTGTAGGTTACGGTTGTCTCCGTAGCGTGCACATAACCGAGACTTTCCACCGAACACCACCACCATTTTTTTACCTACATCCAACGCCTTTGTTTATTCTTTAACACAAAACCCACACAGCTTAGGTGAGGTTTTGTGGAGTGTTATTACGTCGGTTTTGAGAAGAGTTGGGGGAGGGAGCACACACTGCAGTGTTGACAACAACAGGAAATGGCTCTGGTAATGATGCTGGACTCTCAACCACAGCTGAAAGGAATATTTAATTTACAAGCTATGCAACTTTTAAATGGCATTAGTGAGTGTATTGCACACATGAATTGCTGCTGCCTTTATCTTCCCTTTGTTCCATTTGGAGATATTAGGTGTCAGTGTGTGATTTTTATCCAATGTTATGCAATGTTAATATTCAGAACTGATTTGTAAAGAAAAAAAAAAAAAAAGAATATCTGACCTTCTCCTGTCTTAGTTTGTTTCTCTTTAACCCGACAGGCTGTAAGATTAAGGCGCTTCGAGCCAAGACCAACACCTACATCAAGACTCCGGTGAGGGGAGAGCAGCCTGTCTTTGTTGTGACAGGGCGAAAAGAGGATGTGGCAATGGCAAAGAGGGAGATCCTGTCTGCAGCTGAGCACTTCTCTCTTATTCGAGCCTCTCGGAACAAGACGGGCCCGCTGTCTGCGGCCACTGGTCCAGGGACCCCCTCTCTACCTGGACAGACCACCATTCAGGTCAGCAAGCGTATGAGTCGCTCATATATCAGGAAAATTCTTACACAATTAATCAACTTAAAAGTGTAATGTATGTTAACTCATGTTAACTGTCACATTGTTTATTAAAGGTTAAATATTGTATGTGTCTTTTCAACCCTACAGGTGCGGGTACCATATCGCGTCGTAGGCCTCGTTGTCGGTCCCAAAGGTTGGTCTGCAATTTTTCCTGTAGTCCTATAAACATTTTTTGCTTTCATTGCTTGGCTCCATGTTGTAAAAAGATCATTAAATTTCAGCTTTGACATTTGTTTCGATGGCACACCCCCGTCTAGTACAAATTTAAAATGGAGCTGTGGCTAATGATTATCTTGGTCTATAAAATGGGGAAATTCTTATCAATTTCCCTGAGGGCATCTTCAGATAAATTCTTTTTTCTAACATCCAATCCAAAACAGTTTGTCCTCACATATTACTATAAATGACAAAGAAATTCAACAAATACTTATATTCACCATCAACAAAAATAAATTGCTTTTAAATTAATGTAACTTGTCGACTACAAAATTAATCAACTAATATAGTATGTACAAAGGCAGATTGTCATTTTAAATGTGTGTAATTACAATAACAATTGTTTCATAATGGCAGAAAACATAATTTCCTCATTAGACTAAAGATAAAGAGAAAATCTATATTTAATGATGCTGGTTTTATCCAACTAAAGAACCATCAGAACTGAAAGTATGGCATTATATTTTACATGTGAAAATGATTAAGATGCTTCTTTGATTCTGATCAAATGAGCTACATTGGTTTAATACACCAGACCATAGTTTTTTTTTTATTATTTCTTTTGGAACATTTAAAGGAAATTTTGACTTCTCTAATAAACCACCTCATCAACGGAGGAAAAGAAGCTTATAAAATAATTTTAAAGGGTTTAAATATGCCCAGCCCCACTTCAGAATGTTACATTTGGCACTTAAAGTCTTTAACCCTTGCCCTGTTGACATTACCACCTGGGTGTCAGAGATTCCTGGGGTTGATTCAAAAATTGAACTTTAGCAGTTCTCAACCATGTGCTATTAGGCTGGAGAGGTTGAGGTAACAAGTAAAAATAACATCAAGTTTGAAAATTGTGAAGAAACGCCGCGTCACACTCAGAAACGAACGGTAGTATGGCGTCACAGTAATTATTATTTGGTGTTGTTGACATTTCAATGTCACTGTGCCTCAATTATGGCATGTTTTTTTTTGTTTTGTTTTTTTTGTGAATTTTTTTTCCAAGCATTGCATTGGCATGTTAGAAGGTTCCCACATTTGACTTAAAGTAAAGGTCTCATGGTTGGGTGGTATGTGCTTTAGCCAGCTGAGTCACTGGGATGGCCTGCAGTGCTATAATTATTGCACAGTTTAGCTTCTTCAAAATAAGTCTATATGCTCAAAGCCCGATGGGACCTAAAAACTGGTAGCTGGATTATAAGTAGAGTGGCTCTTCCAGAAAGATTGAACTTCTGTTTCTCTGTCTAATATCACTGCATTGACTGTTTTTTTGTTTTTTTTAAAGGAAAAAAAAATATATCATGCTGTCTTCTTGAGCCAATTTGTCAACATGACACATTTAGGTCAAGCAGAAGAGAAGCAATAATGATGTTCACAGATCTTTCCACATGTTTTTTTTTCTCCAGCTCCTGCATTCAGTACTGTTGACATTTCCTTTTTTTTTTTTCCTTGACCCTCAACTATTCTATTTTTCTGTTTGACATGCTTGGGTTTCTCAGAATTTCTTTTAACCAACAATGGTTTAAGTATGTAAGGGTCTTGGTCTGGTTATTTGTTTCAGGGGCAACCATCAAACGTATTCAGCAACAAACCCACACCTATATTGTGACGCCAAGCCGTGACAAAGAACCAGTATTTGAGGTCACCGGGATGCCAGAGAACGTGGACCGGGCGAGGGACGAGATAGAGGCGCACATTGCCCTCCGCACAGGAACCTGTGGAGGCATCGAAGCACCCGGTGTAGACAACAACGACTTCCAGTTTAACGGGACAGACGTCAGCTTTGATGGTTCTGCAGTGCCGGTAGGCCTGAGGGAGGCTGGGTGGCTTCACGCTGGTGCATCATCACAGGGCGGTGGTGGCTTGCTGCCAATGAGCCTTAATGGTACCCAGCAAATCAATAGCAATACTAACAGTGGTGTCAGGATGTCTTCCACATACCGCAACGACAGCTCCAGTTCCTTGGGCAGCGGCTCAAGCTCAGCCGATTCTTTCCACGGCAGCGGCAACGGTAATCGAATGGCCGACTTCAGCCCGACCTGCATGTTCAATGCGAACGCCAACAACAACAACAACAACAGTAACGGTGGCAGTGCAAGTTTCTGGTTCGGCGAGAGCCTTCTCTCTGTGGGGTCTGAGGAGCTGGCTAGCCTGGGAGGTGGAAGTTCCTCATCAGGATTCGATCCATTAACCATCTCCACTGCCCAAGGCTCGCTCCCCGGTGTGCAGCCGCAAATCTGGAGCCCCTTTGTAGATCACCAACCCCTCCAGGGGACTCGTCAGTCTCAGGTAAGTTCAATAGGAGACTGCAACAGTGAGACTGAACTTTAGGCTTTGTATCTTCATTGAAGACAATATGGGTTCCTGGTGTTTGTAGTTTATCTTTAATATGTCAGCTGAGGGGGCTGCATTTTCCTTTTAAGGGTTACAAAAACATCATTAAATTTGTGTTTTAAAAGGTGCAGACAACCTGGTGATGGTAATGGACGGATTGGGTAGCTGGTAATCCTTGAAACTTAATTTTAATTGAAATATTTGACTTGTGGGTAGTCTATGCAGTGAACTTTGTAACTGAGCTTCAAACTTGAATGCTGTGTTTCTGGTGATGGTCATCTAATGACTGTTGACACTGTTGTCTCCAGACCAGTCAGCCTGGGACCCCCCGGCTTTCTCCAATCATCTCTGGGACAGAAGCCTTGGAGCACCCTCAGGCCCAGCGTGTTCACCGAGGCCCACTTGGCTCTGTTGGGACCCTCGATGCACACAGGTTCCCCTCTTACAGCTCCACCTTCTCCTCCTCCAGTGACAGCACTGCCTCCTCCTCCTCTCCTCCCGAATCCTCCCTTTCTTATCGGCCAGGGCTTGGATCAGCAGTGAGAGGACAGGAGATCTGTATCCACTGTATGGATAACCAGGTGATTGCTGCCTTGGTTCCTTGCGGCCATAACCTCTTCTGTCTCGATTGTGCCACCCATATATGCCAGGGTCCAGATGCCGCGTGCCCTGTGTGCCTGTCCCCGGTCACACAGGCCATTAAGCTCCGCAACATGTGATTTTAATTAATTTCCCTTGCTTGCTGATAAGGGGTCAGCTTTCTCCAAACACTTCCAACTTATAACATGTGTGGATATATTACAAACTGACCCCAGATCAGTGTTAGATTGGTCCTCACCCTGGTTTTGTCCAAGCTGGAGTTTGTTTGGTAAAGGTGGGGAAGGATAGCTGAATAAGATGAGGAATGATGCGTATTTAGGGCATAGGTTAGGGTGTTCGGCCCATTCATGTGCCTGTTATTGTGAAGTCTTCTTCCTTGATTAATTAATGATCAATGGGAGGGTTGAAAACCCTCTTTGTAGCATTGGGTGGGTGGGGGTGGGGGAGTCTTTTTTTTTTTTTATCCATTTAAACATTAGTTATCACTTTCTGCCTACCTATTTTTTTTATTGCATTGTTAATGTAATTTGAATTATATTAGACATATGGCATTGGCTTTTGGGTTTCTCAGAAGTTTTATCCATTTTCTTTTCTTTTCTTTTTTTTTTTTTTTTTTCAGTTTTTGCTGCTGCGGTTTAATTTTTACATGTTGAATTACGGCCCAGCCCTTTAGCCGCTCTTTTATTGTGCTCATGACAGGAAACTTTCAGGAAAAAGTAAGAGGTGAGCATGTTTACATATGAGCCCCACATATAAATATGTATAAGTTAAAAGTATATTCCTGGTTACCACAGAATTTGCCTCTTGTAAACTGGATCGGATGTAAACGTTTTTCTAGCGAATGCCACTCTTAGAACAAGTATTATCAGGCTAGCAATGTGTATCTGAGCTACTTTAAACAGGCTCTGATGTTTACAGGCTCTGTATCATAAATCATAATTTTTAGCACCACTGATATCAAACACACATTGAAACGTGTGCAAACACTCCCACAGTGTGGGTCCAAACTGCAAAGATGTTGCACTCCTACTGGCAACTCCTTGTTGTCTTCAGGTTTCTTTCCTTCCCAGACTAAAACCAACGAGTGGGTAACTCCTTTTTATACCAGGATGTTACCCTGCTTCACTATCGCCACGTTGCTTTGCATTTGTTCTTAAACAAAAATGTTTACGGTAAACTTGTGCCTAATTCTGCTCTAAGTAAACAAAAAGAAATGAGTGGTTCAGCCGACACATAGTGTTGCTCCGTCTTAAAAAACAAACTTGTGGCCTTTTTGGGAAGCCTCTAATTAAGTGACGACACTACTTATAAATCCAGAGTTTTGATTGAAACATCAAGCTGACAGACTGAGGTCTTAATGTATATATCCGAGTTCAATCTTTTAAATGATGTTGGGATGAATTGTTCAGTCACAGGCTTTTGCTTCCTTTTTTGTTGAGCCTTTTTTAAGTATCTACAATCCATTCTTATCTTTTAAGCGCCAAACACTCCCATTTTGTTAATGCTTTCACTTTTTAATTTCTCCTTTTTAATTTTTTGGGGGAAACAACGTGCTGGTGTTGAGCTAGAGATACTCACAGCATGTACCCTTGGTAACATTCCTCGCATTTAAAGTAAGTGGCTAGTTATTACACCTCACCTGGGAGACAAAAGAGCTGATGTTAAATTATGAACAAATCCCTGTACTGTACAGAAAACCTGCAGACTTTTTAGCTATTTAACATCTCTTTCTTTCTTGGACTTCTCCTACCAAGTGACCATCTCGCTGCAGCCATTTTGAGTCCTTATTATTAAGCAGCGAGAAAAATACTCATATTAGGATGCAAAAATTGGGACGAAGGCAGCCCGTGAGTTTACCATTTTGTTATTTAATTCCATGTCTTGTCTAAAAGGCCTATGCAAAGTGCTAACTACTCGAGGAAGCACTAGATAAATGAAACTCTCCTGGTTTTAATTACAGAGCTCAAACTGTCTTGGGTTTAAACTTGCAGACAGATTTTTTTTCAGTCAGGGTAACTGTCACAACCTGCTATAATGCGTTGATCAAATTTTTCAGTGGTATACACGTTGATTCTCATGTTCCATCATGTTGCTGTCCTTTGCCCTACTAAGCACAGCCTTTCCCCCATATCTTATCACTTATTGACGAGATGGGACTCCAAACAAATTCTTTTTTACCCCTCCATTTCCAAATGTGCATCTGTCTTTTCTTCTACCCAAAAAAGTGAAGAACGGGTACAAATTTGTGAAAAATCATCTCAGATTTTTAGCTTTATTATTTAACACCAGTGTCTTTAGACTTAGGTTTTGCAGAACTGAACGAGTTGTTGGACATTTGGAAGGGGACGCACCTGGAATGGATTCATCTCAGACTGTGGCGACACTACAAAAGGTCAATACTGTTGCTTTTACTGTGTGGACATTGGACTGCAGTCCCTTCTGGCATTCCAGCTGTAAACAGTATTTGGGAGTTATTCCACTGCTTTAGTTCTGTTTCCTAAATACCGCCTTCTTTTGGATGACCGAGCCGTCTTGAGGAAACGGAACCAAACGAGTCCCAAAAGTGCAAAAAAAAAAAAAACCCACGCCATCTGCTTCTGCCCTCTCTGTTCTTCTCTCCGTCCTTTTTACATTTGACTTCTCTCTGATCTACGAAGGGTCGATCTCTCTGCTCTTTTTCTCCCTCTGAGGGAATGCAATACACCGTCGGCCCTCAGCTTATTGACCTGAACCTAATAACATTTGTGTGTTATGTATTCTATAGTATTGCTGTTAATGACTGATAAATATACAGATTTTTTTTATTTTGTTACATTTCATATATATACATAAATATATCTATATTAAAATGTTTACAATAAGATTTTAAATTTTTTTTTTTTTAAAATTACCTCTGAGTGATTAAGTGAATGAAAAGTTGGAAGCTCAAATGCTGCAGAAAGGGTGTCAATGCTATCTGCTTGTAGTCTAGTTATTAGTTTACAGTATTGATAATAGTATCGATAGCTGTGTTTAACCTAGTGGAAAATGGAATGTACATCGCGAGCATGTCTTCATAATGTAACGCCAATGTAAATATCCAACTGCAACTGTAAAAAGGCCAAGGATTCAAGCTGCCTGCCATGTCTGTACGTCACCAAATTAAGAACGGTATACTGTAAAATGAATCTTAGATTATCTCTATATAAATACGTACGTCAAGTTGTACCAACAGTTCAAAGTATTTGCTAATTTTACTACACTTTTGTTTTGTATATGTAGGGGGAGTCTTATGGCATATAAATTCTTCAAATTGAGTCAGGAGTTTAAAAGCAGACTATATTTTATAACGGCCTTTTAAGTTATTGCGGCCAAAGCACTGATATTATATATTTGCTGTAAAGAGAATTTAAGAGTTTTATTTTTCTGATATTAAAGTTACTTAATAAAGACGGTTTCATTTAAAGCCAAGTTGGACTATTGTGATTCACTTATGTAAAATATATTTTGGATTTCGAGAACATGATGCTGCTTTTTGAGGAACTGAGTGTCTGTTTCACCACTTTACAAGAAATTTTCCCCTTTGTTATTATAGTTTTAACCGAAGCCCGACAATTTATTTGCGTTAGTATGTTAGATTCCTGTAGCACTTGGTAACATGATCCTGGCACCATTTCTACATGAGTGTGGCTTCTGTGTTAGGTAGCAATAATTTCCACAGATCAAAATGAGGTTTAGCGTCATGGCTGATGCAGGACCGGTTGTGTGAAGAAACCTGTTGAGATTTTTACGTTGTAACGGCAGCTAAAAGACCAGCTTGCAGTAACAGTTTGCATCCCAAATGCAGCTCTAATACTGAAGGTAATTTCTGGGCAGAATAAACATTAAGTGTCTTATGACTATCTGCAAAAATCCAGCCATTACACCTACAGTTGTGTGGGTGTGGAGACTGATTAGGCTTTAACACAGGTTGTATGTGGGTGAAGCAATGCGAGAATTAAACTGAGTCACCAGCGTCCGTTTTCTTGACTAAAATTAGCCTTTTTTTCACAGCAGGCATTTTGACTTGCCACTGTGAAAAACGCACTGTAATCATAGCTGTCCTTTTATTTAAATGTTTCATAGAGTTAAATGGACCATGAATATCATCAATTTCCTTTTTTTCCCCCTATTTTTTTAACAGATGCCAGTGTTGGCATGTGAATGACTGAATTCTCTCTCACTCCTCTGCTGGACTTACTCAGAGAGGAGAAAGCAGGAAATAGAAAGACGTGTCCCGGTGGAGGGAACTGAGCACACAAGGTGCAAAGACCTGGATGAAACTACATGTTTTATTTTCCCTAATTAAAATGCCAAGTTAGGCAGCTTTAGAGTGCTGAGAAAACTCATGAAAATTGCACACATGCCAGTCCTGGTGGAAATTTCTATCTTTCATTGATTTTATCAAAGGTGTGGGGCAAAATGTCTCGGTTACACCTCTTTAACAGCAGCCCCTGCAGCACGTTTCATATACATGCACCAACTGAAACACGCCCAGATATAAAAAAACCCCCCAAAACAAGTCTCTTGGAGTCATGACCTAAACCAAACAGGAAGTTGTCCAGTTTGGTCATTTTTTGAGATTTTCCTACAGCTTTATTGCAATTCACTTTCAATTTGGTCGGTGCAATCTGGAGAAAAATCTTTAGTAGCTTTTCATTGCACAGTGAAGCCACGGTGGGATGGGGAAGGGGTGGCAAGGTTCGATGCTTTGCCAGGAATAACAAAACTGTGGATGTTTGGTGAGTGTCTGGTCCTGAAGAAACCTACATATCAATAATTAACAAAGTAATTTCATGACTTTCTCACTTTATAAGTTCTGTTTACTCATGGGCAAACCTTTCAAAATCATGAAAAATGCTTGATTGATAAATTAGTTATTAATTTAGCTGGTGAATTTTTAATTTCTGTCCAGACACTGGTGGAAGAAGAGAGGGTGAGGTCAGTTTTCCAACTAGCTTTGGGAGCTTTTATGCTGCTGTCTGGGGTTAGTTAGAATTTGTTACGTTTGGAGGTCAGTTAATTTAAAGTTTGTAAGTTTGTGTATATAATTATTTTGGAAGTTTAAGGTTATACTAATTTTGGTCTTGATTATGGATCTGAGCTGCAGATATTTTAAAAACTGGTGACTTTCGATTCCAGATTCCTGCATCAGGCCTTTGAAGTTAACAGATTGTTTAAAGGTGGGATTCAGATCAGTGCCCATGTGTGGTACTGAGTTGTGGAGCTTGAAGCTCGGTGTGTACTTGAAGGGTGCTAGAGAGGAATTCAACACCTACTTGACTTTCCACCAGGCTGTTGGAGTTTCAGCCAGTCTCCCTTTAGGGGGCCGGTGTCATATCACGCCCTGATGGGCATGGAGGCCCATTCAATGCTGCTTCAACATTTAATTTAATGTTCACTTTTCTCATCATCATGACTGTTATAAAATGTCTATTGTGAAAAGGGGCCCATAGGTACCTATAGTTCTACTGGCTGAACATTCAACCATTCAGAGAAAAACAGACTTGGAGAACACAACTCCATTTCCTTAAGTGAACTCTCACACTCTCTTCAGCCTCCTGTAAGTGATATAAAAACATCTGTCCATTTTAAAGTGCAACAGAATGTGTCTCTGCTAACAGAATTCAGCTCTTTCAGTAACATATAATCATAAAATATTCTGTTTCTTGCCACTCACATAATTGTGTGAAAATAAATCCCCA
>KV751330.1:13080126-13095032 GCA_001698575.1 Mola mola | reverse complement strand
CTTTGACAATAGTTTTCAAATCATAGTGGGAACAAAGGAGAGACAGAGAACAGGGCAAAGCAAATATATAAGTGGATGATTTCTTGTGAAACCAGCCCCCTAATTCAATAAACCTTTGACAAAACCAATGTCTTGATCCATTTCAGCAGTAACCCACAAAGACAGTATTGTTAAAAGAAAGCAACAGACATAAACATAAAAACATCTAAACAAATCACTGGAAAAACAAAAACATACTGTTTAGTGTGAAAAAAACATAACCACCTGATGGTGGTTAAAAAGTTTCCATTCATTATGAATGTGTGTCATCTATAACAGATACCTTTAAAAGCAGAATAAAATCAAATTTAATTCAATACCTGCACCAGAGAAAACCTGCTTGTATCTCAGATTTTCTGCAAAAACAACCCGTTATTACAATTAAAATGGATCTTTTTTACTGGCTGCTCCCCTCTATGAGCCTCTAATGCTGCTTTCGCAAGCTAACCAGACACAATACACCATTATCACCAGTATCACCAGTATAAACCAGAGGGATTTACAATGAGGCAAAGTCCAGCAAGCTTTCTTTGGGAGAGCTGGCTCGACAAAGCCTGAAGCTCAATTCTGACATTTTCAGTATCACTAATGTAGTTAACTTTATTAACTCAAGGATTTCTGCCTCAGATTCTGCACCTGTTCACAAAAACAGGCATTCATTGCCTCATTTTACTCTTCTTCACAAAATGAACTAATCAAGTGCCGCGTTCTTCATTCAAGATGGAGGAACTGCTTCAGAAAGATGCTGATTTTGAAATTAAACTTGTGGTAAAAGGTGTGTCATTTTATTTCTGACCTGGCAACTGCATGTTGTAACTCAATAAATTCGATACTTCAGGTTTAGATATTGTTAGGGTCTGACACAGTCACAAATCAAGGTGAAATTGTTATCAATAACTGAACATTATCTGTGATAAAGGCCAATGGATGAATCAATGATCAATCCATTTCCATAAGCAGAGTTCTTTTGACTGCAGCCAATCAGAAACATGAAACCACCCGGAGTGGTCTACAGCTCTCACGTGTTCATCATTCCTTTAATGTGTGGAGGATACACTGTGAAAATGTTAAAGGTCTTATTCTGAGTTCAGTATCAGTTACTATGGTGATCTAACAAGGTTTAAAGAGGGATATTTAAAAAGTGGATTTAGACTCAACATTCCACACTTCGCAGTACCGACCACTGGTGCTAGTTCCTGCTATGCTCATAGTCCAATTTTTCTATGGAGTTTAGAGGATGTCAAGGTATAACAGGGGTCTATTTGCCATGCAGTCATTTACATGCCTTTCAAAAAACAAATTATTTCTCTGGATTAAAGAAATGAAAGGAAAAAGAAAACTCTGTACCATATGCGCCCTACAGATGCTTGTAGAGAGAAGTGAAGGTGCCTTTAGTGTAACATGTTTACACTACAAATGCATCAGGATGTTATTCTCCTACACAAAATATAACACAACCTATTCACTCCCGTATTTATATTGCCGGACTATCACCTCTTACTGAGTTTAAAGAGAAAAAAAGGTGCTAAAAACACAACACACAATAAAAATAAAGAGTAGCTTTATGAAATCAAGACATTATATGAATATTTCTGGGAAAATGTATAAAAATCTGTTATCTGTCAGTAAAGTATACTCAGGAAACCTGGACTGGATAATGTATAGACATCATAAAATGTTCAAGCACAATGATTCTGAGCTACTGTGAAGGCTGTCGGGTGTCTCGGAGACAGGAAACAAAATTAACACCAGTCAAACGGTGCTAAAATATGCAAGTGGTTGGTAGATTCTTGTTTGCTCCTCGGCCAGAAATAAATAATGACAATCTATTGGGTGGCTGGTCATAAAAGGTGATAATTTTGCACGCTGTTTGGATATGTGGTATATATTTACATTTAGAGTTAAAGATTTACAGCCTGTTTGAGAGCAGTAGGTGCTTTGGTTTACCAAAACGTTGATGAACCCTGTCAACTGTACTGTCATTACGTTGCGGACATGTCACATCAGCTGTTTTATTTTGTTTTTTACCCCTCAGCATGATGGGAGAATTTGAACAGTCTGCAAGTGCATGAGAGATTCATCCTCTGGTAGCATTAAAGTGGCTGTTGGTGCTTATCGGATAGTAGTTTGGGTTTTTTTACAGAATATCATAAAGAAATTCTGGACAGTGCTCAAGGTGTGTCAAACATACCTCAAAGGATTTTGTCACACTGGCCTGCTTTACTCTCACACCTTTTCCGACATGCACAACAACTGAGGAACGATAAAGCTCTCAGTCCAGAGGCTGCAGGTCTGCTATTGGCATCGTATGCAGAACCTCATCCAGGAGCTGCAGAGCTCTGTGCAGGTGGATCTCAATCCAGCAGGGGGTCTCCTTGATGCTTTGGCGGGGGTAGTCGGGCCCCCAGCCCTTAACAAAACTCATCCTGAGGATACACAGCCTCCGCAGGTCGTCAACCCCGATACCGGCCGCTGCTGACAGACCTGAGAAGACGGTGGGAGAGGGAGTCATGGTCAGGCCAGTGGGTGAAACAAAATCAGTATCAGATGTGCTTTCAAACCTGAGGGGACAACCAAGTCAATTATAGTAATTCAAGAATCAAAAGGTTTTCTTCGACTGTGAATGAAGTAAATTGAATATTTTTAGGATTTGAAATGTTGACGAAAGCAGCAATGTGAACATGTTGAATCAGCACTGGGAAATATTAATTGATATCTTTATTATTTTATGAAATGTCAAAAGAGAAATTCAAGTCTTTAATCTCTGCAATAGAAATGGTTCACCAGTGACCATCTGGGTATTTCTGTTTATTGTGTTATTTCTTGAAATGCTTTATATCCTTAAAATCTGTACAAGCAAAGTTAAAAGGTTATAGGAGTCAGACCATAGTATGTGATGAAAGTTTTTGTTTTTTTTACCAAAACATGCACATAACATTGATCCAAAAGATTCCTAAACTAAGAAACAGGAAAAACTAAATTCTTAGGACTCCAAAACTAACATTTGTATTCACATTTTTTAGTCTGAGATACATTCATTTTTAGGAGCAGAATGCAAAGTTTTTATAATTTTACTGGCAGGTTTTGGACCGAGTGTTAATGTAATTATGTCATCACTACTGGTCAACACTATGACGGAAAAGATCAAATCCTTAGCTTATTAGCTTGCGGTTTTAACTTTACATAAACTCATGCAAATAATATTGAACCTGTTTTAATTGAGTTAAGACAAATAATTGATAACAGAATATTAATGTGAACTGATAAACATTTAGCAGCCCTACAAGCACTTGTAGGGCTGCTAAATGTTTGGCAACTAGACATCTATTGTCCAGTAGGAATCAATACAATCTTACTATAATCTCACATACTGCTGTAATATCAAATTATCTTTACTAAAGCACACTAAGGGTTTTTTTTTTTCATTTGAATCCAAATTAGGCTGAACCTCTTTCTGAGGACTTCTCTTTATATCCATCTGCATCACAACCACTGCCCTGCTCCCTGTACTCCCTCCTGTCCCTCAGTGTGACTGAGTATCTGTATGAGCAGCTGTAGTATCTTACTGATAGCCGGAGCTATTCCTCCCACTGATCCAGGTCCTGGTATATTTCCAGCCACGGCAGCTGCTTGGGCTGCGGCTGCCGCTTGAGCTGTAGCTGCCTGCTGCTGCATCTGTCTGTGGCACTGACGGAGGTCGAACACCTGGCAGGAGAGAAGAGACGTTTAAAGGGTGTAGATCCAGCAGTGAAGCACAACTGCTGTGAAAAGTCAATACAGAGCAGAATGCCTGAGCAGATGGTATAGAAAAGGATGTTTGCCCTCTGCACGCAGAACATCTTATGAAGAGTCAACTTTGAGTGATGTCGTCTTTTACATCAGTTCAGTGACGCCCACCTTGATGTAGGCGCTGGGGTAGATTTTGTGAACAGCGTCCCCAGGGGCTCGACCCGCCTCCCTGTCCAGGTAGTAACTCTGAACAAAGACAGCATGGTCGCTGAGGCATCGAACCCACACGTCCCCCTCACCCCTACACTCGAGCTGAATCCCTTTGCCGATGTGAAGCCTGGGAGAGGACAGCAGGGAACAGAAGAAACAAGGAAAGAATGAATGATAACAGCACCATGTGGGACTTTGGTTACATTCAACCATGTCCACTTAAAAAGATGCAGAAAAATAGGTTGATTTTGAAAGAGTTAATCTTAATGTTTTAACATGCTCGTTGCATTGTGCAGAATAAAGAACATGCCGTTCCAAAGGATCGTGGTCAGAGTAATAAGAAAAACTAACAATACTGTATTTAAGGTTCTAATCAGATGGGCCACAGTCCCACAAGTGGTAAAAAGAACAAATGTACGTGTCAACAAACAGGTCTGGGCTTTAAAATGATGTATTGATGATCCACATGCTGTGCTAATGCTGCTATGTCTCAAATATGTGGAAACAAGTAATGCAATCAAAACAAGCAGGTAAAAAAATGAACTTTCCCTTAACTTTTTTTCCTACATAGATACAGATATATTGGTATCGGCTTGAATGTTATTAATGTCAGGGGGTTTAAAAAAAAAAAAAAATGGTTTAAAGAACCCAAAAGAAACGGATTAGCTGGTTTATATTGAATTTCCAGTAAAGGTTACTGTATCAATGCACTGCTGTCACTTATGACAATGTTCATTGTTAATCCGTCAAATATTCTGCTTCTGTTTCATATCTTTGCAGCAAATGTCAGATCAACTCACTTGAGGAATGAATGCCAAAAAATCTGCACGTTTCTACTCAACATTGGTATAGGTGTCAGCTCCAAAAAATGAATATCAGGCTCTACATAAAAGCACATATCACTGCAGTTATGGAAGCCTATTTCTTACAAAAGGGGCTCTCTGGTTACATTACATCACAAAGCGGGTTAACAGTAACAATTTAATTTATGCTCTGATACTGAGGGTGACTGGGTCACTACCTTGCTCTCTCGATGGCCTCAGTGCGATGCACATTGCTGAGCTGGCCTAAACAGAACCGGTCCCCTCCCGAGGGGTCAACATAACCGTCCACTGTCACGATGGGGCAAGATGACGGCACCTTAAAAGTCTCCCCGACTTGAACATCCATCTCAAAGTAGGCGATGGAGCACCAGTAGTCAGGAGCTGAAACAAAGGCATGAACCTGATGTAAATGCTTTCTAGATCTAACTGAGCAGCAGTGTCGAATGAATTTACAAATTTTCTAATATATCTGATCTGAAAAACGTGTGCAAGGTTCATATGTGAGTGGTTGTGTCTTCTCACCTGGATGATTAGATATGGGAGGCTGAAAGGCGAGCTCATTATGCACAGGCCCTGGAGAAAAATGCAGCGCTTACTCACTTTTAAAATAATTAAATACCTGTACAGAACTTTGTGCCGGCATTCATTTTCAGTTGTTTCAACATGACATACTCACAGTAGTGTGCTGGATGTGGCACTGGAGGATGGTGCTGCAGATGACCGTTGGTGTGGTGGGATGTGTTGGGAGTGAAACTGCTGTTTCCAGGCCAGGTTGAACTGGCACCTGGGAGGATAAAGGAACAGAAGTCAGAGATCCATGGACCAAAAGAGCACACATTCAAAGATATGTTACAGTCGTCCATCACAAAACTTCAGCAGAAATGCCCTTAAAAAGTCAGAGACAATAACCTGACAAACACTACTGTATCTTACTGCCTGATCCAGCAGCAATGCCAGGGAAAGAAGACACGGTGGCAGAGGTGGAGGCCTCAGCAGGTGGGAGCAGGTTTGGGGGGGTGAATGGCTCAGATGTAGCTGGTCGGCTGCTAGATGGTGGATGCTGGATGGTCTGGGTGGAATGCCCGCCCTTGATGGAGGGTAAACTATGTGACCCGTCAAAATCATATTCATCCTTAATTATTGGTCCCGGCAAGTCTGCGGACCAAGAAAGGGAAAAAGCGATAAAACAGACTACATTTACTGCCAGCTTTTCATTTACGTACCTGTGTGATACAGACTGTGTCTAAACTGGATGACTCTAAAAACCTACGAGCCTCTCATACAGTTTATTAGATTTTAAAACCATGAGATGAAACTCACCGATGCCAGGAGACACTCTCTCATAGTGATGTGGGTTGACACACACATTGTCACACTTGAGGTCAAAGGCATACTGGCAGTATTTGACGTGCTTCAGTTCATTCTTGTGCAGGTCAGGCCACCGCCACAGCCGGGCATAAATAACATGAGGGAATCCTTTACGTCCGGCCACCTGGGAACAACAACAACAACAACAACAACAACACAAAGTGAGAACACAGGAAAACAGATTTCAGTGAGATGGACATTCACTGTCCTGACGTGTGACCTTAAACAGTATTGAGTCAATTCCTGGAATAAGACTTCTTTTCCACTGCTGTGGTTCGTGGCAGGTCTAACTAGAGAAAAACTGGTCTAATACTTAAAAATGAGCTCCAGCATAGCTGTGGTCTAACCCAGACAGATTTCCTGAGTCGTCTCACTTTTTTCCTTTAAGTCCAATCATGTTCATTTTTGTGCTGAACTGATGAATATTTAATTCTAGAATCATCACATTTTTCATCCAACAAAGCTGAAACAACACACATTCTTCAACCAAACATTTAAAAACTTTAGTGGTTTTCAGCTTCACAAATATGAGGATTTTCCTGCTTTTCTTTGCAATAAGGTATTAACTAAATATCTTTAAATATCATTGATACATTTGGCCAAATCAACCAAGCGATGTGAAGATATACTAGTGCAACTCAAAACGTAACATATCATGAGAAATTTCCTCTTATTTTTAGCATTTAAAAAGTTAAACTTTCATATATTCTTAATTGATTAAACTGTAGCTGTAGGCCTTAAATGTTAAAATTTAAATATTAAAAAGCATTTCATTTGCATACAATACATTAAATGTTAATTTTCTTAAACAACTGATAAAAATCATGATATTATATTATTTTGAGATGCACTAATATCACTATATCATGACATTTATTTTTCTAAAATAATGTGCAAATAAATTAAGTAATCACTACTGAGGAGTAGAGAAAAAAATAACCCTCATATATATGTGACTGCATCTGTCATGTGAATGACCTGGATGAGGGCACCATCCTACCTGTAGCCGTCCGTCCAGTGTCCTCTGAATAGTCACACACTTGCTGGGATGAGCTCCATTGGTGGTGATGGCTGTGATGAGGGAGTCAAGCTCGTCTTTCTTCTCTTTCAGCTTTTTCACCAGGCTCTCAATGGCCCGTTTGGCAAACGTCTCGCTCTCCCCACCCTGCCTGTGGCACATCAGGCTGTGCACGATGCTCAGGCAGGCGTCGTTGCTGGTGGGTGCGTTGATGATGGACATCCTGATTTCCGGCACTCTCGGCACTCTCTCAGAAAACGTGTGTTTTTGACACACATAACACACTCACACTGTTTCACACATTTTTCTTTCCAGATTTGACAAAAAAAGAAAAAAATCCAGCTGCAGATGCTGTGAAATACTTCCTCATCAGGAGTCAAAGGTGACAAGATCTATAAAAAGAGGGAATAACATGGACGTTTTCAGTGATGAAATGGTTTCTGACAGAACACAAAGAGGTGCTGGGAAGATAGAAAGTAAGTAGCTTTGTGTGCTGTCAAGACTGTCAAAAGGTTTAATTTTGATTAAAAGCTGTTAGCAGCTATGTTACTACATTGGCTTATAAGCAATGCTGATGGACAGACTGACAGATGAGGTCAGGCAGGAATCGATGATGTTTGCAGATGACATTGTGATCTGTAGTGAGAGCAGGGAGCAGGTGGAAGAAAACCTGGAGAGGTGGAGGTGTGAGCTGGAAAGAAGAGGAATGAAAGTCAGTCGTAGCAAGAGAGAATACATGTGTGTGAATGAAACGGAGACAAGTGGAACAGTGAGGTTACAGGGAGTAGAAGTGGAAAAGGTCCATGAGTTCAAGTACTTCAGGTCAACTGTTCAGAGCAACGGGGAGTGTTCTAAAGAGGTGAAGAAGCAGCTGCAGGCAGGGTGGAGATAAGTGTCAGGAGTGATCTGTGACAAAATACTAGCAGCAGAAGTGAAAGGAAGGTTTGCAAGAGGGTAGTGAGACCAGCGATGTTGTTTGGTTTGGAGAGGGTGGCACTGACCAAAAGACAGGAGGCCGAGTCAAAGATGTTGAGATTCTCTTTGGGAGTGACGAGGATGGACAAGATTAGGAACGAGCACATCAGAGGGACAGCACAGGTCGGGCGTTTTGGAGACAAAGTGAGAGAGGACAGATTTAGATGGTTTGGAGATGTGCAGAGGAGAGACAGTGGATATATTGGTAGAAGGATGCTGAAGATGAAGCTACCAGGCAGGAAGCAAAGTGGATATTCATGGATGTGGTGAGAGAGGACATGCAGATAGTTGGTGTGAAAGAAGATGCAGAGGACAGGGAGAGATGGAGGAGGATGATTCGCTCTGAGAAAAACCTAGGTGAAGCCGAAAGAGGAAGCAGATTGGTATTGGAATTATGACGTCACTCCTCTCGACAGTCCACCGTCGACTTAATGATATCACGAAGCAGCATTTACAGTTAAGACTACAAGCATTAAAATAAAGATGAAATGGTCGCGTCTTGTCCTTGCTAACGTTTACCGGGTACCGACGCCACACGCTGCTCGTCTTCAAAATAAAGCTAATATGTACCTACCTACGTATATATAGAACAAGTGCGTATTTTATTCCTTACTTTGTCTCCCATTCCAGTCCATTCTATTCGTATTTTACCGTCATATTGTCTGTTTGGAGCGTATTTATAGCATATTGGGCCTCAATGGTGGTTTTATTTTGAAACCGTTACAGGAACTGTCCGTCGACATAAAAAACACCTGACCTCAGATTTACTACTGAACTGAAACAGATCAGTTAGCACGGATGGTCGTTATTAGCACGACACCGGGAAGTTAGCGCGCTTGTTTCTCGCCCACCTTGTGAAACAGAGACAGAACAATGTAATGCGGCTGTTAGGCTTTCGTTGTTTACTTTAAAGCTACGTGAAGTTAGCATGTGTGAAACTAGTTACCGTTACAGTTCGCCTCGCGGAACCCTCCTCACAGGCTTCAACAGTTGTCTACAACAGCGTTTGTGGGGGAAATAGTCCGTGTCCGCAAGCTTTAACCTTAACATCATCGGGGGTTCAGCGGTGAATCAAACCAGAGTCAAATCTCGGATTTCTTGTCGACCCGCTTCACGCGCCCCTCGCGCTGCGCTCGTCAGCGGTACGCATGCGCACTGAGCCGGGGCTGGTCCAACAACAATAACGGTGACACATGCAAACGCATACAGTGTCACACACAGGCCATGAAGTGCTTCCATTCATTAACGTCTTTTAAATATCACTACTGTTTTACACAAAAAAAAAATGTTGTACAGAATGTAGTTTGTCAGTCTCGTCAGTATTGAGTTATCTGGATTGCACTAAAAAACAAAAAACAAACAAACCCTGCACACCCAGCCATGTCTTGCTGGGCTCCTGGGACTGGTTGTTACGGAAAAATTTGGAGAAAGACAGAACAAAAAAAGGCTTATATCACGGATCTCTGATCTCTCTCTCTCTCCTTACACTGGAAATCCATTGCGGTAAAACAGATTTAAGATGCAATGGTTGTCACGTTTCAGACAAGAGCATCCTAATAACACTGCAGCAGGTTCTTTTCCACACTTTGCTCAAGCAAAGCTTGTTGTTTATGTATTATGAACATTTTTAAGGGTGTCACCAGAGTCCCATGACCTTTACTTCATGACTGAGAGGGAAATCTAAACATGCACTTACATTTTTCATCCAATATCTTCCAAAAGCAGTGTAGCTTTATCAATAAGGCCCTTTTAACTGAGATACATACCACGACATTATGTTCACAGGCCCACTTTTACATGCATTTATTGTATGTGTACTCATCAGTTAGTATACTGACATTCAGGGGATCCATGGACGCACTGTGTAGCAGTAATTTCAGAGTTTGAGAGGATTTAATGCGAAATGTAGCTACTTTTATTTGCTGTAATGCCCTTTGATGTTTTGAAAAAATAAAGATAAAAATATGAGCAAAGAGAGAAGCATTTACAGGTTTGGTCCATAATTTAGCTTTGTACAAAGAGAGAGTTATAAACATAGAACGTATGAAATGTAGAAGCTGCACATCACACATCACACATTGCAAACAATGTTTAGTTGTGGAAAAGTTGACTTTATTTCTCCCTGATTTTTTTCATTTTACCCTGAAAGCACTAGTGTAGAACCAAGAAGAAAAGGCGTGCTCACATACACATGCGGTATGCTGACATTTAAATGGAGCATTGATTAAAAATTGTTTATGATTTAAAATTACCCACTGACAAGTCACAAACATGATTGATTATCAGCTTCGGTAGCAAATGTATTTGGCACGCTCCCATAATTTAACTTAAAGCATCTATCTTCTCTCTTTCTCTTTGTTTCCATTTTTATCTATCCCTTTTAGTTCTTTCTTTAATCTAAATAACTTTAGAGGATGTCAAAGAGGCAACAATTTCTCCCAACTTTCAGTCTTTCCCTCCTTTTCACCGTGTCTCTTGCTCACATTAATTTGTGCTCATCTCTTGTTCTTTGACATTTCCATTTGGTTTGTGACAGAGAGGGCAAAGAGAGAGAAAAATCATATGTGAAACGTTCATTCAACTTATTTTTTAGACATATTGATTATAACAGTGAAGGACAAGATGATGAGCTCCTCTAATTGACCAGCAGAGGGCAGTAGCCACCAGCCTATAAACTCAGCTTGCGGCTATTACAACTGGGAGTATGTGATAAATTTGAAAGTTTTGTAACTTGGTGACTCTAGATATTTTACTATATGCACGGAATGAGAGGCAAGAAAAAAACAAAGGGAAAGCAAGCAAACAAAACAGTGCTGTGCCCATACCATATACTGTTGTCATGCACTGCTTGAAGCCAAATATCATACGGAATACATAAAGAGGTGTTTTAAAGCTACATTCCTCATCGAAAGGTTAACCTGAAGATTACAAATAAATAGAGGGTAAAATATAAAATGCTTTTCACTTGTTATTTCTGTCCTCCACTCTGTCTACATTAGTCTTTCTAGGTGCAGCGTGTCCGTGGCATTGATTAGTGCACAAAGTGCATGAAATAAAATCTAATTAAGATACTTCAGAGAAAAATAAGGTTATGTATATATACTGTAGGCCACCATCCAACATTTATTTCCCGCTAATATGCCATATTGCCTGCTCCAGTACAAACATACAGCTGCAGAAGCTTATTGGTGCTTTGCAGTCTTTCCTCACGCATATTGCTCAATTTTATGCGTGTCCATATGATATTCCTTTAATGTTTAAACCTTGAAGTAGTTTTAAATCGCTGCAAAACTGTAATGAATGTTTCTGTGTTCCCTTAATAGCCCTACAAATTCAATTTCACTTACTGAGGGTCCCTGAACGCTTAAAAATGCCAGTCACAGGAGCAGCTATGCATGTTCCACATTTTGGACATAATCTAAACATCAAAGTTGCTGCAAAATATTATCTACCATGAGGTGGCCATCAGATGTGCCTATTGACCTCATGACTGCACTCCATCCTGCGTTACATGTAAATGTAAATTTCGCAGATGTTTGTTAGGCAGCAGCCAGCACTTAAACTATGTGAAAATGATAAATGATAAGAAGAAACGGGGAATCCGTGGTCACGATTTTAAAAAGTACAGAGTAAATAATAGCTGTTGCCAGATATTAATGACACGTCAAAGCTGATTATGGTTGTAGCACAGTTTAATTATTGTGGAACAGCTGGTGGCTAAATGATTGGGAAAGCCCTTATTTCAAAAGTACCCAAACTTTCATAACAGCTAAAAAATCCTACGCTGCGATTGGCTGAAGCTGACTTTCTTCAGGGTCCTTGCTGAGGCGGATCAGGGCCGTTATACATCACCTTGACAGCCATCCCTTGGAGGCAAAACTGCTCTGTGGGTGTGTGTGTGTGTTGATGAATGTGTGGGCTCTGCACTGCTTTCAACAGACTCACCAACGTAAATAGGAGCAGGGCGAGCGAGGAGGGCGGGGGGAGTAAGTGATATGACGTGACTGTGAGGCAGATTCTGCTGAGGGAAAATAAAAACCCCAATATCAGATAAAGAGGCAGCAGCTTCCCAACTAAACACGCTGGTCCACTCTGTCATAACATCCCCACTTTTGGATCCTCCCACCATTCTCCACATTTAGCCGCCTTCTTCGTCCTCCGGCTCTTCTCCTGCACCTGTTGGCTCCTTATCGTCTTTCTTCTCATCTGTCCTCCTGCTGACTGAAGTCTCCTCCTATAGCTTAATTTTCTGACACAAGACAAAGGTAGAAATGTAGTGATTTTTTTTCGCAGCCGGCTGAAATGAACACTTGCTTACGCTGGTTCGCTGGCTGTCTGGAAAAGGACGTGGGATAGTTTCTGTATAACTGTTGCAGAATACAGAGTTTGCAAAGGTCAGATTTTTTAAAAAGTGTAATGACTTGGAAAAATTAAATGACTGATTTTGAAAGGCATTGCATCTGTGCTTAATTCTTCTGGCATGATGTTTAACAGGTGTTTGATGTGCTTATTCCACTTGGAAAGTTCCATATTCACTACTGGTAATGAAGGAGACTTGGCATACACCAGTTTAAACAGGAAATAAAGCTCTACTTTGATCCACTGAACAGACATGAAAATCAAAAAGCCATCAGGACGTTTTCAATTCCTTGAAAACCTCTCTTTAAATCCAAACAGCACGCCTCCTTCTTTCCTATTTTATTGTGTTTAACACATGTGCCCATGCGGATACTGTGAAAAGTGATCTTATCATAGAACAGCATACAATTATGTGCACTGCATATAAAAAGGATGAATGATAATAATTGAGGGAATAAAAAGGTTAGTTGGTTAGCTAATTAGGATAACATTAGCCCTAATGAGTTGTGAGACAATTTAGTCTCATGCTGGGATTCGAATGGTTCAGGCTCACTTTGTTCTAAAACCAAATCCCACTGTATGATTTTACACTTGTCCAGAAATCTGTACAAAGGTTTTGGGGAGTACGGAGCCGCAGGAACTGAGTCTCATAGTGTTTTTGAGCAGCAGCATCTTCAGAACTTTGAGGAGGTGCCGACGTTGTCATGTCACGGATTGTGCCTCACAGACAGCCACAGCTGACAAATAGAAAGACGGATGAGGGCACTGCTACTTCTTCCTATTGTACTACAATAAAGCCAAACTATCTGGGGTACGTGCCGCCATCTAGAGCTGGTGACATCATCAGCAACCCGCAGCTTCTCTGACTCTCATACATTATTTGGTTTTAACACACAGTTTGACTGCTATCAGCTCGTGTTTTTATCCAGGTGGTTTCCCAGTTCCAGATTGAAATATGACAAGTGAGGTGACGTTTTCCCAAAGAAGATGGACCTCTTCTGGGCCCGTGTAACACCTCTTCCGTGGCTCCAGAGGATGAACCCTAATGCTATAGCACCTTGCATAAGCCTTGCAAACGACATTACCATCATTCATCAGCAAACATCAGGGAGCCAAACAGCACTGCTGTGCGGGACAGACGCTCAGAATAGACACAACAAGCCTTGTCCTAGAGTTTCTCTTCATATATTAGATTTTAGGATAAACACTAACTAACTGGAATGTTTGATTAACATAAGGCTCCCTCGGGTTTCAACTTGAAAACCCTCTGCTCCTTCCCCTCCGCTCTCCTCCTCGCCCCGGACTCCCTCCGAGGCCTGAGCACATCACATGAGCGGGGGATGTATTAAATCTGAAATCTTTCCACTTCGGTGGAATTCAGGAAATTGTCCACCCCGCAGGAAGTAAATGCGGATGGAGGGACGGATGGGTGGAGGGAGAGAGACTGAGAGAGGAAAGGAAGCTAGAAGATGGATGGATCTGTGGCGAACATCAGAGGGACGGAGAGTGAGGCGGCGGTGGGGAGCATTGGAGGTGTGGGAGAGGAGATGGCTGAGCCGTCCGTTTGAAGATAAATCAGAGAGGCAGTGTAGTGAGGACGCCCATATCCATAAACACACACACACAAACACGTGTGTGTGTGTGTGTGGGCACTCACGCTTGGACCCACAAACGTGCAAACACAACTAACACGTCCTATCTCAGCCGTTGCACACTCTGGCCCTCGGCGAGGTGGTAAAAGGCGACGGCTGATTGGGTGCTGCAGGCTGATGTTGCCCTGAGTGGCAGAGCAGTGCATGTTGGGATGTTTGGATACAAATGCAGCCATCCGTAAAGGCATGAGGTAGGTCACCCATCTCCTCTGTGTCTCCCTCATCCTTCCTTTTCTTTTTTTTTAAACAAAGAAATCATCTCCCTCTTACACTGTCCTTCCTCACATCCTGAATTTGTTAGTTTTTTTTCTCCTCCTCTGTTGTTTTCCAACTCTGACTCCACACCGTCTGCAAATTCACCCACAAGGCTTTTTACAAATGCGCCTCGCCGTTCCTATCAATCCATCTTTCATACAGTAAGTAGGAATGAACAAGTAGCTCTCGGTTCTTCTCTTTCTCCCTCCTCTTACACTGTCCTTCCTCACATCCTGAATTTGTTAGTTTTTTTTCTCCTCCTCTGTTGTTTTCCAACTCTGACTCCACACCGTCTGCAAATTCACCCACAAGGCTTTTTACAAATGCGCCTCGCCGTTCCTATCAATCCATCTTTCATACAGTAAGTAGGAATGAACAAGTAGCTCTCGGTTCTTCTCTTTCTCCCTCTTTTTCTTTCTTTTTTTTTTTTTTTGGTCTGGCTCGATTCATTTCCATCTGACTCCCATCTCTGTCTTC
>KV751330.1:13036401-13080052 GCA_001698575.1 Mola mola | reverse complement strand
ACACACACACACACACACACACACACACACACACTCTGCATCCTCCCCATCCCCGCACTGTAGTGTGCTAACAGAATAATTAGTCGTGCTTGATGTCCCTGACAGTTCTAATCCCTCTAAATGGCCACCACATGCCTCCCCTCATCAGACCAGGGCTGGGAACATGCACACTCAAACCACACACACACACACACACACACACACACACACACACACACACACACACACACACAAACTGCCTCTATCTGTGGCCTCTGTGTAGTTTTGAGATGCTTGCTTGTTATAGATTTTAATGTGGCAAAATTAAAACCAGTATATGAAAGTGGCTGTTGTATCATTCAATCGTGGTAGAAAAAAAACATTCTAAAATGTAAAAATAGATGATTAAAAAGATGCCTAAACTGCCGGTGAAACAATCTTACAGTGAGACGGCTGTATTTGGAATAATAAAAGTCGGTTCAATTTGGCATCGAAACAAACAAGGGGCTGCAAACGATGGACAATGCAGATGAAGGTCCTGATAAAAACACAGATATTTGTTGTTGTTTGGACAATTTAGACCGGTGGGGCGGAACTTTGCTCTCTCTTCTGTCATTGAGAGTTGGTTACACAAACACTGGCAACGTGCTTGCGATGCCATTGGCTCCAACATCCAATTGTAGCCTTTGGACCAAAGGGAGGCCTACTCCATCACTACGGTCGTTCTCCGCATGCTCTCAAAAACCCATCCTGGATTAAAAAAAAAAAAAAAGGCCTTTTAGTGTGAAAAGTTTTGCAAGATCCAGCCAATATTTCAATGTAAATCATGAAAAATAATAGTAATAAAATAAAACTAAACTTGTCACCATACTGGGAAGAAGAAACAGTTATGGTGCTGTGCCCCAAATTTCTTTGTAATGTACTTTAAAGACAGCCCCTGGAATTAGCATGCTAATAAACTAGCCCTTCATCACCATCCCAAATGTCTGCATCATCTAGATTCATCGTCAATTCAATTCGTTTATCAAAACGTACCTTGTGTGCAAGTAGTGAAAAAACCTGCAACATTATGTGAAAATTATTCTAAATGGCCTTAACGTGACGTGATGGTTTGATGGGTGGGTGTTTTTCTTGCTGAAACTGAGCGAAGTAAGCTGTAATAAACTACAGGCAGACACCAAATGTGAAATAATACAGCGGTGCTGTTAAGACTGGTTGTCGGAGTTGTAGCGTTCTGATGAAATTTAGCGTTTTCTTGCGCTGCCATCAGGTAGAAGTTGCCTTTATTCTCAACAGTCATGAGACGAGATGAGATGAGTCTGAAGGTGTTTGCCCGCTTGGCTAACCTAGAGGGCCAAAATTACATTAGGATATGAATGAATAATAAAGCCACGATGACACTGCGCCTGCTTTGTCTGATCCTAAAGCTTTTAGTGTTTATGTTTTGGAAATTCTGACGCTCTAAATGAAAGCAGTTCCTTATAGTTTCCAATCCTCCAGGTGCAACCGTGCTGATTGTCCTGCACCTGCTTATCCTCATGGTAAAAAGCAAGTATTAGACAAGGCAAGGAGGGCACAAATGATCACTCGTTTTCCTACAAACAGCTATTTGAAAGATGCTTTGTGAATAAATATATGTGTAATGTGGCTTCAAAGATCGAGAGAGGAGGTAAAAACACAAAAATCAAGGTTTTTCTGTACACTACATAGAGGTGAGAGTAAATATTCAGCTTGGAAAGAGGTTCCGAGGGGGTTTAGCTACATGTGGTTGGACACCTACAGACTCTGTGCATTATAACATTTGTTTGTTTGTTTGTTTTTTCTGTCCGTCTCTATTCCATATGTTTCAATATCTGAATGTGTGAGTGGGAGTCCCAGTGGGATACAACAAGCATCATTATAGTGTTGCTCAGAGTCAACATAGAAATAACACAAACAGATAGGTGTTTCGCTCGATTGGACCTGCACACAAACAATGCGATGTAAACCCGTACGCGTGTGTTTCCACGGCCTCGTGCTCTTGTAGGGGTTTGATAAGAAACAGAGACGGAGTCACGGTGGGTTTACAGCTTTGTACTGCTCCTCTCTCAGATTTCCCCCGAGAACAGACTATCAGAACAAGAGAGCCCCCGGTGAGAACGTGACAGAAAACAAGTGAGAGAGCAGAGAGCGAGAGAGAGGCTGAGAGTGGCAGATACCCCGGGAGAGGGAGTGGAACAGGGAAGGAGAAGCTGTGAGAAGGGGCATGCCAGGTAGAATATAAAAGAGCAGAAGGAGCAAAGAAGAAGTTTGAATGGGGGTGAAAATCGGAAGATCAGTAACCGCTCTCAGGTGAGGACATGGTTAGGTTAACGTGGCACTGAGCCACCCAGCGTAGCACCAGGCCTGCGCACGGGACACAATGCCATTCACAGCTGGGTCATGACACAAGTTATGCACCATTTCTTCCAACAACTCATGACTGAGGTGTTGCAAGTTTTCTTTTGCACGGGCAAAAAGTGCAAAATATTAAATAAGGCAAAATCATTGCTAATGTTTTCGATTTAAAGAGGCCATTTTTTTTTTTTTTTTTTTTTGTGAATGCAATACGCTTCCGTACTGAAACAATATACCTTTTATTCTTTTGAATATCTCAAGTCATTGGACATATTCCAAAATAATATTGACATTTTATTCCTGGGGTACATGGAGCGTAAACTCTGCAAATGAAATCACATTTTTTTCTTCTTTGTAAAAGTGAAACTGAAAACAAGATCTTTCACAATAGGTGGGTTATGCACATTTTTGATTTATGAATAAAAAAACGTTAAATAACCTCCTGCTCAAAAAAAAAAAAAATATCTTGAAATATCACATAAAAGTTTTTAGGCATGAGGGAGGTGGAAGAATTGGCGACTCAACTAATGGTCAAAGTGCAATTAAAACAGACGAAAAGAGCTCATGATTTAAATGTCGCCCAACTCACCCATCTTCCGGGAGAGAAGCGATGGCGGCAGATGAAAAGCACATATTTGTAGTAATGGTTGACTTTTTGTAGTGTTTCCTATATCAATGTGCTATTTTTTAGTTCCATTTTCTGTCCCTTTTCCTCTCTGTTTAGTCAGTTGTGATTTTAATTAATTAATTTAATTGTCATCAGGTTGTGCCTTCTTCTTCTTCTTCTTCTTCTTCTGTGGTGAAGAAAGGTTTCTACCTGCTTGCTATCTCTGAACTAACTCCCCTTTCACCAAATGGCCTAAAAATCACACTTAGGAACGTCCAAACACCAATGCCACAGTGTGATAGAGAGCTGAGAGATGAGCTCGAGAGGTAAGCGCGTATCGCTGGGGAGCACATGTTGTAGGGATGTTTAGCCGCGTTGGTGGAGGTTCATAGTTATAGTTTAGAGCAGTCTCTGTTTGCTTATATTAGCAGGAAGAGAACTGACGGACCTCAGAGAAAGACAAACAACCTCACTTTGATGAATTCAGGACGATGTGCAGATCGTCCAGCTGTTGGTCAAGTCACAGCACACAACTTCTCTTAAAATATCAAGAACTTTCTTTGTATTTGCATGAAGTCAGTTTGAAGCTTTATCAGGAAATCAGAGTTAATAAGACTAAATTGAACCACTCACACATGCTGTAATGACTGATTTGTTGTAATGTGAGTGATGGGAGCCCATCTCATGTTGAAATATGAATTTTCTTTAAATGCAAAGAAAGTTGAGAGGTTAAAATAGTTTGATTACTGTTGGTCTTTTGAGCTTAAGCGCACCAAAAGTGCACTCCCGTAACGGAAACAATGGGGACTTTTAGTGAAACCGAGGAAGTATACAATTCACGCTATGAGCCAAAACTTGCATCAGCAGGACTCTTTGAATTGGCACCGTGCTTTACTAGTATCGAGAATGAATGTTTGGGTGTTTTTACGTTTGTGAGAGTGTCCATTAACTCGTCACACGTGAATGCCTGACCACACGTAACGGCGAGATGCCCTGTGTGACTCAGAGGGTTCGTGGAGATCAAACGCTGGCGCCGTCATGTGGTTTGAATTAGGGTCACTCTTCATGTTTCATCATAAACCTTCAATAAAACAAGAGTCACACAACACACACACACACACACACACACACACACACACACGGGTGTTTGTTTAATGTGAGCAATGTTTGTTATGATGTGTGTCACACGATCAGGGTGTTTTTTTCTGTGTGTGTGTTTGTGTCTGTATAAATGGCACAATGGTGTGGTTATGTGTGTTGTGGTTAGTCTGTGTGTGTGTGGTTTAAAACATTTTTTTCTGAAACCGCTGACCCATAAGCTGTGCACTAATGGGCCCACCCACCATCAGGAAACCTACACACACACACACACACACACCTGCGGGAACTTGTCTGATGTTTTACAAAGACATTTTTTTAAAATTACAATTAAACAAACTGTCCTCCAGATTTTTTGATCTTTCTTTGCAGCTCAGTAATTTTAACAAACAAAACTAGTCACACGCCATAAAATGCTTCTTTTTCCTTTTTCTTTTTTTTTTTTTTTACATACTTTTAGTGTTGAGCTCTGTATTAATTGTTTCTGTGTTCTGTCTTGAAGACAGTTACTAGTCATTAGGAAATACTGACACGACAGCTTCTAGCGTAGGCAAAGGGTCAGTAACACCTGGCATTAGTTATTCCTGTTGAATTAACCAGTTGCTGGGCAGATGTTTTTGTTTTCATGACATGGAACATACAATTTAGGGACGGAAATGTAGAAGCTGATAGAACCCAAACAGAAGGGGACCATGTCTGCATCAGTGTTTCCAGAAGGCTCCTTTATGGCCCGTCCAGGCGGAGACCTTGGTCACGCAGAGATGCATCCCACTGGTTCAAAGACGCCTGGAATAGCAGGACAGCAAGACAATGGTGTCATTCACCTGTGGAGCAGGGCTGTGTGCGCAGCTAGCCGATCAAGTGTAATTAACGGAAGGTATATTGTGACACTATTTTAACTGCAGTGTGCGTCTAGAAACCAGTAGAGTAGCTGCACACCAGGTGACCCCACCACAACAAAACATGGGTTTCCTTCCTCCAGCGACGCTACTTAGAAAGTTTGAGGTTTTCTGTACTGAACACTAGAATAGTTTGCAAGCTCGTCTCAGTTCTTTGTTCAAAAACGCCCTAGTTTTGTTGTAGCCTCTACAAGGCGGCGTAGGATTGTAAGTATGAATTAGCCATTTGTGACTATTTTGACTTTGTAGGTTTTTGGTTACGGATCCTAAGATCAACACACAAGGACACACGACACTGAGCAAGTTTGTCAAGAGAAGGTTGAAGTATCAACATCCACATAAAAAGAGCATATAAAGTAATGTCGAGAAGGAGTCTAAAATAGAAATAAAAAGTCAAGCCAAGCAGCTCACGAGATCGACGTTTTGTCTCATGCAGATGCACAAGTTACCCGCGATATATAACAACATGGGTCAATCTCAGACGACTTGAACATATCACATAACGTAATGTGGTGTCAAGTAACGAGAAGGCTGTACGTCAGGGTAGGAGACATTGTTCCATTTGAAACCAAAAATCCATTTCCTAAGTCTAGCCCAACCAAACTCATAGCCAAACATTAGTGATCTTTTGTACCCAAAGTTGACAATAAGGAACACAGACTGTGTGTCAGGACAAAGTCAAAGGTCTGGAGTCTGAAGAGAAGCCTTCCTGGACACCAACGGGCCTGTTGTGCATCAGGAAAGGCTTAAGGGCCTTGTTCCACGATGCCATGGTACCTAGCGCTACTAAAAAAAACCCAAAAAACACCTAACCACCTGCATATCCAATTGACAGCGTCGAAGGGAGTTATTTGCCCAACATATGTAGTCATACTTTTCACTACCAAAACAGTGAGTGAAACTCTGACTTTAGCTCACAGTTTGAATATCTGAGTAACTACGAGAACATTTGTCTATTTGCTTTGATCACTTCTCAACGCTTTTTGTTTAAGGGGGAAAACTGGTGTGCAGGCCTGGATGAGTCAACGCTGTATTTCACCACATAAAGGTTCCGCCAGAGGGGATGTCAAAGTGTTGATATCTTGTGTTTCGAACCACATAATTTTAAGCCCAGAATTTGTCAGTGTTTGGATGATGATTTCTGTCATGCATGGACAATCTGTTGTCAGAGCAACAATTTTCCTCTTGGTTGTGGAAAAGCAAATTACTGATGTGGGGTCTAAACTCAGCGCCACTGGTGTCACATGCATCAATGCTCGCTCGTCCAACCCCTCCTAAAGTGCTCTCAGCTGTTACGCTGCGAATTTTGGGTTTTTTACCGCACAAATTCATTTTGGCTTTCAAAAATAAGAGTTGATTTTTTTTTTCATGCATGTATTCATGAAAAAGAAAAAAAGAGAATCAGAGTTTTAAAGGGCAACAAAAGTCATTAGCACATTGTCAAGCTACTTTACATTTTGCCCAGGGTTTTATTCTGACAGCCATTTATTAAACCCGAATTCCCCCAGGAGTGTTTCACACACTCGCACTCGCACATACACATGTTGCTCCAAGCGCCCTGGTTGTTTGCTGCCGCCTTTTCGGCCTCTGCACTGCTTTGTTCTCGATGTGGAAAATCTCCCAGCGGTCACACACACCTACTGCTGCTGCACAGCTACTGCTCCGGCTGCTGCTCTGGAGGACGATCAGGCAGCAGCAGGGCGCAAATTGCCACACACATACCGTACACCGCATGCAAGCTGACAAATGTATTTTATTATCCTTTATCTTGCATTCAAATTCCCTCACCAATATCTCTGACCCACAAGGGCACAGCCCCAACTGTTAACTCCAGCTGTCGGCCCCTTATTCAAAATTTTAAAATCTGCATAGCACGTGCGACCAGTCACCCTCACACGGGCTGCATTATTAAACATTCAAAACCAAAATTTTAAAATAACAAGCCTCATCACAAGCATATCAACGCTAAAAAGGAAAAGAAAACAGTTGTCTGTTGGTTGGAAATAGGAAACAAACAGTTTCTGTGTGAAAGTCCTCTTTTCTGTTTTCAACCCTCCACAAACAAAATTTGCTATAAAATGACACCTGTTTCCATCATAATCATGATATGTCACTACACTTTGTCCACGTATGTTCTTTTGGGACAATTATTTTAAATAACTGAGAATTTCTGCTTTTGGTCAATCCACCAAGGACAGTCTTCAAAAAGCAAGAATTCTGACATCATCTGCGAAGAAAACCAAGAAAGCAGTCCTTGTGACTTGTGGGAGTGGAGCTTACAGCAGAAACAAGACTTTCTCTTTCGATGCATCAACTTGCAGCGACTTTGTGCAAGTAGTTGTTCCTCTTCTCACTCGGAAGTGGGGTCTGGTTCAAACATGCATGGCTGACCGTGCCACTGTGCAGTGTATGGTAGAGTAGTTTGAAAGTCGGTAGACGACGGAGCAGGTAAGCTCCGATTCGCTCTGGCTGCAGGAGAGGAGCAAAGTTGTACGGGGAGATTGGGGCGGGGCTAAATTAGCACATTCAAACGTCTCTGCAGCTAAAACGGGGCAACGACATAGAAGTAAAAACAATTTTAAGGCCGCAGAGTTTGTTGGGTTTTTTTTTTTTAAAACGTGCAATAAATTGAAATATGTGATTTGAGAAATGAATTGGAATTTTTTTTCCTGACCTGAACCTTTGACCTATAAGGTCAAATCCGTTGAATCCACTGCCGAAAGGAACACACAGAATTTTTTTTTTATTCACAAACTGGTGGAAGATAGGCTGCATGCAGAAAAACAAACAAACAAACAAACAAACCCCCTCAACGGAGGTAACTATTGAAGACAGACATTCGGGATTTTTTAAAATTTCATTTATTTTTTTGGTAATTTCAAGGTTATGGCTTGCAATTAGCTGACTGGACTGGTGAAGCAGCGTTCGTCTCTCAATGACACACTGTCACCTCGGAGAACTTTGCCACTGGCTGATCTGTTCTCCGCGCTGATCCTCAGAAATAAATCCTTCCTTCCACTTTTAACCGAGTCATGGGGGCGAATCCAACTGTTTTGACACACCACTTAACTTCTGTGCTTTGCTCCAGGCCCCTGAGAACAATGCTGGTGTTTGTTGGTGGTAGCATCAGATGCTTTCCTGTCTCCACATCCTTGGAAATGGGTGGTCACAGTATTTACTTGTTATCAATGAGTGATCAGTAACAGCAGACATACCAAACGCTTCGTGTTCTTGTAATGTCATGCTTATAATACAGTGTGAATAATCACTTTTTGGCATTTATTATGTCTTTTTTTATGCGCCTTTCTGGGAGCTCTTGCCCCCTATTTTTCCATCATGGCGTTTACATGATGCTTCAAATGTCAACTTGCATTATAAACATCAGATCGGGGGGTTGTTAAGAAACCTTTTTACAAGATATTAACAATGTTTTAAAGGATATCTGGTAGTAATAATTAATTTATGTTTTAAAAATTCTAAATGATCTGAAAAAACTTGTTTTGTCCCTAAATGATGCGCTGTAAGTGTCTGTAAACACTGTCTGTGCACTGTAAATTGTGAGCCTGTTGATCATTTCAGTCTGTCTTTTGAATTGTGTCATGTTAAAGAGTTCAAGTCTCCTGCAGTTTCTAGGAATTCAATTAATTTAGCAGACATCCTTTCTCAGAAGATCAGAAACAAATGATCCCATGTGTTTGTTATTTCCAGCCTGGCTCTTTTATTATTGGGCTGACTTAATAAAGCCTCTTAAAAGATTCTTCAGAATTCTGAATGCTGTGCACAAATACTGAGAAGAACAAGATTAGTAAATCAAACCCGTCCAGTATGAGCTTCTCTATACTGGCTGCAGATTCACAGTCTAAAATTTAAAGAATATAAAACCTTCCCTGCACCTACGAAACACTTCATGACCACAATCTATCCTGTCTTTAAGAGCTCGACTGACCCCATGTCTTCGCTCCTATGATGCAGGGTTACTGGTGATTCCAAGAGTCGGCAAATGTAGAATGGGAGGCAGAGCTTTCAGTTTTCAAGCTTCCTTCCTGTGGAAACATCTTCCATGCTCTGGCCTGAGGGTGAGGGCATCCTCCAAAATTAAGATTAGCCTTAAATACAATTATTAGCAGTAGTTTTTGTGTTAGCTTTTATTAGTGTTGTTGCTATGCTCGTACAAAGCTCATGAGGGAATGTTGGGTCTGTGTAAATTAAAGAGCGTGGTCTAAAATTGGAACAGTGGTGATTTAAGCTTAATGCTAATAGCAGCACTAATGTGTTTATATAGTATAATGCTCACCATATTAGCGCAGCGTGTTAGCATGTCTTTATTACACCCTGAGGAAGAAATTAATGAAGGGTTAATAGTAATACCCAAAAGATTTCAGTCCACAGCACAAACTTCAACTTCTCAGGGCTGCTAGTGAAAATTTTAGGGAATAACTAAAACAATTGATTGGGATACATCAACATCAATGGAATCTTGGTGCCAAACATTGGAAAACATTGACTGGATAGAAGCAATGGTAAGGAAGAGGGTAGCAGAGTTATTAGGATTCATCCACTGGCAATCCATTCAATGGTTCTGAGGTAGTTCAGTGGTGACCACGCTACAAGTGTGCTTAAACTACAACAATGGTTAAAACAATAGGGTTAATCAAAGCCTTCATAAGTTGGGAAACCAAAAGAAAAATGTCAAAGGAATTGATTTAGGATGATGAAGACATATTAAAAATGGGTTTATAAATCCCATGCCTCGTTGGACTTTCTTGTTTATGAGCCTTGGCGACCAACTTTATGCAACGTACTTGGGTTAATTCTCCAAAATGCTTCGTTGGATATGTAAAACTGTAAAGAAATCCTGTTATTCCTTTCCAACTCTGTCTGTGGCATTTACTGCGAATACAAATATGCTGTCAGCTAACTGCTCTGGTTAAAAGGGGCTGAAAATATGGACTGGGGTTTTCCAGGGAAAACCGCAAACCTGCTGCTTCGATCTCTTTTCTTTCTCTCTCCTCCTCTTGTCTTGTTCCAAGTCCATCTCTTGTTCCTCCACATTGAGGACTATGCTGCTGATTCAGAAAAGGTTTGTCTTCTGCTTTCCAGTAGTCCGGCAGCTCGTTGGCTCAGTGTCTGGTTTGAGTGAAAGGAGGAAGGCCTGGAAGGGAGCACGTGTGACTGAAAAATCGGGTCTGTTTTCACTTTTGAACATGTGTTTCATATATATATAATTGTGTGTTTCTGTGCGTGTCACCTCTGACCTATATGTCATGTTTATCGTCTATCGTTCTCTCTCGCTCTGCTTTTGTCATGTGACTTTCTCAGAGCCTTGTAATTGGCCCACAGGCGCTGACCTTGTTAAAGCTCCCTCAGCTTTATAATGGGTTCTACCATGGGTCTAATGCCTGTAGTGGCATTAACGCTAGTCTGTATTTGCACCTAAGATCCCAACAGACACACAGCTCGCCATTACACACCGCCTTAATGCTAATCTGTCCTAATAGAGTTAGCATTGATCCGTGAGGCGGTAAAACAGTCGACGAGGTTGATCAAAGGTCAGAGCAAAGACCTCCTGTATTGACTGGGCTGAGGTCATTATGTTAGTGCTCAACCTGACCTCATTCTGCACACATGCTCTGGGAATAATCACAACTCGTCTTTCTCCTTTCATGTGTAGTCTATGCTGTTACATAAATAAAGGTTGCATTATCACTTCGCTCTGTTGCTGTTCATTATGTGTTTTTTCATGGGTTTAACTATTGCTGAAGGTGGACCAAAGATGTCTAAGGTCATGTTCACACCTAATTGTCCACTTTGTTGGTCTGCACCAGATACATTTGATCATTTCTCAGCTGACTATAAATTTTGAAGTCATGTGCGTGGAAATGCACTTAAATTATTGGCCTGAGCGCCAGCTAAAATAACAAGGTAAGAACCATTGCATTTTCTACTGAATATCGTCAGCTTTTTTGTAAGGCTTTAGCGTATGGTGCATACGAACGGAAAGTGTCTGTTGCTATGTCAGACATGCCTATTAAATCATTTAATATTACATGAGCTTTGGAGATGACGTTCTGCGGTCTGATGAGAGTACCACAGAAGTTAGCTGGCTCTACTGATCTTGTATGAAGAGGGCTATTTTAAAAAAGTGTTTATTATTAACAGGAATTAACTCGAAATTAACAGGAAAAGACTCAGAAAGTGGTACATTTCCTCTGACTGCTGTGGATGGGGTTCACACATGTAATGAACCACTCCAGAGTTCACTTGCAAGAAGCCCGAGACCAGCCCTTTCAAGCAGAAGTTGTTTGGTCAGCACTAGAAGACTCGGATCCCACCCAAATGCACCGCACCAAGAAGATAAACACTCCGGGTTCAGTTCAATTGCAATAAATGGACTATGCAGCTGTTTCAAGCACTGACTGTATATAACGATGGATGACGAGTGGAGGCAAAAGCTTTTCCTGTGATAAGAAGATTGTGGTATAGTTGACATACACTTGGTCTGAAAAAATGTCTTTTGATGTATTATTTCTTGAACATTATAATACTCATACTAATATCAAACATGATGCCTTTAAACTGATTGAGACGGATTGAGAGTCCCTTGATTTGTCACTTGAGGAGGTTGAGTAAGAGTCAGCCTTTAGTCCCATTCGCTCGCTATAGACTCATGAATGAAAGCCCACGGGCATGTTCTAAGTCCTAACTGATTCCCACTGATCTTACCAGCAGTTGTGCAGAAACCAGACTGCAACACGCACACATACATGCACAAACACTCATACATACATACATGAGGTCTACAAGAGGCCAGCTCAACGATGAGGAACAGGAAAGTGCTGTAGCGACTTCAACATACTGAGAGCGTGTTAGGAACATACCTTGAGTGTGTGCACGGTTGTGTAGGAGGGAGCGATGCTGGAATCAGAAGCCTCTTTAACATCACTGTTGAATAATTCAGTTTCAGTGAATCGTCTTAGCCTGCTGTCTGTTCACAGCCTCCGTCATCTCGGTGCCATACTCTCTCTGTTCCCTCCTTCACCGTGTCAATGTCCAATCTTTTGCTCATATTAGCCCTTTATACACTGTTCACTGTTCAGTTTGGGACCGCTGGGCCTTTATTGTGCCTTGTGGTTCTGTCTTTAAGGTCTGTTCAAGTGAGCCAACGAGCTCGGCGGCAGGATGGGACGTGTGACATTTTGTCCACGTGTTATGTGTGCAAGACAACTGGGAAACTTAAAATCAGCCAGCAGCAGTTAGCAGCTAACTCAACAATGAAGAGCAACCATAAGGTGTGGGAGCTTTTTAAATCTCAGAGCAGAGGACAGGATCAACCGCCACATAAAGGAGACGTAAGCTAAGATGCAACTTCACTGATCCCCCTTGGGAGAAATTCAGGTTGACACGGCAGTACAGGAGTGAAAGTAGCAGTGCAAAGGGATAAAGAAAAACTAAAATACTAGAAATTGAAAATATACTGAGTATTATGTACAATCTGGCCACTGTGCAATGTTCCTGAGTTTTTATAAATAGATAAATAGAGTGGATCATGAAGTTTACATACCGAATAGTGAGGAATTCTATATATATATAAACAGTTGGACAGATAATGATGACGGTGCGGGGTTATTTAGAAAAGTGCTGCTCATGTAAATCGTTGATGTTTAATGGTGCAACAGGCGTTTGCTGTCCACCGTCGCGTTGCTCACGGTGAGAAAAAACAAATCAAAGTGGGCATAAAGATGGGTCTTTGAGGATTATTGAACAATTGAGGTGGCATTTATTCCTTTTCCTTTACCTTCCACTGTTTCACCAACACAAAGAGTCACAGACACAAACACATATATGCTGGTTTACTCCAGAAATAAGTAACTGGTTACAACACAGCCCCCAGAAACAAGTATTCTTAATAGTTGGGGACTTGTTTTCGATTTGTCCTTCCATCTGCCCATCTCAGTCTTGTGAATATCTCTGGAACATCTTGGTGGAAGCTCTTCAAATTTGACACAAGCATTCGCTTGAACTCCCAGATCAAATGATTTTGACAGCAAGAGGTCAAACGTTGAGGTCACTGTGTTAATTTAAGTCATGACCCAAAGATTAATGCGCTCATTATGATAACACTTTCACACAAACCGTGCTTATTGTATTTGCTGTAGGGGTTGAACATCTGTGTTTAGAAATCCAAGCTTCAGATTTTTTATTGACAAATGTTGTTTATTTTGACCTTCAGCAGATAGTTGTGGCACCAAGTGAGTGAGCTCTCCCTCAGTCTCCCTGTATTTGAGTCTGGACAAACAGACAAACAACAACCTGACTCTGCAGGCACACAGCCATGAGGGGGCAATTCTAGCTGTGTTCTTTTATTTAGTTTACGAGATGAAGAAAATCCTGTTTGTTCTTAAAATGAGCAGAGAGAGGGAAGGTGCTAGAAGAGGACTCGGAATGAACTTTTTCAATATTTGTGTGGATGTTTTCCTGGATGATGTGACTAATATGGTGTTATTGGCTTTAATATCTTCTAATCTACATTTAATGATAATAGAAGAGTAAAATTTTCTCTGGTATCCTGACTTAACTCTGACATAAGCTGACGGGAATTGGCGTTTCATGAAGCGTGTGTGTGTGTGAACTGTCTTCTATTTTTATCTGCTCTCTCAGTATGTGTAAGAGCTCACTTGTGATTTAACAGTATTAGTGTGTACTTAAAGGGCTGCAAGAGTCTCAGTGTCTCTTTTCTCTCTCTCTCTCTTGGAAGAGCATGACAGCCAAGAAGAGGATGCACACACACACACACACACACACACACACACACACACACACACACACACACACACACACAGACTCTTTTATTTGCATTCCCATGACCATAAAAAACCTTTGATTATCACTCGTGGTGGGTATTTCCTCCAAACCCGTTTGCATGGCTGTTAAGCAAACCGGGTGTTTGTGTATCTCTGGAGGCATCTTTGTTCCTTTTTCACACAAAGGCCAAACTCATGAATAACTCCACGCCACATACATATGTCTGATGGTGCTTGTTAAGAAAACACACACCTGATGACCATGAATGCCCTCCTTGACACCTCCTTCCTGACACCCAACCAGTCTTGCGTGAAAACACAAAAACAAACAAATGTGGCAGACAGCAACAGAGATAGTAAAATGTGCACACGAGTGTGCCCATGCACACACGACAGCAACAAAGAGAATGCATTTAAACAGGCAGTGTTGTCTGATATTCAGAGGCTGCAGGAGTAAAACAATTTCATCTTTTGCTGTACACCCGACATAAAAGACTCCATGTTTTTGTGGCGGAGCGACTTGGCAGCTACAATTCTGCTTTATGTTTTATCCTTGTTAAAGTGGGGAGGAAAACTAGAGGGGAACGCATCAAAAAGAATAGGCAGATCAAAACCGCAGATGAAAAAGCCAGAGCAGACTACCCCAGTGGAATAAAGTTTGACTCTGTGCTTCAGACTTTGAACACTTCTTGCAGCGGTAGAATCATAAGATACTATATGGAATAACATGAAGTGAACATAGCTGTGTGGAACCCTACAAAGCTGTCAGAGAACCTTTCAAGACAAAAGGCGAGGCTCAGCTTTTGATCTCACATGTTCTCAGGTTCTTACACAACACTCGGTGGAGGACTTTACATGACCTTTACGCAGCAGTGAGAGTTCAAGTCTTAATTATGAGCTGGTTCAGTGCCATTTGATACAAGCAAACGCTGCTCTACATGGGAGGATGTTTTGGCTGCATTTCTGCCATCATGCTTCACAAAAACACGAGGCTTTTGGTGACTACTGCAGGTGTTAGGAGAAGAGTGTAAATCATTTAAAAACTGCCTCTAAGTGGGCCTGAGTTCAGGATACAGAACAGAGCTGTTAAATTCCTCCACTTTGGATTATCTCAAATGTTTAAAGTTACAAAAAATTCAAAAACTGCCGCAATCCTTTTTGATTTTTGTTTTTATTTTCCCTAACTGTGACATGTTGTGTATCACAGGGGTACCTCATTTAGCACAGTGGTCAGCATCTTGCTCCAACAGGAAGTCTAACTCATAATTGTTTAAATGAATCTGCTCCTCTAAAATGCAGTTGCATTTCAATTAAAATGTGTAAAATCCATTATCTGAAGAACCGTTTAGATTTGTGAGGCATGTTCATGTGTATCACAGGCCAACAGAATTCACCGATTTAGGGTGAGATGTCATTAAAAGATGGAAGAATGTGCACATATTCAATGGAATTTACCGTTAACATCATTGTACCTCAAAACCTTCTTTTTCACTGAGAAACAAGAAGCAATTTTTGCACCATAGAAATGAAAATAAAAACATTTCTAAAAACATACATCCATCTAAAAAAAATGAAAAAAAAAAAAATCACTTCACAGCAGCAAAATGTTGTCACATCATAAAGTGAGAGTACATTTGTCCATTTTCTTAACATCGTTCCTGCAGACTGATGGCTACAAAGATATAGATGATGACTGTATTAAAAAACAACTGTTTGCACAGTAAAGACTGAAGTAACCGTGTTTTCATTAATTAAAGTAGTATGTATAACAGTTTAACAAAGCAAATGCATGTGGAGAGAAATGTTTTTGTAGATTTTCTTGGATGCTCTTTAACTTTCATTAAAGGACTCTTTCAATGAAAAACATGTGGATTAGCTGCTAGTGTCTGTAAATATCTAAAGCAAATGCCTGGTGATTAGATTTGAAGGCACAGTGACATTGGCCTAAGGGTGTCTAATTCTGGAGGGGTCAGAGGGTCACCAAAAACCAGGATCAGGGTCTTTGGACGCGAATCACATGACAATTCTGGTGGTGATTTCCACTGCAAATTGGGGATCAGTGTCGTCCTCAGTGGACACTGGTAGAGGTAAGCAGATTATGTGAAATTACTGTTGACTTCATACATCTGAAGACAATGTACAGATTTTAGTGGATTAATCATTACATTAATTGGGGCATTGGTATGGTATTGATCTAAATAGACTTCAATTCAACCTGTGACAAAATAACGGACAAATTCTCACCTCCCCGTTGTGGTGTGTGGTGGAGGGTAGTCTGGGAAACTTCTTTCACCCAGTTGCTTTGTACTAAATAATTTTGTAGGAATAAACAAATTGACTTTTGTAAATGTATTGTACCCATTTCTGCTTTTGAAGGATGGAGAGAGAGATGGTTTGGAAGACCAGAACCAGCATCAGGTTGAGTCTGCTGCACCTGATGTACTACATCTTCAATCTTCCATTGCGCAGTAGCAGAAGGGCAGGATGGAGGAACAATGTGTTCTTGAGATTCCTTCTGATTGATAAGACAGATCTGGTTCGATGTTCCAGGAACCAGGACGGTATGATTGGGTGAACAGGAACCTCTCAAGGAAGAGTGATCAGTACGTCTGATTCGTGTCTACATGCAGAGTGGAGGTAGTAATGTTTTTTGTGGTGGGTCCAAACCACAAAAGTGTGCTCATTCCAGGCAGTGACTCAACCCTTCAAGAGTGGGCCGACTCTGGAGGAGACGCGTCCACTTCAACAATGAGATGCAACGAGTAATCACGATGATTTAGGATGGGTGGTGACGTGAACATCTCTTTCAACTTGTTGAAGCTGGCGTCAGTGTCCGGAGTGCAGGCGGAGGGAATGAAGTGGAGGAGAGTCTGGTTAAGGATGAAGCCACTTGACTTAATGATTCTTGAAAATGTTTAAGCTGTTTACAGGAGCACAGAACTATTACCGCTTTCTTTTTTAATGGGTCGGCGGGGAGCTGGCCGTCGGAAATGATGAAACCTGAGAAGCTGACAGTGGAGGAGTAGAATTCACAATTATCGGCCTTAACATACAGCTTATTTTCACAAAAGTGCTGGAAAACTAACCGGATATGCTGGACAGGGTCGGGAAGATTCTGAAGGAGATTAGAATGATGTCAGGGTACACAAACACAAACTTGAACATATCCCAGAGAATGTCATTAACCACGGCATGGAACACTGCAAGTGTGTTGATCAACCCACAAGGATTGACCTGATATTCAAAATGGCTAAGTAGGTTGTTAAAGTCTTCTTCCACTCATTTAGCTTCCCGATCTGTATCATAAAGATTTATGAGGAAGAGGTTCAAAGGCTGAATCAGTGCATGGCAGTAAACTGTGTGGTCTGGTGGCAAAGACAGAGCTTTGGTTTTGCTGAAACCCTCAGATAAGTCATGATACGCTAAAGGAAGGTCTTGAGCTTTGGCTGTGGCAGGAGATGGAACTCCAGGAATGAAGGAGGACTTCGGGCGATGTTAAAGGCAATGAATGCTCCAGCATGTATTTGAGGCTGGAGACCAATCAGAGCAGATATATGACTAGAGAGTTGTGAGGAGAGGGAATGACCAAAAACAGAATGCGCTTGCTTTTATTTACATAAACCAGGAGAGTAATAGGAATAGTATGGTGAGAAACAGTTGCCAGCAGTTGACCATTTAAAGCTTTAGTAGGTTTAGGCATAGACACAAGCTCAGTGGAATGTCATTTTTTTTTGTTTTTTACCAAAGGTGACATGGAAGTCGTGGTTAAAGACGAGCATGGAATGGAGCAGGATTCTCTTGAGGGGGACTTCTGGTGTTTCTTTGACACATTTGAGGCCAGGGAACACTGAGAGAAGAGTTTTGGGCCCAAATGCAGACCATAAGGACTAGTTGGTTTAAAATTCAATTATATTTGGTAAGGTGCAAGTCACAAGTCAAAAGGCTGGTTGGGATAAAAAAAAAAAAAAAGGGTAAGCAGTCTAAAATCAGATAACATATCCAAATGTTCGAGTCAAAATTCTAAGACATACCAACGTCCAGAAAACCACAAATCAAGCAAAACATAAAAATATTGGAGAAAAACTAAGAAGAGAAGAACAGAAAAAAAGGCAACCGAAACATGCACGATGATTTAAAGGAGGACAAAGAGACATGGACTTAAATACAGAAAGAGGATGGAGATCATTGGACACATGAGGGTGTGGCGGACAATGACACACAGGTGAAACACGTTATGGTAATTACAGGCGGGACATGTAAATCAAGACAAGACAGAATGAGGAACAGAACCTTAATAATAAAACAGGAAACACTAGAAATGGCCGGATGGCCCGAGGACAAGAAACGGGTGGAGCTGAGATCTTCAGGTTGACAGCTCTAGGGCAGGACACGCGCAGAGCTGAGACCCACAGGAGGCTGGGCTGGAGACTGGTGTTGAAGGCAGAAGCCCTCCAGGAGCTGGGTTGGAAGCTGGCGTTGAAGGCAGAACCTCTTCGGAAGATGAGCAGGAACTTGAAAGGCAAGAAGATGCTGCAGCGAGAACACTGGAGACTGAGACTTCTACGAGGAATCAGGATGGAGAGGATGAGGTCAAAGTGAGGAATCAGAAGGCACTGGCTGAGGTTACAGCAAGGAAGGCCCTCAAGAACGTTACCGCAACAGGGTGAGGGCTCAGTTGCATTGGAGGGTCTGGAGAATGGTGCTGCAGTGAGGACACTGGAGGCTGAGGAACTTTGGTCCTGGCGAGGGCTCAGGAGGCAGAGGCCACAGCTCTCCTGGCAGGGGCTGCAATGGCAGTACTAGAAGGTCTGGAGGCTGCAGTGGCAGCACTGGAAGGTCCGGAGGCTACAGGGGGGTCACTGGAGGGTCTGGAGGCTGCAGTGGCAGTACTGGAAGGTCTGGAGACTGCAGTGGCAGTACTGGAAGGACTGGGGGCTGCGGTGGTGGCACTGGAGTGTCTGGAGACTGCAGTGAAGGCACTGGACAGTCTGGAGGCTCCTGCATGCGTAACCCAAGGGTTCCAGGGATGGATGGACCTCAGGAAATGTGGGCGGCTGCAGCACAGAAACAGGAGTTGGCCAGGCACCTGACTGGGAGCCAGTACCAGAAGTCAACTGGGCTGACTGGAAGCCAGGATCTGCATTCAGTCGGCAAGGACACCGACTAAATGTCTTCATTTTAGTTCACAATCTGGTGGGCCACTGTCAACAACTTTCTCATCTTTCTTTCTCCTCTTCAGATTACCAGAATTTCTTGCAGAAGTGCTTGGCCATAGTCCCCAAAATGCGACCCACGCTAGGGGAACTATAGCTTCACCCATGGCTTAGGGATTCCATCAATGCAGCTAAAGAAAGCCAGGCTGAAACTAGCATCATCTTCCAATTAACCTTCAAGTTGTTCGACTGATGCAGTCTGGCCTTATCTAGTCAAGGCTGACTCAAGACTCGCTTGCATAGCCTCGTTTAGTGCCTAACCCTTAATCAATGGATGAACAAACACTACTAAAGGAGTTGCACGAAGATTTTATTATTGAAAAAGGCAATACTACCAATAATAATGCCAAGGAGTTGGCATAGTAAAATGTGAGGAGGATGGGCACTTCACCCACAGATCCAGTGAGTGCGACGGTTGTGTACATGGCCTAGAAATATCTGATTCCTGGATAAAAGGGAAGTTGAGAGCATATGATTGAGTTCATTTACATATATGTCATTGATAAATTGAAGTTCTTCAAATGTTTGTTACATGTAACATGTACTCAGTTTAATTAAGTCTCACATCATGTACAAGTGAGGTGTGTTTAGCAAAGAAAGTTTGTTTAAGTAATATCAGCAGAATTAGTCAATTCAATTAGATTTTTCTTGGTTCATGTTAAGTAATGTTTAATCACACCCTTGGATACACTCGATTCTTTTGCCCCAGTTAAAAAGAAAACAAAACCAGTCAAGAGACTAGCTCCGTGGTATAATCTTAACACTCGCAAGTTAAAACAGAAAACTCATAAACTTGAAAAGAAATGGCGTTCCACTAAACTGGAAGAGCCACACATGGCCTGGCAGGATAGCCTTAAAGTATACAGGAAGGCCCTTCGCCGAGCAAGAAAAGACTACTATTCAGCGTTGATAGAAGAAAACAAGAATAAGCCCAGGATCCTTTTCAGCACTGTAGCCAGGCTGACTGAGAGCCATCATTCTATTGAACCATGCATTCCTAGAGCCCTCACCTGTAATGATTTTATGAACTTCTTCAATAATAAAATTAGACTTATCAGAGAAAATATCCTACACTCCACAGATTCCAGTTCAGCAACAGGAATTATAGAGGCTGTTATTAGTCCTGATGTGTGTTTGGAAAGCTTCCATCCAATTGACCTTAAGGAACTAACGACAACATTATCTTCATCTAAATCATCAACCTGTATACTAGACCCCATACCTACTAGGTTGCTCAAAGAGGTTTTACCCCTAATTAGAAATCCACTACTAAACATTATCAATCTATCCCTTGTAACAGGTTATGTGCCCCAGTCATTTAAAGTAGCTGTAATTAAACCGCTCCTAAAAAAACCTACCCTAGACCCAGAAGTTTTAGCCAACTATAGACCAATATCCAACCTCCCCTTTCTTTCAAAGATTCTAGAGAAAGCAGTAGCGAAACAACTATGTGGCTTTCTTCAGTATAATAGTCTATTTGAAGAGTTTCAGTCAGGTTTTAGAAAGCATCACAGCACAGAAACGGCATTGGTAAAAGTTACAAATGACCTCCTCACTGCATCTGATGCGGGACTTATCTCTATACTAGTCTTATTAGATCTTAGTGCAGCTTTTGACACTATCGATCATCACATCTTACTACAGAGGATGGAACACCAAATTGGCATTAAAGGATCTGCTCTAAGATGGTTTAAGTCCTACCTATCTGATAGATATAATTTTGTTCATGTTAATGATGAATCATCAAGATATGACAAGGTTAGTCATGGAGTCCCACAAGGTTCTGTGCTTGGACCATTACTATTTACTCTATATATGCTTCCTGTAGGTAAAATTATTAGAAAGCACTCCATACATTTTCACTGTTATGCAGATGACACACAACTATACTTATCAATGAAGCCAGATGAAACCCATCAGTTAGCTAATCTACAGTCATGTCTTAAGGACATTAAAAACTGGATGTTTCATAACTTTTTAATGTTAAACTCTGACAAAACTGAAGTCATTGTGCTGGGCCCCAAACACATTAGAGACTCATTATCCAGCAACATAGTTAATCTGGATGGCATTGCCTTGGCCTCCAGCACCACTGTCAGAAACCTGGGTGTTATCTTTGACCAGGAGCTGTCTTTTAAATCACATGTTAAACAGATTTCAAGGACCGCCTTCTTTCACCTCCGTAACATTGCTAAAATCCGGCACATCCTGTCTCAACAAGATGCAGAAAAACTAGTTCATGCGTTTGTTACTTCCAGGCTGGACTACTGTAATTCTTTATTTTCAGGTTGCCCTAACAAAATTTTAAAAACTCTTCAGTTAATCCAAAATGCAGCAGCGCGTGTACTGACTAGAACTAATATCAGAGACCATATTTCCCCCATACTGGCTTCTCTGCACTGGCTCCCCGTTAAATTTAGAATAGAATTTAAAATCCTTGTTCTCACCTACAAAGCTATTCATGGTCAGTCACCATCTTATCTTGAACAGCTCATAGTACCCTATCGCCCATCCAGAACCTTACGCTCCCAGGATGCAGGGTTATTGGTGATCCCAAGAATTTCCAAAAGTAGAATGGGAGGCAGAGCTTTCAGCTATCAAGCTCCTCTCCTGTGGAACTATCTTCCAGTCTTGGTACGGGAGGCAGACACACTCTCTGATTTTAAGAGTAGGCTTAAAACCTTCCTTTTTGATAAAGCTTATAGTTAAGGCTGGCCTATCTAGCCCTTAGTTATGCTGCTATAGGCTTAGGTTGCTGGGGGAACACTCCATGATTCACTGAGCTTTCTTCTCTCCCCCCTCTGACTCCGACTCCTTCTCTGCTCCTGTAAATGTCCATATCCTTACACTAACTTTACTTCTTCCCCGGAGTCGTTGTGCTTTACCATCCTGCAGGTTTTTCTAGGTCGCGGTGGGAGGTGCTGCTGTGGTCCTGCCTGATGCCCCCTGGCCACATTAGGAAAGGAGGTCCTGTGACTTGGATCCTGTGACTTGGATCCTAGGCTGGGTTTCCAAGTGCAAATCGGGACCCACAGATCACAATGGCTTCTGGATCAATAGACTACACCTGCTTCTGGACCACTACACTTCACATATCCCTGGATTTACAGATTCTACATACTCTTGGACTCAGCAACACCCAGATCTTCCTATATGGAGTACAATGACTCCTGGACCAACAGAGTCCACCTGCGTCTGGATCACTAGACTTTCCATACATCCGGACTCATAGAATCCACAGACTCTGGGACTCATGGATGTTTTATGCATTCTAAATGAACTGTTGTTATCATGTTTTTGTGTTCTGTACAAGTGACATTTATTGCACGTCTGTCTGTCCTAGGAAGAAGGATCCTTCCTCTGTGGCTCTTCCTGAGGTTTCTTATTTTCCCTGTTTAGGGTTTTTTAAGTTTTTCCTCACCCGGTTCGAGGGTCTAAGGGCAGAGGATGTCACATCTGTATAGTTTGTCAAAGCCCAGTGAGATAATGTGTAAATTGTGATTTTGGGCTATACAAATACAATTTGATTTGATTTGATTTGATTTAATGTTATGGTTGTCATTCTACTTTGGACTTTTAAGTTGTTTCAACTCAAAATCCAATGCAACTGTTTACCTCACCTTTTATAAGTTACGTAAAAGCAATACTTTTTATAGTGCACTTTATAACTTTGTTCTGTCCTTAATCTCATGAAAAGCACATGACATTGCCATTGTACAAACTGTGCTGAACAAATAACCTTACTTTCTCCTGCCAATTTACTAATAAATTAACAAGGCAGCAAATAAATACTCAAAGAGGGTGGAGATATTTGGACACATCAGGGTAGAGCAAATAAGAGGACCCAGGTGAAACGCGAGAGGTAATCACAAATGAAGGGTGAACAAAAAAGGGAAGAAACGTAAATCAAAACTAAATTTAAGGGAGTTCTCAAAATTAAACATGACATTGAAAACAGAGGAGTTAACACGAAGAAATTTGACAAAAACACTCACGAGTCACACTACAGTCAACATTAGATAACCAAATGCCAAAGACTAAAGTAGAAAATAGCACTCGCAGAGCGCAGACCTCCGCTTAGGTCAAACAATCCCCTCCAACGTGCTAATACACCTGCTCATATTTCAGCTTTTTACAAGACTTTGGTATTAGTTATTATTATTTATTATTATTGGTTATTAATATTTAGGTTTACCTGGTTCTGGCTATGTGATGGACTTATGTGATGGGTTTGCAATACATCTCTTTATGTCAATTCCTCCTGGAGATATGTCCAAGAAATGTGTTCAAACTTTCAGTGACCTTTGGCCTAGAAAGTCTAAAAATGTAATCAAATGCAGCCAGTGCCAAATGACACCAGTTGGACCTCTCTATGTCAATTTTGTCTGAATTAATGACCACAAAAAAACATGCTTTTTGACCTTTTGGTGACCTTGACCTTTGACCTTTGATCACCAAAATCTAATCAGCTGTAGGGTGGGCATAAGCACACTTTTGATGAAAATTTCATCCAAATCTGTCTGCGAGTTATCCTGTTTCCAAACAAATAAACTAACAAACATCTCAGAGTGAAACATGATATAAACTAGAAACTCAACACCCTGATACAGGAAATAATACCTTAAAACACCAATGCCCAATGAGAATTAACTCATTAAATCATACAGAAAACCATAACAGATAAATGTAACAGAGGACACATTACAACACTTAAAGTGTCCATGTTCTTTTGATTTAAACCCCAGTAAATGATATACTGAAATAAAATTTTTTTACAGTCAACATATTTCGATTACCTTATTTTTTTGATACTTCAAAAACAGGTAAATGTTTTGTCCACTGTGATATATACGTATATATACTGTACCGCAGGCCGTGATCTGCCTGCGCAACTCTTTGAACTTTGGTGTGTGTGTTATCAAGTCTTGATTAGCCGGCCATATTTTCTCGGCCATCTGCTGTAAATCAAGGCCCCAACTGTTACTACACATGTTAAGATACACAGTGTAACCGCCAACCCTATTAAACAAAACATCAACACAGTTACACTCTCTTTAGTCTCTCCTGACAATATCTGGTTACGGCTTGTTGTGTTTGTGATCAGAAACACAGACGGACGTCCTGGTGGACGTGAGCCAATCAACACATGTGCACACATGTTGTGAGTTTGCACCATGCGCATCTCCTTTGCTGCATGTCGCCTTACCAAAACAGGAAAGCCGTGAGATAAAACAAGAAGGGACAGAGTCGGAGATTAGAGCGATATATAACGTAACAAAGCGGGACAAAACGATTCAGGTCTGTCTGACAGACTGAAAGCCATCTGGACCTGATCTCCTCCGCAGCACCACAGCTCTGCTCCACATGCTGCCTTTGATATGACTGCGCTCACAGCTGGGCTTAATAAAACTGGAGGTTTTGTGGTGTGTCGTGTGTGTGTGTGCGTCTGCGTGCACACATGCATGTCTGTTTCTAAAATTTTTATGTACGCATTCTCGCCTCACGCTGTGTCACTTCCAGATCCTCTATGTCGAACACCTCCCATTTCCCTCCCACACCTACCCAAACACACAGTCGCACATGTTTTCCATTTAGGCTTTAATTTCCCTCCTTCTCCCCTTTTCCTTTCGTCTGTTTAAACAGCCGGCAAGCTGCCTCTCAAAGCCCTGATCTCTTTGCACGATGGGCTGCCCTGTGCAAGGCTGTTTAATGCACAGACATAAATTATACAAGAGCTGTGCAAACTGGGAATGAAACACCAAATTCCCTAGCTGGGATCCTGGACACCCCTATGGCATGAGTGGATTTTTCCAAACAGACATGAGAAAAACCCTCACGGTCACACATAATGCACATGTTTAGTAATAACTGAGCCACATATAATGGATTATCTCTCTATGATTTAATTACAATCCAAAGCACATTCCTTTTACTTCCCAGAAAAAAGGATCTTGACTACGCCCACTTCACAGTCGCTGTATGTAAAATATTGCAATTACAGATTAGAATGATTCTCTTCATGTGATTGTATTCGGCCCAGCACACAAAGTATTAAACACTCCCTCAGAGCGTTAGAATCTGTTTAACACTGAAAGATCGTGACCTACAATGCTCCTTTAAGCGGAGTTTATCGCTCCGGCAATCAAGAGAAGAAACTGCCGCTAAACTGAGAACCTATACTGTAAAAAAAACCCAAAACAAAACACGACCGATGATGACGAAAAGGGACTCATTCTGGATAAAAAACAACAATTAACACAATGTTACATCACAATGAACATGTGCCTGTGCATCACGTCATTTGAACACGATGTCACGGCATGCAGAGGTCACCATGGTTACAAACATTATCAGCCGGTCCAGCCTTTAATTTAAGTAGAAATGATTCGTTTTACTCTCAGATTACATAGCTGTTGTAAATCGTTCCTATCTGCTGTCAGGGCAGTTCACATCCCCTATTTATGCAGGTGTATCTTCCACTCTGTCGAAAATGCATGTTTGGGATCAGCGTGAGTAAACTGATAACAGTGACGAAATCCAGTCACATGTGTTACCTCCATCATCTGTAATGCTTCGCTTTTTGCTGGTCAGTGATCACAACGTAATTCTCTGAAGGCTTGAATCCAGAGGCTGTGAGGGCTAATGTCATCTGTGCACTAACAGCGAGCATGACAGGGCCCATGCACACGCGACAGTGTGATTAACTGAAGAAACAGGGAGGAGGTTGAGGAGGAAACGACTCATACCTGGAGGAAGTACAATATAAAAACCCCACAAGGCTGCAGCAGCTTCGAGTCCCCTGATGTCTCCTGAGGTGAGTAGTTTAGCGCACGTAAAAAATCCAAATGGCTAGGCTTGACGTACGGTGTGACATTTGCACTCAAAGTGCACTGGAGCAAGTCTCATGAACCCAGTGAGCATTTTGCCCAATTTGACTGAAGTCTGAAGTGGCAAAAAAAAATCAATGTCAGCTCATTGTACTGATGCTGTACATTAACATGAAGATTATAGGCTCACAAGGGAAGGATTTGATTAATTAAAGACAAAAATGAGACAAAATACATATTTATTTATGAGCTTGACAGCAAAATTTTGATTGACCGTACTGAAGTACAGACAGGAAAAAGGAAGTATGTCTGCGTGGACCATCGCTCCTTCCTGGACACTTCAAATTAGTGCATATGGTTCTGATCATGTGCCGATCCATTCAAATACTGTAATGTGAAGCCTTCCTGGGTGAGACATACACACATCGTCCCGACGACTGGCAGTGTCGATGTGCGTATCATTTCCAACGCTCCATTTCACTCATTCCAAATTGGCCACAGAAAACACCGGATTTGGCACAAACTGACTCACAGACTTCTTATGCGGCGGCCTGACTCCCTCAGCCAAAACCCAGAAAAAAAGTGGCAGACAGGCGAGGGAGGGTTGATGGCATTCAAATGATGTCCTTGGTTGTCCATTAAAAACAGAAGAGTCGAAACAAAACAAGAGGCGCCATGGAACAGCTCGGCCAGAACCCTTACGCAAATCATCTGCTGTTGACACACACACCACCTCATGACCATGAATACACTCTTTAACTCCCTGCCGTGACACACACACACACACACACACACTTTAAGACTAACCAAACTAAGCAAATGCGCATATACACACATTCAAATAGAGCGCAGCCCAACAGAGCACGTGTTTGCATACACACGCAGACACACCAGTGCTCTTCTGGAGGTGAGTGGGATGAGAGAGGGATCACTCCATTTGTCGTCCCACACAAAGCTGCTTGTTCAGTCATTATCTGCGAGAGGCTCTCCTCTCCTCTACAGCCAAGATGACTGGGTCACAGCTAAAACAGAAAACAGCCTCTTCTCCCTCCTGTCACTCCTCTCTCTCTCTCTCTCTCTCTCTCTCTCTCTCTCTCTCTCTCTCTCTACGTCTCTGCCCCCCTCTTTTATACGCAAAGCTCGACCATTTGTTTTAGCCGTCAAAGATCATATAAAAAAAAAAAAAAATGGGACAATTTGCAAAGCAAATGAGGCTAGTATGGCAGGTTCTTGTACCGCATCCAAAGCAGAGGCTAATTGTGTGCTCTCCACTCCAAACAAATGGCCGGGACAGAGACGGAGAGACTTTTGAAGTGAGCGATGGGATTGGCTGTTTGTTAAGGAAATCGGGAGGCCAGTGAGCTCATGTGCGATTATCTATTTTGCGTGGTGACTGTTGCTGTTTGGTCACCAAAGCAGACCACAGAGTGTCAGTGAGACTGTTTGGATCAGCTCAGAAAAACCCTTTTTTGTAAAGAGCTGCTGGGATGTAAACCATTAGTGGCCGCTTCCTAATCCGTAGTCTGAGCTAATAAAAGGTGCTGACAGCCTGAGACTCTGTTCGCTGAAATAAGTCTTTTATGGAGTGTAGGGTGATATATGAAATAATAAACAATTTGTGTCAAACATAGGCTTATTTTCTTTTTGACAAAGCTACTTCCAGTGCCAGTGGACACTATTTATTCTGACAGCCACAGAAATGACTGAATGCTAACTTTTATAAACCAAAACTTGAACAATGAGGACCATACACAAGGGTGACAGATTGTAAACACACTCAAGGAGACAACTGTTTTTTCCCGCCTTGGCGCACCTGTTTCATGACGTGTGAAACGTTCCTGTTTTAAATCCAAGCAGTACTCAAGGAGCAGAATAATGGAAACCAACTATATGTAAATACAAAGCAGCACTAACTGAACCCCGATGACATGGCTGTGGATGGTTCCACGCAGTCATCTGGCTCCAGCATTCCGGTGTCTTGAACTTTCCAGTACTCAGCCACAACTGAATAATTATGATTTAAATTATATGACTGGCGGACAAGAAAACTGGTTCTTAGAAAGTCGGCACGTTCCGCCAGCCTGGAACCAACCAAAGAACCAAAACGCTAAAACGAGATTTCTCAAAAAGATCTAAAAGTGTCTAATAACTGGAAGTGTCAAAGCCTGAAACCTCCTTGACAGCAGAGAGTATTTTGCAACTCCACTGCAATGTTGGTATTTTATCAGTCCACATATCTAAAAGAAATTACTGAACAGAGTTTTGAAGTGGGAAGGGGATTTACTTTTTGTGCTTTGAGCCGACATGAGAGCTGATGTTTGCCAGAAAAGATACCTACTGATGGCTGCAGATGATTGGCAGGAAACATGACTAACTGAACTATTAATATACAAAACTGTGTGACCTGAAACTTACCTGGAATGAGAAAGCAAAAAAAACCAAAAAAAAACTAGTGACGTCTTCTTGTCAGAACTGTATAAAGAACTGCCCCTGTTTGTTTTCACATCTTACTTTGCAAAGATGTACTCGAAATGCAAGAAACAACGTAAGCCTTTCTCCTTCAGAAATTCAAGCTGGGGAAAGTCCCGTGCAGCAGCTTTCCACTGCGTGTTCACACATCTGTGGTTATGTCGCCGGAGTCATTCTGCAATTAACAAAGTACCAAGAGGGACAGAGCAACGGCACACGTTTAATTCTGTATTACTCGAGTCTATTCACCATCCTAAGAGCATTATTTACAAGGCAAAAACACATAGTTTTGGATATACAATAAGTTACTAAGTCATTTGATGTGGACCATTTCTGTGTCTGCCCACTCTAGCGTGTGCATGTAGCCAATAGTTACATACCGCGATTGTCATATTATTACAGTCTGATCGATTTGGCACACGGAGGAAGGGTCGAAGGGGCAAGGTCAAGCGTTAACAAATAAAGAGAGCGAGAGAAAGGCCGAATGGCATCAACCACGCTCACAATTGCACGCACACAAAAACATGCGAGCGTGTATTTGCACATAGACACCGTGATTAACGGTACCACCCACCGACTTCCACCTGTGTGTGCGTGTTGCCGAGAGCCGAGGAGAAAGGTCACGACCGGTCACAGTCAGGAGTCTCTCATATGGACTGGATCAGGCCGCTGGGGTCACAGGTCACAGGGTCAGGGGTTGAGCTCTCTAAGCCAATCACCGGTCAGTGTGGAGCTGAGGGGCTTTCATGTGAGATAAGTGGTGCTTAGACAGGATAAGTGGAGCACAGAAAAAAAACCCCGAACCTTATTTAAGGTTTAACTGCCTCGCCAATCGTGACGAGGTCATTTAAAAAAAAAAAAAAAAATCACATCTGGTGCCCTTCAGTTGCTCAGTGTTTCAGCAGTGAAAAGAGCTTTTCGGCTTTTTCAGGTCCCAGGCAAAAAGACATGTCTCATTTGGCGATATTCAGTTGTAGGTGGGTTTAATGGTAAAGCTTTAAACGGTGCAAAGGTTGATAAATAAACCGGGACATCTTTTTATCTAAAATAAGGCGCCTAAAATAACATTACTGGCAATTCAGATACAGTCGCTACAAGTTTCGTGACAATGAAATATGGAAGTTTCAATCAAAAATATCCCCATCAGCATGCGGAATGTGGGTGTTTTTGCCCATAGTATAATCACCAGTATTGTTTTTAGTGTACGCTTGTTTAACTCCGACATGATTGTGATGTCCTATCCCTCATTTTTCTCATTTCTATAAAAAATGACAGCATATAGTATTTGGATGCTGCCGTAGCCCCTTCAGAAAAGCAGGTATTTTAAGACCTCCTGTACTCATTTGGCCTGTTAAAATTTGCATTTGTACCAAAACTGCACTCATCGCTTCCTCTCAACTCTCACACCTTCTTTATTTCTCAGTTTCAACTGTCTCCGCCTGGACTTGTGTACTTGAATGGTGACACACCTGCGTGTGTAACCTGTATTGGCCGTCAGCATCCCCCTAAAGGAGTCCTAAAATTCTTGGACACAACGTGCTCGGCATAATTAGTTTCTCTTAAGAAAGAAGGAACGTACATTGAGTTCAAGACCATCTTAATAAATTTGCATGCTATATTTTACTACACAGAGAGAAGTGAGCTCACTCGTCACAACCCTTGTTAGGAAGGTTCCCAGCAGCTACTAAGACAGTAGTAGTTCTTCGTTCGTGTATTTGCGTGTATGAGCGCTCAAGTTTACGTGCTTACACGCACGCGCACATTGTTACCCTCGCCGCCCCCCCCCCGCGCGCGAGCGCGCTCCTGTTAGCCCACGTTACTTTGATTGACAGGCGAGACTCGCCGTCACCACCGCGCGGCCCGCTTTACGCGCCTCCGGGAAGGCGGCACCTTACTGCGCGCTGATTGGCCAAGACCCGCGTAACTCAGCCGGGTCAGCGGAGTCGGGGCAGTTTGCAGAGCGGCCATTGGTCACCGTCCTAATCTACATGCGAAGGCCCCACGTGGATCGGTGGCTCCGATTGGCCGGCGGGCGCTTTGTGGGCGGCGCTACGGTTTCCGTTAGGTGGGAGCGTGAAACCGCGTGAGAAAGTTGCCATTGAGGTGAGGCGGAGCAGGACGGCGGGTCGTGTCACCGCAGCTGGGAGTTGTTCTTATCAAACCCAATAGCGAATCTCCTCTTTCATTCGCGAGAGAATCTCTTTTGGATGCGGATCTGCCTCCGGACTCCAGCAGGAAAGTCAACATTTCGGCCTCTCTTGACGCCAGGTAGCGACCGCGGAGAGTCAAGTGGGGGAACCGAGCAATTAACTCGTGTGGATCCGTTTCCGATGCGCCGAGCGGGCGCTGCTGTGTGTCGAGTGTCTGCCGGCGTGAATTTGTTCTGCTTTCTCCTGTCGCTTCTGTGTACTCGGAACACATCGGATTATACGCAGAAGGGACAAACAAACAAGCGCTGGAGTGTTCGAGGTGGCTCCAACCCTTTTCATTTCTCACCTGGTGCCTTCCCCTTCTTCCTCCTCCTCCTCCTCCTCTAAGCTGCCTCCAGCTAATGAGCCGTCTCCCGTGTTTTTCCGGCTGATTTACGGCCTCGCTGCCGGCGGAACGGAGGAGAGGGAACCGATCGAAAGAGGCAGGTATTCAAAACCACTCTGACGGCCCCTTTTATTCGAAACTACCCAGGCCTGGTCCTACGAAGAGCACCGGATGGATTCGTGTCCGTGATCCGGAGCGACCCCCTCAGCCCCACCGCACCCTCTCGTTTGATCCCTCCAAACGGAACCTTGAGAAGGAAACAGTTGCATCCTCCCGGAGGCAACAATGTTCCCCCAGGGGCGACACCCGGTAAGACTCCCCACTTCCTGTTTGAACAGTCGTTCACCTGGGTGCACGAAGCAGGGAGATGACCTCTCTGTGTGACCAGAGACACAACAAACAAACGTATGGATCAAGTTCCTCTGCATTCATGTTTAGTAATAATCGATAATAATAACGAAGATGAAAGTTGTTGATGATTACATTGTAGCCTGGAGAGGATCACATGTATGGTGCAGGGCCACATAATGAGGCACTGTGATGTTAATAATCCTCTCTTCCCTCCTCCAGACGCCCCACCAGGCTCCAGGCCAGCCCTTCAAGTTCACCATCCCAGAGTCACTGGACCGCATAAAGGAGGAGTTCCAGTTTCTCCAGGCTCAGTACCACAGGTGGGTCGTTCACGCCCAAGTCTTCCCCGGTCGTTATGGGCGCCCCGGCCGCCAATTTTTCTCTTTGTCGTCTGCCCTCTGAGGCTAAACCTCAGCCCCAGACCACAGTCGCCATAATGAACAAAACCCCAGCCCTGGCCTCATAGCCCATAAACCTGGATTAGGCTCACACACACACACATCAGTGTTAGTGTCTGCGCTGTGGTAGGTCCAAGTCGGGTGACGGGTGAGAGTCAAAGGGTGGCTAAAGGGTTTCATAAATCACTCCTTATTTTGGCCTGTGTGTAGTGGTGTGTCGGGAAAAGTCTGAATGAGTGTGCACGGTTGTTTTTCTTTGCTATGTGTGCGTGGACTCGATCCTGAGTTGTCGAGGAGGAGGAAGGTCACTTGCAACAGGTGAAAAATGACCCATCTGTTTCAAACTCGCATCCCGATTCACGAATAGCAAGGTTAAACCAACCGTCATACAGCCCTCAGACGGTGGATCTAATGATTTAACGGGAAGTGTCACCTTCATTTCACGTTCATTCTTTTTATAAGATGCTCTCTGGCCTGCATCATTTGAGTTTGTCTTTAAGTCTGAGCGATCACAGGAGACTTTAACCTGTCTACCATGACGTATGTTGTACAGTTGTAAGTGTCTATTGTAGACAACGGTTGAATTATCTTTAGATACTTTATTTTACATTCTTACAGCTTATTCTTACTTTTAGTTGCTGTTTTAGGCAGAGATGTGATGGTCGCGCATCATTAATGTTTAAAAGATTTGCCTCTTTCTTTAAAAGCTACCCTAGTTTGTGATTTTTCTTCTTTTTTTTTTTTTTTTTTTTTTTTTTTTTTTTTTTTTTGGATGGTAAGCTGGCATTTTGCAATCAATAGAGGCATGACGTACAATTTTTTACATATGCGACAAGCAGTGTTTTCTAAACAATGGAATAACATGGCAGTAACAAGTGGAAGGACACTCGGTAGGAGCGTACCTCCGTCTGCACACCGAAACATCCTGCATCTGTCCCTTTAAATGGATGCACACGAAATTCTAACACTTTCTTCTTTGACCCATTCCTCATTCTCCCACCACATTTTTTATCCAAATCCATCCCTTACCCTTTTGCATAATCCTGATAAATAACAAATAAAGAAACGCCCGGCCCAAAACAATCACTTGGTGTCACTGTATGAGCACGTTTTTAATTATTATGTTGTTTCTCCACTTTTGCGTTTGGTTTCTTTGCATTTCAATGTCCTGGTTTTTGGTTGGATGTACAACATGTTGAGGAACCTCTCATCCGTACCACCTCCCCTCATTCACTTTATTCTTTATATCGCAAGGTGCGAGAAGGAATCCACAGTTCTGATTCAAACAAGGTCTATTGCACTCTTTTGTACTGTAATACCACATTTAACCAAATGAACACAAGGGATTTTTATGTATGTATATATGTAAATCTTGAGTTTACACTGTCAAACTTGTTTTTTCTGAGATCACATTTCCTTAATTTGAGATGGTCTAAATTTATGTTTGGTTTTATAGTCTGAAGCTGGAGTGCGAGAAGTTGGCCAGCGAGAAGACGGAGATGCAGAGACACTACGTCATGGTGAGATCTGTGTGACACTTAGTGCCTTCTTCTCACTTCATCACACACTCGGCCTTTTCTGCCTGCTGAAATGTTCTTGAGGTGTCCTTAATAATACCATGCGTACTATTCATCCTTTGTTCAAAGATTAGATAAAACCTGGATTAAGTGAATGAAGGGAAGAGGTGTATCGAAATGAAATTAACGCCAGTTTTTATTCTGTACATTTGTAAGGCGTTTCCTTCCTCCGTGAAAATGATCGATGATGATTATTGTCAGATCGTTTTTTTTTTTTTTTTTTAAATTAAATTTGCCTTCAGTATTTCAGCAAACACATCATTTCATCAGATTGAATAAAGTTCTGCGTTTCACTTGTCTCGAGGAAAGGTATATTTACATAACTAAGTCAAAGACGGTGAGGGCAAAGAAGCTTAGTGTGTGTCTAATGTCTTTAGTCTGACACAGGCACAAACAAGAAGTAGACTATTTGCATACATGGCTGCTACTTAAAAACATGTTTATATATATATATCTATATATATATACTGTATGTATATGTGGTGTTTTTTGTTTTTTTTTTTAAATTAAAGTTTTTATTTGAAAGGTTCGGGTTCGTTTTCACTAATCTGACCCTCTCTGTCCTCCTCAGTACTATGAGATGTCGTATGGCCTCAACATCGAAATGCACAAACAGGTACAGATCGTTATCTGTCTGCCTCTGCACCTTCCTGTTTGTTTCTCTCCTTTTCTGTTTTTCTCTCCCCCCACCCTCTCTCATGGCGGAGTTTCGATGTATTTGGTGTGTGTGCTTGTTGACGTGTCCTTGTGCACGTGCACGGATGCATTTGAGTGTTTGTTTAGTTTTGTGTGTACGCGTGGATGTGTGTTTATGTATGATCGATGGGGCTCTCTCTCCATTTCCCAGTTAGGGCTGGCCGCCTGAGCCCAGAGGCAGGATGAATGGCTCCGTAGATTGATTGGTGCTGTCTAGGGGAGCGGCCTGCTTTATTACATTAGAGGGGCAGGGCTGGGGAGGGAAGAGGAATCGATCATGCTCAGGTCGGCAAAGTCAGAGACGATGGAGCTCCCTCTTTTAATGTTTCTAAAAGGAGGCAAAGACACCCACACACACACTTTAATAAGACAGGTGTGCAAGTGTGCAAACATGAAATATACAAGATGCTTGCCTATTGAAATACAAGACAATGATATTATCTAATGCCCTAAATAATGTCGACAATACACATTATGAAATGTGGGCAGAGCCAGTGCAGAGGTGCTCTCAACCCACGCTGCGTCTTTTGAACAGACGAGAGCGACTCCTATGGTTGTGTAAAGTAGTTTGATTGGATGTAAACTTAAAAGAAAATGACCCTATTATATGTTACTACTAGTACTGATGGTATCGACTCACTTTTGCCTTTGTCAATGCATGATATCCATTTTGTAAATTATGGTCCCATTGAGAGTAAAACGGATAAGTTAGGGTATGCTTTATCCTTTTTTTACTGTAAGATCGACAAGTTGCTTTTCCATCCTTCCCTCAGGTTCAGATTAAATCAGGATAGAAGACTTGCAATGGGGATCCTCCCTCAAATCCAAAATATGGTCACTTCTAGCCCCATAAACCAAAACGGTGACGGCTGTAATGCCAAACTTGAGGCTTTAAAATGACTGACCGTAAAACAATAACAAATGGATATGCTTTATACACACCAGGCTTGGTAGGTTGAACACAGTAATATACACGTAGAAACAGAAAGTCAAAACAATTTCAAGCATGTGTGTATACACAGAGCCATTGGAGGGCAAACATTGTATGGACACAAAGACGAGAGGGGAAAAAAACACAAACTCTTACATTACACTCTTACAACGCACATTTTCCCACAGGAGTGTTGCCTGACTCCAAGTGTTTGCCAGTAATTACAATAGCTATCGACTAGTCGGGCCACAGGAAAATTGGACTGGGTGTCTGAAGGGTCATAAAAGTTGATAAATTGATTGAGCAACAATAGAAATAACTTAAAGTCTTTCATGGTATTTCATGATGTATCTTGTTTTCAATAGGTATGTCTGTTGGTTGGCGGTATTGTTTGTTTGAATTAAATCATTGCAGTAAAGTCTTATAGTGGGAAGCTGTGTAGTTATCTCTGCCAAAGAGGTTTTGATTCTGCCAGCGTTTGTTAGTTAGTTTTTTAACTGGATAACTCAAAAGGTTCTCGACGGGTTTTGGTTTGTATTTTGAGTTTACAGATAGGGGTGATTTTAAATCTCCTCTTTGACTTACCTCACTTGGCTACAGACCTGCAGCTAACATTAATATGAAACAAACATTGCACTGTGATTAAAATTAGCAGGTCGAGTGGGAGATTTATTTATTTATTTATTTATTTTACCTTGTTTTTATGTCGATTGCTAAAAATTTTACTCAAAAACTACTGCACATATTTAAATGAAATTTTCAGGATAGGTCAGCATTAGGCAAACGAAGACGTGATCGTAAGATATTGGTGGTGATCCGGAGTGCCGTCATGAAGGAAATTTTGTTTTTCATGAGAATGTAGGAACTACTGTGTATATATAAACCCAAATCCACAACCTACAGCTACAAGGAAATTTTGTTTTTCATGAGAATGTAGGAACTACTGTGTGTATATATAAACCCAAATCCACAACCTACAGCTATATGTTGAAGGACAAGGACATTAAATCACTACAACAATGATGTTGGAACATGTATTGCAGAGGCATTGGTTTGTCGGAGAGATTTCCAGACTTGGTGCATATCTGTGCACTCTGGGTGCTTTCTAGTTTATTTATGCAATCCTAGTGGATTATCACGATAAGTAAAACTGGTCACTGTGCTGAGTGCAGCTTTAATAAAATGAAAATGATCTCAAACGACCTTTACACTTAGGTTGGAGCTGGAACTAGAGCCCTATTTGCAGTAATTCCTCAGAGGGAGTTAATCGTTCAACATTTACAACTAAGGCGGAATATTTTATTGATCAACATTGAACTTTTGTCTTAAATGACACAAGCGCGCTGAAACGGTAACCTTCCTCATAGATTAAAGTATTACAAACACCCTAACCGTCTTTCTGCATTGTCTCCTTTAAAACCAACATTATTTTTAATAACGTATATGCTGATACAGATATGTCTGTGATTGGCTACTATCGGCCAACCGCTATATCGATCAGGCTTTAATTGTAACTATGGTTGGGTAGGTTTCCAGTTTTAACAGTCCAGTTTACAATCTTAAACTGGTTTAATTTCATATGAAACAACTAAATTGGCATTTTTCAGATGTAGGTAGAGACATATAACAGAATATGACTAGTTAAAGGGCCCCCAGATGGTAGTATAGCAGCATGGCGTGCTGATTCCCTGTTGTGGTGTTATTACTAAAGTTGACAGTTGTGCATAAAATGCTGCTTAACTTCTCCTACTAATGGCTGCAAGAAAGAACTCTAATCAATAATGAGTTTGTGTGGGTAATGCTGTCAAACGTTTGGTTACGTACTTAACGATTTCACTGTTTCACTATGAAACACTGGCAGGAATGTGTTGTGTAAAATTCTTTGACTTTGCAGATTCCAAAACATACTTGAAATGTATTTTGATATGAAACTTGAGAAGAATATAAAGTATTAAATTTTCTCAAGTCAATACTCACAAAAGAGGTACCATGATGTGAGTACTGATGGTTTATAAATTCGTCCATGGATCTGTAGCACGCCTTTGCCCACCCACCATCACTTGAAGCTACGGCAACGACCACTGTGTCATCCGCCACTGCTGACCAGTGTGTGATGATGGACGCTTCTAGCCTGCCTGTCTGAACTATATTGGATTGATGAAGTGGATCTTTGTTTAATAAGGCAATTATCTAAGTATGTTGATGATGAAACTGTTCAAAATTTGAAATGACAAGATCCCTAAATGTATGGAAAGGGTGAACAAAGGTTTTAAAATGTGTTACATTTAACTTCAGGAGTCATAATCCCTTATGAATCTATGAAGGTGTTATGGTCTGGCTGTTTCCCCTGAAGAGTGGGGATGCTTCCTTGATTTTCTCACACTTCCTCCCATTAGATTTTTTTTTTTTTCTCATCTTCTCCTCCTTCCTCCCCTTTTTTACACTAGTTCTCACCCTTTCTGCCTTCCTCAGTTTCCATTTAAAAGTATTTTGCAATCTCCCTTGTGCTACACCCCCACCCTTGTTTCTCTTTTCTTGGCTCCTCTTTCTTTTTATGTCCATGTGAAGCTACTGTTCTTTCATTGTGAGGGTGATGCATCCATTGTCCACACACACACACACACACACACCCTCAACCTCACACTAAAGCTCCAGGGGAGGTCATTAGCTTGGGGCTGCAGTTGTCAGAGCAACAAGCTTCTATGGGGCGGGAGGGTATGGGGGATAGAGAACAACCCACCTCCTGCTGGCGAGGTACGAGTGTGTGTATGTACTGTGGCAGTAATGCTCCAATTATATGTGTAATGAAAAACCAGTTCTCTGTGAGCACATTGCGTCTGCACATGCTGTATCCTCAACATTTGTTTATCCACTCAATCGCTTCTGTCACAAAATGTATGCTACAATTCAATAACTGGTTTGAAAAGTTTGTGCTAGAATGCATAATAAAAAGTTTTCATTCGTTGTATTCCTGCAGATGCTCTTCAGTCATGGTTTGTAACAATGCCTCATTTAGGGTTTGCAGGCTAAAGTATTTGTGGCCTTGTGCCTTTGATCCTTGATTTGTCAATTAGTCCAGTTAGATCAGCTGAGTTGACCTGATGCTAGTTGGTCAGACTATTCTCAGACAGCCTAATAAGCGAGCCTTTTATACAAGGCTAATTATAGGCTTACAATTTGGGATTCCGAGAAAGGACTTGCAGGTATAGTCTGCCTGAAATAGCTCGTTACAGTGTTGTCGGCGTGGAATAAGTTAGACTTAATGAGATTGAATTCAAGTATGCAGAGGTCAGGAACTCAGAACTCTGGGGCTGACCAGATTGTAGGTTTTCTATAGAGCTGAACAAATGTTTAAGTCCTTCCTTCTAATTCATTGCATAGTGACACAATGGATCCATCGGATACATATCTATCTAGACAGCACTGATACCAATCCAACATTTCACAGAAATGACAAATAAAACCAGTAAACTAGGAGATTTAAATAGAAATGTCAGAGTAACCGCCTGTTATGTGGCTTGACACAGAAATGTATGCCCATAATAAGAACTGTATAACAGATGTGCAGTTGTCCATTGATAGCTCTTTACATTGTGTAGATGCTTAAATCTTTGTCTTATATATTCTAACTCACAAGGTTAAGTTAAGACTTGTTTTGCATAGGCATTTACTTTATTTAGCTAATCCAAGTCCATAATTGGCTAAACCAGGGTCGGTTTTGTGGTGCGGTTATGCATGTGTGTGCGTGACTACAATGTCATAATGCAGAGTGTTAGTGATATATCTATAGGGATGGCAATGCCTGTCAGCCCTCTATTCTTCTCAACAAGTTGAATATTGTAAGAGTGCACATATCTGAGATATTTCAGCTTCCGTTTTTGTACTTTGGGAGGAAGTGGAGGTGCTCTGTCATCTTAGTACATCTCAGTGACAGAGGTTGTGTTAAAATTTGTCATGTGTCTGTTATCTTATAAGACAGGGTTCTAATCTATGATTAACTCCAGTGCGCATGCGCCGACCGTGCGTGCAGCCTGTTGCAGTCGCCCCTGTTTGGTTTCTTAGTTTTCATAGTTTTTCTTCGTCTTAGTTTTTCTCAGTTTTTTTCATACTTGTTGCTCTTAAACAATTTCCCCTGGGGGATAAATAAAGTATTCTGCTTCTGATTCTTCTTGTTTTAGTTTAAATTTTTTAATGATACTGAGAGAGGGCCTGTTTTCTGATCAAATGCCTGCATTTCCCTCATGATTAGATTCATGATCATCATTGGAAGTGAATTACACAATGGTAAACTTTTCAAGAAATAATGGAAATCATCCATTTTTTTAAAAAAATTTGGGTTTGTTTTCATAGAGCAAAATAACCAACACATAATTGGCCTTTTAAGATTTCAAATACAGCAAGTGCATCTGTATATCTATTTATGTATGTGTCTGAACCATTACCACATTTCATGGCTTCTCCAATTCTCTCCTCACCCCGGCCTCCTTTGTATCAATTTGATTGGATGATGTGTAATACGAGTCTTATCTGATTTGGTGCCACTGTGGGGGTATCTGGTTTCATCCAATTGTTGCCACCTCCGGGGGTTTTGGGGCAGACGGATGTGTTGGCATGGATACTGGGGCAGAGCAAATGAAGTTAGGTGCTGATGAGATTATGTTGAAGTGCTGATGGGAAGAGGGACAAGAGCCCAGTGGATAGAGAGAAGAGAGAAGACGAGAGAGGCAAAAGAGAAACTTGAGCTCCCACTGATGATTAGAAATGAAAATCTCATTGTCCTGCGTGTGCATTCATGATGCTAAAGATGGGAGGCGCTGGATTTGTGTTTAGAGGAAAGGTGGATTTGTTTCGCCATTGTGTGTGTTTCTCTGGGCCTCTTACAATTTGTGTGTGCATCTGAGTGTGCTTGTATCCCTTAATTGATGTTCCTGAACAGCTGTTTTTGTAAACGAATGTAATGATGTTATTAACAATTAAGTCTGTCTCTGCATGTGTATTCCTCCATCAGACTGAGATTGCCAAGAGACTAAACACCATCTGTGCACAAGTCATTCCCTTCCTCTCACAGGAGGTAAGTCTGTGTGACTTTGAGCTACCGGCAGTGTGTCTATTTATTCCAATTATGCACTCTGGTTGTATCAGTTAGCTTTGCTAATCAAACGACCTTTGAGATATTTGTTTGCGTGTCTTGCAGCATCAGCAGCAGGTGGTTCAGGCTGTGGAACGAGCAAAACAGGTGACCATGGCAGAGCTCAATGCGGTCATTGGGGTACGTGGACTGCCAGGTCTTCCACCAACAGTGTGTATACCTCTACTTACTCTTTACTTAAATCAACTCATGTCTGTGTGTACTCAATGTTTTCTATAAGGCATGCATTTCTTTCATACTGGGATTTGTAAATACTGTTTTTCTCTGATGCTAGTTTACCTCCACAAATGGGGGTGGGGGGGGCGGAAGCGTGCTTGATATTTGCCTTTGTGCATACCTGATAATCAGTATTTTTAGTGTACCTGACTGCTAGAGAGCAGCCAGTATTGTGTAGCAGTGTATCTAAGAGTATCTTGAAATGTAAGAATGAGTATATGCGTATCTTCATAATTAGTTTGCATTGTAATTAATACATTGCAGAAACAAAGACCTAACTGGAACAACAGCCAAGTAAGTAAATTGATTTAAACCATCAGACTCTCGACTTAACATTTATTGTGCTACAAGTGTTATGAAATATACACTTGTTCAAACTTTACACTGTAAAAACAAAACTGATAAGGTATTTTATCTTAAGGTCAAAGGCATATATACAGTTGGGTTGAGAAGTATTCGGACAATGACGCAGTTTTGATCATTTTACCTCTATACACCACCTCAATGATTTGAAATAAAACCATCAGGATGACACTGAAGTGCAGACTTTCACCTTTAACATAACGACATAACATTGTTTTTTTTTTTTTTTGTTTTTTTACAAAAATATGGTATTTACGTTTTAGGAATTATAGCCATTTACATTTACAAGAGCTCAAAAGTATTAGGACAAGTAGTTTCACGGCCAGATGTGGTCCTGTCCATTGTTACTTTAATGCAAAAGAAGCACATAAAAGGTCTGGAGATGATTATAGGTGTTGAATTGGCATTTGGCAGCGAATTGACTGGATGATTCAATATAAAGTCCAAGGAGATATCAATGCAAGTGAAGGAGGCCATCATTAGACTGAAAAACCAAATAAATCTGTTCGACAGATAGCAAAAACTCGAGGAGTGGCCAAATCATCAATATGATACATTCTTAAAAAGAAAGAATGCACTGGTGACCTGAACAAAATCAAAAGGCCTGGAAGACCACAGAGAACAACTAAACTGAATGATGACAGAATCTTCTCCTTGGGGAAGAAATACCCTTTCACCACATGGAGTCAAGTCAAGAATACTCTGAAGGAGGTCGGTGTATCATTGTCAAAGTTTACAGTCAAGAGACGCCTTCATGAATGTAAATACAGAGAGTTTACAACAAGGTGCAAACCACTGGTTAAATTCAAGAACATGAAGGCTACAGAGGCCACGTTGGTCTTTGCCAGAAAACATCTAAAAAGCCTCCCAAGTTCTGAAATCAGATAGATAAACTTGTATCAGAATGATGGGAAGAGGAAAAAAAGGAACAGCTCGTGATCCAAAGCAAACCACATCATGTGTCCAACACGGTGGAGGCAGTGTTATGCCACTGGCATGTATGGCTGCCAATGGAACGGGCTGTTTATGGCGGATTTGACCGTTCACAAAATTAGCATGATGAATTCTGAGGTGTATAGGGCTATACTCTCTGCTCACATTTAACCAAATGCTACAAAACTGATATGACGGCACTGCACAGTACAGCTGGATAATGAACCTAAACATACCATCTTAAAGCCATCTCAAGACTTTTTGAAGGCAAAAAAATGTAATATTCTACAAGAGCCAAGTCAGTCACCTTATCTCAATCCAACAGAGCAGCTTTTCAGTTGCTGAAGGCAGAAAGACCCCAAAACAGTCGGCATCTGACGGTGGCTGCAGTGAAAGCCTGGCAAAGCATCTCCAGGGAGGAAACTCAGAATTTGGTGATGCCCATAGGCTCCAGACTTCAGGCCGTCTTAGGCTGATTGTCTGATTTACAAAGACGTTAGTTTGTCTAATATTTTTGAACCCCAGAAAAAGGAGGAACTCTGTATGAAATGGCTATAATTCCTAAACAATAATGCCATATTTTTTTTAAACCTTTTAAATTAAAACTGAAAGTCTGCACTTCGATCACATTCTCATTGTTTTATTTCAAATCCATAGTGTTGGTGTAGAGAGGCAAAATGACTGTCTTTGTCCAAAAACTGGATGTAACTGCACTTGTTACAGACTGGGGTTGTAGAAATAAAGTGATGGATGGATTGATTGAATGATAAAACTGATGTTTTCCACATTGAACAAGTAGAGAATAGATGTAAATCAGTGGGGAAAGTGTGATGGGGAAGTTGATGACATATCATCGGCCAGTGATGAATGTGTTGTCGACAAGAAAAAAAAAAAAAAAAAAAAGCATAAACCTTTTTTTCCATGTAACTTTATTGTAATGTTTAGGCAAAAAGAGAGATTGAGTCAAATTGAGAAGGACAGGAGGTAGTTGAGACTTTATGGACGCTTTATGTGAGCCAGAGGGACTTGACTGGTGGAAGGTGAGGCCAGGGGGTTGATTCAAAGTGGAATGTGGGGGGGTCTTTATAGCTTTAGCTTAGCAAAGAGTGGGCCAGTGTGTTTTGAGGGTTAAATGTGAGGTGGGCTTGTTAGTTTACGTGGTCTGACGGGGGTCTCTGTGTGAAGGGGGAGAGGTGGATTTGGCAGTTGCTGTTTGAGTCTTAATTGCAGGATTTCAGTGTTTGTAAAAGGGGGGTCGTGGCGTTGCCCTAACACTCCCCTCTTCCCCTTTCCCTCCCGTCTCCCACGCCAGCCTGTCATTCACCCCCGTTTGTGAGTTAAATGAGTGTAATGAAGCATGTTGCCCCTACTACTGCACACACACACACACTACATAGACATCCATGCACACACACCAGCTCACACTAACATCCCATGACAAACCAGGCTCTCCTTGTCTCCCCCAATACTTCCCGTCCATTTACTCCCATCAGGGGTTCTGTTTGTGTATCCATGTGTGTGGGTTTTTGCATCTGTTCGGTGTGTGCGTCTGTGTGTAGCAGAGCATGCTTTTCTCTTATTCCCAGAAACCAACAGGCATGGGGAGGATGCTTGAGCGAGAGTTTCTGTGCCAACTCTATGCATGTAGGTGTGATCAAGTGTGACATGTCAGTGTTTAGGTTTGATTGTTTGGCAGGCGAAACCAACTTGGGGAAGGTGTGTGTGTGTGTGTGTGTGTGTGTGTGTGTGTGTGTGTGTGTGTGTGTGTGTGTGTGTGTGTGTGTGTGTGTGTGTGTCTGTATGCAGGCAGGCATGGAGGCTGATGCTAAAAGACTGTTTCATTGTTTTGCTCTCATTCATTTGGGCAGTACACAGGAGTGAAGGATGGATAGAAAAGAAAAAGGAGAAGGCAGGGGCTTGAGAAGGGGGAGTGGGTTAGTCAATTAGGTGAGATAAAAGTCGGTTTGACCTTCAGCACTCCTTCCACCCCTGCCGAGTCGCCTCCTGTGCCCCCCCTCCTCTTCTCCTCTCCTCTCCCTCCTTCCTCCTCCCCTCCCGGTGGCGAATCAGTGAGCTTGGATTCCCGCGGCTACTGTCTGAGGAGGCAATAATGATGTTTTGGAACACAAAGGCATTTCACGCTCAGACGAGCGCCTGATTTGGTGTGAAAGAGAGCAGGGCTGCCAGCCAAACTCTCGCTCCCTCTCTGACCCTCTTCCCTCCCTCCTTCCTC
>KV751330.1:12992552-13020052 GCA_001698575.1 Mola mola | reverse complement strand
AAATTAATGGGAATACAGACACGCTGTCATACTCTACCTGGGTCCCAGTGCGCCAGCCTCACCAAAATCTGTCTTTTGGCATGATTTTTTCGGCACATGATTCCAACCATGAAGTCCTTTCCACTGGATCGTGTCTGACTCCAGGCAGAGCGCTGCTTCTCTTTAGGAGCCACTGTTTCTGGAAAAAGAAATCCATTTTCTGTTAAACAGACAGGAGTCGGACAAGGCTTCGCTGGATATTCTCCATGATCTCCATGTGCACATGTGCTCCGATCTCGTTCACATTTGGTGTTAGTGATAAATAATGAGGCCTCTCATTTAAAGGTTTCCTGTATTTTAATTAGATTAAGTTCGAACAGCGTGTCCGCCTGTCATGTTTCCAGTATTGTACAATGAATTGATACAGGGATGTTTAACACCTCGACTGTGGTAAGTAAAATACCGCATATTCACGTTTGTTTTGTGTGATCCTCAGTTCATGACAAAGGTTAAATCATTTGAGTACTTTTATTAGTTCCCATCCACAATATCCTCATATATCCAATATATAACCAAGTGTAAGATTACATCCAATAATGTTCGCAAGAAAGATACTTATGTTCCATCAGTCTCCATATGAATTATTATATTATTTTATTCTACCTTAGTTCTTGTGGGCACTAAATCCCATATTACCCTTCTGGGACAATAAGATTACATTTTATTGTGTGTTTGTTTGTTTATCTAACAGCATCTTCCAGCAGAAATCCTTCCAATAATCGTGATTTATGAGGCTCATCAACTGTGCTCATCCACCGTTGATGATCAGGAAATTGGCGAACGGCTTTCCGGCTCAGTGCCAGGACCGTTTTCCCCATCATCCATTGATCCTCTAATCGATAGCTTTAAACTGGGGTCATCTAATCAGAGACATTGATTACCTTTAGCCTGGGTCGTTCCAACTAAAGCCAGCTGCAGGCGACTGAACACACAAACACAAGCGCTTTATTTTCAGGGAGAGTCTCACTGTTAAACACAAATTTTACTCTCATATTATAGATTGAAAAGAAAGGTTTCTCATTAGGCATTAAAATTCTTTTGTCACCCCTCGGATCACGCTAATCCTCCATCGTTGTTCCTTTCCTCATACACACACGCCCGCTCTCAGAAGACAACGCAGAAAATACAGAAATATGGCGGACGGAAGCTGCTAACAGTGGATTCAGATCATAAACAGCGAGGCCTCCCTAGAGTCCGGATTTTGAAGGGGTTTTAATCGGTTAAATACGTGCGTGGCTACGTGGCTAATCTGCTGGTTAATCTCACTGACACTTTTTATGGGGTCGCTCGCTGCGGCAAACCGTTACCGCACCACAGATCACAACTCGATTTCCATAATCCCCCTCTTCTGCTGAAACTCTGTTTGTCCCCCATCCCATCCGTTTGTCGGACTGTGAAACACCACCCTTTTATTGCCTTGATTTCGGGTGTGGTTTCCCCGTACAATTATTTATTCCTGAGTCTCACATTGTGGACGAAACTGCCACATCTGAGTCTGATCGAACGGCTTGTCTACTTCAGTGAGAAATAAACCGGTAGCCTTTTTATATTAAAATTATTAGACAAAATGTGGAATGTGAGCAGTCAAACTCGACCACATATTGTTATTTATGGCGACGATTGAGCCAGTAAGGGCCAGAAATCCTTGTACCTAAACCACTGCTTGGTTGGCAGTGACTCCTGATTTCTATGATTTATATTTTTAACAAATGAAAAAAGACAAAACCTTTTATTACTTCAGTCTTTAGTCCCTTTTACAGAGCTTGTTCAAGGTGTGACTGTTTTGGCTCCGTATAAGAGTTACAAGGGTCTAATGTGGGCCAAAGGTAGTAATCCAAAGTAGTAAAAAGTAGAATATGTTATGTGTTATTTCAGTCAAAAATGTAACCTTTGATATATTCTATATTCACTGACAGGAAAGGGAAATATCTCAGGCCTGTTCTTGTTTTGTAATGATCACATCTAAAGTATTAAAAAGCTTGAAACATGTTATTTTAAGTGTTGAATAGATTAAATGTTCATGTCTGAAATAACCGATAAAAACTCTCAGTATTCAATTTTTTTGAGCTGCGGCTTACTGACACCTGACAACTGGGAGATATAAAAGGAGCTGGCAGAAGTTAGCAGCTAACTCAAAGAGGGAGGAGAAAGTCACCCCTGAAAAATGGGGGGACAAGGTGCCATCTGGGAGCTACACCCTCCTCTGTCACATGGGAGGGAAATGATCGTCATTGACTGAATAATGGGCCACAAACACATTTAAACTAAAAGTTTGTCTCCCTGAAAATGCGTATGCGTGTATGCACGTGTGTGTGTGTGTGTGTGTGTGTGTGAGTACAGGTGTGCGCGCGCCATATTTGCCAGTGTGATATATAAATAAATATATATTTATCTCTGGCTGTCTCTCTCCACTAGCCTCCATTTTCTGCTCCGAGGGTCTGCACAATCCCCTCAGAAGCTATGATAGAGTAGGCAGGAGAAGGCTGTGGGGGAGGGGAGGGAGGATTGAATATGATCGGGGCAGGAGAGACAGGAGGACGGCTATAAAAGGAGCAGAGCTGGGAGGAGGAGAAGCGTCCAGAAATGATGGTGGTGCAAATGGGGCTTTAAGTGAATTACGCTCGGCTCCAGCTCCATCTCTGTGTGGGCGAGTGTGTAAGCTCATGTGTTTACTTGAAGACAGTGTGTGTGCGTGTGTGTGTGTGTGTGTGTGTGTGTGTGCGTGTGTGTGCGTGTGTGTTAGTATTACACCCATGGGGCTTTTATTCTGTCAGTGCTCAGCAATAATCAGCCTCCATCTCCCCCCTGATTCTATCTCCACCTCTACGTCTCCCCTGCCACTATCACTCCCCTCACTCTCCCTCACAGCCCGTCCTCCCACCGGCAGGAACACGCACACACGTATAGATGGAGTAGATATGTATGTACGCGTGCGTGTGTGTGTGAATCGATTAAGCTTCTGCCCTTTCTAAGCACTCTACAAGCACCATTGGCTTCTCACTCTCTGCTGAGCAGCATCTGTTTCACACTCCACTACTGCTGTGTGCCGTATCACCCCATCACGCTCCCTCAGTGCATCCACGCGTCTCTCTGTCCTCGTCTGTCCTCGCTCTTTTGTCTTTTAGTCCCTCACGCCGTCGCGGCCTTCTCCGGTTCCCCACTTTCTCTCTATCGATCGATGCCGAGTTGGACTAAATGAAGAATCTCCAGTTTACGGTGTATCGATGGAGGGATTAGATGTAGTTTCTGATGGCTTCATGGTGGGTTTCCGGGAAAGATTACTTGCTCAATAGCTTACAGTCGGGATTATCCTTGTCTTTATTGCCAGATGGGAAGAGTTGATGGTTTTATGTGAATGTTTCCTGTTGGTAACTGTTGATCTTTTCAAGATAAAACCAGACAAAAATCTTTGTCTCATCTATTGGTGGCTTAACATAACAACACAGTAAGTGTCTGTAACCTTGTCTCAGTTGTTTCATGGCGAAATTCTGTTAACAGTTTTCACCATTATAGATGTGTTAATTGTGGAGGAACTTTATTGGCAGTGTTGTTAAAGACCGTCTTCACCGCCACAATGTTTGACACATAGTAGGACATCAACACATTATTAAGAATTCATCCTATTGCATTCGGTGGTTACATTTAGCAGCAGATTATATTTGGATAATGTGCAGATCACTCACAGATTTCTCACAGTGATTCACGTCGAAGTTTTTTCTGAATGACAAGGTGCCGGTTTTTTTTCTACCGTTTATCAAAGTTCCTCCTCTGATGGCCGAGGATTTCTGCTGTCCGCCGATGACACTCGAGAGAACAGCCCTGTACTCCTACGGTGAAAAAAACCTAAGGACACAATCCTGATGACTTGGGGAGGTTGGGCTTATCACCGATGGACCAAAAACCATCGTTCTGATGCATCAACCCGAAGCGGGTCCTCCTCTTCTTCCTGGGAATCCGTGTCTGGTTCAAACATGTACGGCTGAATTACTCCAATGTGCTCCAGTGATGCCTGCGCCATCAGTGTATGAGTGTGTGTGAATAGTTATTGCTCCTGATAAGCAGGCGGTAGCCTGTGAGGTAGTCGCTATGTACGAATGTGTGTATAAATGTAGTTTGAGTGGTCAAAAATGACTAGAAATGACTAGAAAACCAGCCATTGTTCAACTGTGGCCTGCAAGTGCGTCACGTTTTAGTCAGGACTGGATGTCAAAAGACAGCCATGTCCCCTGAAGGCATAACTCTGACTGAGCTCAGTGTATATTAGCAACACAGTCTTGATTTTATTTAATTAAATGATTCAGCCGGTAAACTCCCACCTGCAGACATGTTAGGTTGCTTTTGCGTGAAAAATTTCACGTAGTTTGATATTTGACCTCGTAACTGTATCTGACTTCTAAGGTAAATGGAATGCACCGATAACCCAACCGGGCAACCTTCACTCCCTCAAATACGCAAAAATGAGTGTCCAGAATTTAAAAGAAAGGTTTGGATGTATTGTTGACAAAGTGGAAGCACTGGTAAATGAATGGAGACAGTTGTTCCTGCAGGGTTTGTTCTTAAACAGCAAGATAAGAGAACAGAAAGGCCTCTGTTGTTGTGCTGCTGTCAGGTAACGCTGACTTTGAATAAAAGGACTTAGTGTGCATCCCTAATTTCCCAGGGAGAAGCTGCAAGACGGGCTGTGACACACAGCTCAGAGAGGAGATAATTACTGTTTCCTGCTCACCTCTCCTCCCCTCCATCCCTTCCTCGACTTCTCTCTCCTTTTTTCTCTCCCCCCACTGCTCTTCCTCTCCAGCTGAGTGATTACCCCTCATTAAAAATCCGAATAAAACATTGTTAGCGCAGATCGTTAGGGCGCTCTCCTGCCTCTCCTGCCTCTCCTGCCTCTCCTGCCTCTCCCTCGCCCACCACTCCGTCGTTAGCACTCAGCGCCAGCACTAAACGAGCGGCCTTTGAGGAATGTTATTCTAATTCCAATTAGCTCTTCAGGCTTGGAGGGAAGCCAGGTCGACGAGAAAAACACTAAAGCTGCGGACACACGCTTGCCAATGAGAAGCAAATAAATGGGCACGCACACACAACACACACAGTAATTTCCTTTCCCCCTCGCACACACACACACACACACAAACACACATGCATGCATTAATAAACTGAAGTGATCGCAGAGCTCATTTTCAAGAGACAAAACACACACACACACACACACACACACACACACTGAACACTCAGAGAATAGCAGTGGCTAATGGCTTTGGCAACACTCTCACAGGGACCTGAAGAGCAATTAGGCTCCAAACTACACACTGTAAATCCCCTCTGATTAGTGTGTGTGTGTGTGTGTGTGTGTTAAGCGCTGTTTATCTGCCACCAATTACATCGCCCTGCCACAAGAGAGGCTCCCTGGATAAATGGAATCTATAAACACACACACAGGCGGACTCAGGCACAGACACCCGCTCAGTGCATGCAGGTAAATGTGCACAGTCATATAGAGAGCAGGACACACGCACACACCCACAGAGTGTACTCCTTATCAGTTCATGTTGGTGTGACTGGAGGATTTAGTCACATGACCTGCAAGACAGGAGCAGCCAGGCGCCAAAACTAATTTCCACCTTCAAAGACTCCCTTATCTCCTCAGACGGCATGTGTATATGTATGCGTGTCCTGTACGTGTGTGTGTGTGTGTGTGTGCGTGTGTGGTTGATGATCTGATGTCCTCTGACAGAAAGACTCGCAGCAAATCATGTATCACTGTCTCATCTGCATCAGCCAGGCGCACACACACACACAGAAGGAGAGAGCAAGACAGCAGGACAGAGAGACACAAACAGACAGATAGACACAGAGAGAAGGAACACACACACACACACACACACAGCAGTGCAGGGGGAGGTGGAGACAGCGAGATCTAAGACGAACAGTTATGGCGAGTGAAGGATGTGAGGCGTGCAAAGTGATGGAGGGAGAGAGGGAGACACAAAGAAGAGCCGCATCTGATTCCCCGCCATCTAACGAACCTGCGGCCCCAAACAAAGCCAAAAGTTTAGGAGTCAGACGACAAAGACAGCAGTCTGTGCTCCAACAGCTTGCGTTTCACAGGGAGCTTCTGGTTCAGAAACCCCACGCCTGAAGCCACGGCGGCAGCACCACCACCGTGTGCCGGGGGTCTGTTGTATATTTCATGCTGCTCTTTTTTGAAGTTGCCCCTTACGTTTTCCACCGGCTCTTCAAAGGTCGAGGCTGCAACTGCGTTTCATCATCCTGCCCCTCCACCCCCTCCGACACCATGACTTCCTCCATCTCCTCAGCATTCTCGTGCTTCACTCATGTTGTATTCTCTCTGTCCCCCTCCACCGCTCCTCTCCTCCTTTCCCTGGCTATGTGAGCAACGATTTCTCCAAAATCCTCTGAATTAAAATTGGTATTTGATACAATGCGACTCATCTGTGACGCTGACTGACGAGCTGGACAGGATGAGGTTTCTGCGTGTACGCATCTGGGTGTAGATGTGAGGTGGTGCGTGCTCGCCACGTAAGTTTAATATTCTGTGTGTCAATTCTCACACTTTAGCAAACATGTGCTCCTCCTGGATTCCTTATTTCCCGTCTAATTGCCTGCACGAGAATATCTGTATGATGGAAAATAAACGACAATACGCTAATTGCTCACGAGGTGAGTCGGGGTGGCGACGGCATCATTAGCAGTGATTGTCCTGCTAATGATGCACAAAAAGTCAGCCGGAGACGTTCTTGGTGTGTCTTCATGCCGCACGAGTGTGTGTGTGTGACCTATTTGTTCATTTTAGTCCTTGTGTACAGTGTGTGTGTGTGTGGATTGTTGTCCACATTGTATACATTAGCATCCTCCTGACCTGGAGCGGTTCCAGCCAATCAGAGTCTTCGCTGCTGTCAGCAGGTGTCGTCAGCTCGCTGTGAGATTTATCAAAGTGACGGAGCGCACCGCACAGCACGACAGCAGCATTTATCTCTCTACGCCCCCACCCTCCTCTCTCACACTCTGCAACACACACACGTACACACACGTTCATCTATCTGTGTGTGTGTTTACAGCACCACATCAACGTCATCATATTTCAGTCCGAATAAGTAGCCCGTTTGGCCCTGTTGATGTCACGATGTGGTGAGATCTCAGCACTTTTTGTTATCCGGCACAATCTGTGTCACATTTCATTATCACTTTACATCCCTACAAACTAAATTATGGTGAAGACAAACAAAGGAGAGCAAAACCACACGTAATGGAAGCCAAGAGACCAGGCGAGGTGAGTCGCTCCGGCAACCCAACCGCGCCCGTCGGGGAAAACAGCAATGAGATATCAACATGGGAGATAATTGAAAGTTAAAACTGCAGAAGAGGAATTGGCCCACGTGTGAAAAATTCCTTTTTTGCAAGTGGTATATTTGACAAATGCATTTGAGTGCTGACTTTTTTTCTCAGAACTCAGAAAACTTTCTTTGTTTTGGATTTTTCTTTCCTCAGAATTGTAAATAAATAAAAAATAATTTTATTAAAAGCCAAATTCTGAGGAGCAAAACATCAGAACTCAGACAGGTTTTTCACATGTTTTCTTTACTCAAATATACATTTTTTTTTTCACAAACCTCCATAGCATTTTAAAAGATTTGTCTCCCACCCAAAAAATATCCCAGCTACAGTCTTAGGTATCAGTAAGATATAGACTGGAATCCTCCTTTAAGTTTTCACTTAAAACTGCCCCTCTGGTATTGTCCATTTTAAGAAAGCACCGATTACAGATGAAACACTGTAACGTGAAGAAGCGGCAGCGGCGTGGAATCCCCCTGCAGCTCACTCTGCTCACTCGCACACAGCAGCTCGCTCTGGAAACTACTCCTCGCTGTATCTGTGGCCTCCGCACGGCTTCAAACTGCTGTTTTTTCGAGTTCACTGCCCAGCGAACGCTCTCACTTTGTCAGAATCCCCCCTCAGGATGGATGCGCACAACACCATGCACACCGTGCCACCCCTGACCTTTGACCTTTCACTGTGCCACAGCCCCATCGCGATGATGTACAGCAAGTTCATCGTCTCCATGGTAACATGGACCAGTTGCACTGAGCAGCGCCCCAGGGGAGTGTGTGTGTGTGTGTGTGCTTGTGCGTGGATGGGGGGAGGGAGAGTGTAGCACACTCACACACACACACGCACACACACACACACACACACTCCTGCATACAGCACACTTATCAAGTGATTAACTGTCAAACTGCACAGCGAAAGTTCAGCAAAGGTCAGGATTGATTTACATAGACAGATGGAGAGTCGTATTAGTGTGTGTGTGTGTGTGTGTGTGTGTGTGTGTGTGTGTGAGAGCTATTGTTTCTTCTTTAGTGTAATTGAGTAAAGAAAAACAGCAGGCCACCAAACCAGGCAGAATAAAAGTAGCACCGTGTGTGTGTGAGGGAGCTTCATTTAACAATAATTCCTGTACAGTAATGTGGGACAACCCACAGCTCATTTCTCTCAGGTTTTATCGTTTTTTTATCAACACATCTGTCAGCGGGGAAACATTTTGCCCCTTGATACAAACAAATGACAAGAAACTGTCTTTAGCCCAAAAAAGCTTGAGCGTTTTTAAAAAAATCTACGTTGTCATTTGCATCTATTGTTGTCAGTGTGACTCTTAACAACTAGTTGTACCTTCATTTGCTACCGACGCCAGTTTACTTACTGTTAAATGCTACTTAAATTTGCAAAGCACTTTGGCAAAACCTGGTTCTTTGGCTCTTAAATCCCAGACACCATCAACAAAGTTTCATAAACAATATGCCATTACTTTTATGTTCATAATAAAAGAGTGCGAGGACAAAACGCACATTTTAAAATGCTTCAAATGGTGAGCATCTGAAAATACTGCAGGTCCCACATCTCGCGCAATTTTGTCTTTGTAGCTGTCTTAAAATCTATCTCCTGCTATTAAATTTGTTTTCTGTTCTTCTCAATGGTTAGTCGGACATCAGTTATTAGTATTTTTATAAAGAGAGCAGACTTTTCTACAGCCGATGTCTCCAGAATTCAGCAGCTAACGCCAATTTTGTTAGCATGATTTAGGTTTTAAGTGGATGGGCTTGTGCCAGAGACAAAGGAGAGTGTTGACAGACGGGATTTGCTGGTGTTGTAAACAATGAGGAGAACAGAGAAAATTCTGCAGTGTCACCTCTGCTCGTGTTTACCTTCAGCGCAGTAATAATATTTGTGACGGAGTAGATGGCAGCTTCCCCCAGCCAAATGTAGGTTACACTCCTGTCGTCGATGTTGACTGCTCTCATTGCTGCTCGATATGTCAATTCAGTTTCCAGACATGATCTCTGTATTGTTGTGTGGGTGAGAGAGGTCATTATGTCAGAGGGTGCCTGCTTTGCATTCAGCCTGCCGCTCGATTTGATGGACGAACGTAAACGAGCAATAACCGGAGCCTGGAAACTGAGGTTTAGCGATTTAAATGTCAATGGGAAGTCGGACGGGATCGCTGGTGTCAGATCTGAGTCAGGCTCTCTGGATATTGACTGCACCTTGAGCTTATTGACAAAGAAAACAAAAACAGCGTTTCCAACCTTTGAAAATGACAGCCTGGCAACATTCATCAAACATTATAATCTATGGTATCGACTTTGCGCTGTGACAGTAAAGACATTGAAATATGCCGCCTGTACTTCAGAATGATAACACACAGCAAACACTCAGGTGTCCTTATATTAACCTAATCAGACTAATCTGTTGGCCACTAATTTGCACCCTGTCCCACAGAGCTAACTGCCCCAAATGTTACCCCGAATGTCCCGTATGTACTATCTATTCGAGCGGATATTACAGAAACTCTATGTTTTCAGTGTGTGTCAGTGACGGACGAAACGCTCAACGGAGTCTGTGATTTTCTTCTGTTTCCAGAGGTCACAGATCTTCCTCGGAAATTCATTCGTTCTGTCGTCCAAGTTAAACAATGGGAGACATTTCACGCACGTGTGACATAACAAGGCGAAATCATTTACGCAGCTACAGAACTGTTTATTACCCCGACAGGACAAGTCAGTCGTGTATTACAGGAGGCTGCTGCCATCTTGCCTGCAGAAGTGGAACAGCAACACTACCCGCTGCTGTAAGTTCAGGAAAACCGATGTTTTACACCTTTTGCTTTATGTTGGAGAGCAAAATATGATTCACAAGAAATGGTGTCACAGATTGAGTCAAAAGTTCAAACCAGACAATTACCTCTAAAGATGTTTTAACACCAAATCAGTAATGATTGCACACATAATTGTGTTTCCCCCATTTCAGAGGACATTACTCTGCTTTATATTCATTTTCTGGAGACACTCCCTCATCAGAGAGCCTATCAATTGAACAATAAGCCTATCAGTGACTCAAAACTGACATTTTGCCTCTTCTTAAATGATCACTTATGGGATGGGGGCTTATCTGTGACTATGTTCACAGATTTATGTCCTCATAGCATGAGTAATACACGCACACACACACTAAAATCCAGTTGTAACCTAACACGCCTAAAACCAAATATTAACCCTCAAACAGCCCATAAATGTTGTGATGACACACAGAAAAGGTCAGAGGTCAGAAAATGGGACCACCGGTCACTCTGATGACATCTGGAGCGGCAGCCTGTCCGCCAAATCCACCTCCACGACGGACGCCCACACCCCCACACACACAGGCGCGCGCGACGTCGGATGGATGGATGGATGGATGGATGGATGTCATGTTGTCTGTCTGGTTTTGAAAATGTCATTAAAGAGAGCCCCCCGTGTCTGTGAGCCGGCTCAGCCTGTGTGTGCGCGTTTAAAGGATTAAATTAATGGAAGTTCCAATATAATTCTTTCCTTTAATCTTTTGTTTAAGAGAATCACGACTATCACCGACTCGACATCTTTAAATGCAAGAGCTGCTCACGAATACGTACGGAATAAATAATAAGACAGATTTGAATAGTTTGAGCTTTATTGCACGTAAAGCAATTTACAAACTGTTCTAGAAATACAGATGTGTTTTATCATCTTGTTTTGTGAACCTGCAGATGCAGAACAGAAACCCGCTCCTCCGTGTCCTCTCCTTACTAATATATTCATTACTGTCATTAACCTCTGCAACACAGTCTCCTTATCTAATTATCCCCCCGTTGGCACACGCACGCCGCTCTCAGCTGCTGCTCACACGCACCCCGTCCCCATCTCCGCTACCCCACACATGTTGTTTGACAAATGAGGGGTCTCGCCTCATCAAGCACATGACAATGTAAACAGATGGGAGGTGGAGACGGGGACCCGGGCCAGCTCTAAACACACACACACACACACGTGCACAATCCCGAACATATGCTGCAGTTATTCACGCAGCTCGGGGAGTATAGCCAACAGGAGGGTGTTTAAGAGCAGCCACCACCGAGGGTTATTGATTTGTCTCCTCCTTTTGTGCTGTGTTATGGGAGTGCAGATTGCTTGAGGATTAGACAGATTTGAGACTGTGATGATTGTTTGCGACTGGGCACATTTATTGCAGTCCTGCAGCTTCTTAAAGGTGATCAGGGGATTATTGTGCTGGCGTCTCTGCGTGTGATTAATAAAGACTTGACCCCAGAAGGAGCTGGATGAAGTCCGGTCACTGTTGTTTGGGGGTTATTTTTGGGGGATATGAGAATCTATCTATCTGGATGGTCTGGATGTTAAATTGACCTACACTCGCGTATTATCCCAGTCTGTGTGATCTGTGATTTAATCATTTACATTTTTCTCTTTTTTGTTTGCCTCAGCCCTTATTGATTCGACACCACTGACGTTAATGAGCTTCTCCTGCGTTTGTGACTCAGCCCCTTCAGGATCCACTGCTCTCATCCATGACTGCCTCCCTGTGTGCCAAACATATGTTTTAATGACAGCAATTAGCATTTTCATGGTCCTGTCTTCGAGTCTTTCTGTCAATATTACCAACCCAATGTTTCATTAATCATTACGAGATTAGCAGTGTGTGAGTCAGTGGGTGAATTGCACTGTGGGTAAAGTTAGCATCAGCGTTTGGACAATGAAGAAGAGCACATGCAATTAAAAACAGTTTTTATGTCTCTCTCTGTGACTGAAAGCAGACTTTTCTGTCATCTCCTGACGCACAAGGTTACCTCATCCGCATGGCGATGTGTTGCCTGTTCAGCTCGTCTGACACCCACACGGACGGCTGCACGCTGCAGGTGTGTCTCCAACGGTACCGTGTGTCTTCCAAGGAGCTGAGACAGACTTCACTGCAAAAACACACACATCTGTCCAGCATTCAACCCCATAACTCATAACTCAGCCCAGCTTGAAACAGTGCTGACTCTATGATCAAACGAGCTGACTAGACTTGTTGATATTGGACTTGATGCAGCTTGTAGCTCGCCATGAAAACAGTCTGAGGGGTTTTACTCGTCAAACTCACTAGTTTATACAAAGTGGCATCTAAAGAGAGTGTTTAAACCTGCTCTTAAAATGACCCATTAGCCAACACGGTATTGCAGCAGAAAAAAAGAGGGCCTGCAATAGGTAAAATAGAACTGCAATAAATTAATGCAGTGAATTTTTACTCCTGTTATGAATTTTGATATGTGGAGGTTTTTCTCCATGAGCCAAGAAAAGAGACTTACAGGTCTCTGACATGGGCACAAGTCTGTGGGCGGAGCCAGTAGGAGAAACTACTAAACCCAGCAGGTAGAGACCTTTTCTTGTGTTGGGCGAGCGATTCTCACTGGACTGCGTTGACGCCATCTCTGCATCAGGTATCCAGTTTTTCTTACATGTATGTCGCTTTATATGCAATATATATATTTGTACTTCAAATTAATCCCTTGTATTTAGTTTGTTGTTGCTGTCATCCTCTTTCCTTTTTCTTAAAACCCATCCTTTTTATATCTATTCAAAATCTAAATTTGAAGTTCGTCATAACATTTATTTATTATTCCTATAATATTTAAACTGTCTGAGGGTTTTAATTCGACACAAATCAACCGTACCCTTACGAACCCTGACACTATAACAATATAGAGCTATTAGGACGAAACAATAACAACTGAAGATACTCGAAATGACTTGTGCACATTTGAAGAAATAACAGTGCTCTGGTGTCTGCTCAGCTCCAAAAAAGAAAAATATAATATAATATATAATATAACAATATTTAAAACACAAAGTCATCTTCAGTTGGAAGCTGAAAAAAAACAAACAAACAAAAAAATGCAATCTAACACTGTGGGGTAAAATAACAAGGACAATGGGTTATATATTAGCATGAAATCTAAAACAATAACATCCTTGTACCAGGGTTCATTGTATAGAATAAATACGAGGCCGAGCGTTTCTCGCTTTCAGGTCTCCCAGAATTCTCAGCGTCTCTGTGTCGGCAATCAATGCAGCCGGAAACGTTTCTGTCCTTTCAGGCCACCAACTTGCAAACCAGCACTTGCTGATTTTAACTGAGCTCACAACGACGGAGATAACTGCGACATGTCATTTATATTCCAGAAAATAAAGCTCCTCTTTGATGTCATATTTTCTCACTTTAAATGAATTCTCACCTCCATCCTATCATTAATTCTCACTTTTGTCACCTTAAAAACGTGCTCATTTTCGTTACTTTCACCTCCTCGTCACACATTTTACATCACTTTCACAGCCGTCTGCTTGAGAATATCTTCACGTCACGCCTGGAATTTAAATCTGGCAAAAATAAAAATTAAAAAAAAAAAACAACATGTAAGCATCCTCCTGTGAACAGGTTTGCCCACTTGGTTCATTTACTTGTCTTGGTAAGTCACAATGATGATTTGTTCCCATTCGCTGCAGATACGGTGTCTCCTTTCTGCGCCTGTGGTCCTTTTGCAGAGGTCGGGCTGTGATGAATTTGATCAGTTGCAGCAGGAGAAGTTGGGTTTATTCCTGGGAGCATTTAAGCTGGGCAGCGACTGATACTGACTTTTGTCATGAAAAGTCGCCTGTTTTATTACCTGCCTGAAGGACAAGAAGAAAACAGAACAGGAAACACTTGTGTTTATGCGAAGATGATGAGCCAATCAAATCAATCAAATGAGCCAAAAGAGCTTCCAAAAACACACACACACACACACACACACAATCAAATGTTCGATTTTTCATATTCCCTGTGGAAGACTGTGCAGAACACATTGGACGTTCTCTCTTTTTTCCTTTCTAAGGAAAGCAATGAATTCAACACATTTGTTAGACCTCAAGGATGCACACAATGTATGTTGGTGTGTAACGCTGAATTGTTTCATCTCAAGAAAACGCTTTATTGAACCTGACGTGTCCTTTTTCTGACCTTTTTTGTCACCACTTTTGTACACCAGAGGGCAGCAAAGGTCACAGTTGGGAAGTTGGCTGTCAGAGAATTTCCATCCAAGGTGTCCCTGATTTTGTTTTTGGATTTATTTACTTCTGAGACAAAAGGATTAAGCCTTACATTCCCTCAGAGGTTATAATGTCACATTTTTGGCACTGGGCTTTGCATATACAACACCTGCTCCCAGAAAAAGGCTGTCAACTCCTCTGTGTATTCAACCCATGCGGATAATACTGTACATGTCTAAATTAGACTCAAATAATACACAATATTGTCAAGATTAGAACTTGACACTTTAATTTAGAACATTAGGCTCCATCCAAACTCACCTGGCCAGGTGCAGCACTGCCTCCACAGTGTTGATGCCATCTTTGGCGCTGGTTTCACAGAACAGAGTGTTGTAGGTCTGTTGGGGAAAAACAGAACATTAAATTTGTCCCTCTCGTCATCATTAAAAAGCTCAGAAAGATGAGTGTGGGCTCATTACCATGGCCAGTTTTTCTCCATAGCTGGTGGGAACACTGGTCACTCCATCTTTTCTGAGATCACACTTATTACCCACAAGCATGATGGGAATGTCCTCCGGGGACACATCCTGGCACGCAAAAACAAATAAGATAAAAAGACGAAACAAACACAGCGAACGACATATTGCAAAGTACATATTTTGATGAGATTGATGACAGAATTTAGGTGCTGAATGAAATGAAAAATCTGTAAAAATAAAATGAAATAAAATAAATATAGACTACAAATATTGGTTTGACATAAGCACCAGAATGTGTTTATCAGTGGAGGGAGAATTTTTCATCTTTTACTTTAGAAAAAAGGAGTAAATACATAATTAAAATTCTGATTGAATGACTCATTTCAGCTGTTATTGATACTTATCAATGCCTTAAAGGAGAACTCCGCCACTTTTCAACATAAACCCTAATTGTCACTCTTTTAGGATCTAAACTTTATTAAAAAAAGGGTAATACGGCACAGACACGGCACAGGACGAGTTGAAACCACCAATACGACACTCAGAATGTTATGTAGTGTCTGGTAACATGGAGTCGATACCTCTAGTGAAACCCTGTGTGTTTTTGACTCAATTACTGTAAAAATACTGTATAAAATCAAAGTTTATACTGATTGTTTTGCCTACTTCTCTGTACTTCTTTTGCTGTTGGTGCACCTCATGCACTACCAGTCAATCGCCATAAGGGCACTGTTTCCTGAGTTTTCCCTTTTTTAATGTGTGATGTTTGATAATTTATCAGATTACAACAGCAATGAATACATATTTTGGAATAAACTTGTATAAACTCAATACTTTTAATTGGAAAATACATTAAATTAATAGATAAAATAGATGCATTTTGTTAAAGTTAGACCCCGAGAGTCAGATAAACGGGGCTTGAGTTGAGAAACACTGCAGTCCTACGAGGATGTGCACATCTTTTTAAAGTTGTACCACTTAAATCTTCAAAGTAACTAAGTAAGTCTACCAAAAAATGTAGAGGAGGAAAGCAGAAAATTAAATGGTACTTGGTGAGCTTCCATCCCTGCTGTGTATGGTACATTATGTCAAATATATGTCAAAAGGCCAACACGTAATATAAAGGCACACACTGCATGCACACATAGAAAGTGACAGACATGTCGACATGCCCACAGTTCAACAGCAGAACACGATCCAATGTACATCCAACACTTACATATCTGCTGCATGTGAGAAAGGGAAACGAGCAAAGTCACTCAGTCTTAACCTCAAACAATCATTTATCTGTTACGTTAGGATCAAAGCGAACAATCTACTGCAGGGGACAGGAGCACCTTACCTCAATCATGTCCACCCACTCCCTAACATTAAGGAAGCTCCTCTCACAGGTGACGTCGTACAACAACAACACGCCGTCGGCCCGGCGGAAATACGACTTTGCAATGCTGCGAAACCTGACGAGAGAAAATAAATCGATCACACAGACTCTGTTTTTCTCACTTTATGCCCTGTTGTGTTTGCATTATCTTTTCACTTTTTAGCGACCCCACACATTAATTTATCATTTACATAATGTATCTGTAAATGAACAAATAAGCAAACGTTTCAGATGAAACAAAGTTTTCCTTTAACTTTTCTTCAAACGACCTCACACAAACACACACCTCTCCTGTCCTGCTGTGTCCCACAGCTGCAGCAAAACAGGCTCTCCATCCACGATCAGTGTCTTCATCTGGAAATCCACTCCTGAAGGAAAAAACAACCAAAAGTTTGACTTGAGCCAAAGAAAGGATACTGCGCTCAAATGCTGCTTTGCAAGAAAAATACCTGAACTTGAGAAAAAGTCTTGACGTGTTTCAGATTAAATGTACTAATAAAGTACAAGTAGATTACGTGTGTCAAATTTCATTCCAATCTTACATTATACTGTCAACTACATGTATGTGTGCACTGTATTCAAAGGATCAATTGATTATCTGTTTGCCTGTTAAAAGATGCAATAATCTCCACTTCTCGGATCATCACAATACTTGTACGATTGCTTTTTTAAATAATGTCAAAATGTGTTCCTTCGGTTCTGCTGCGGCGTTCAAACTGCAAAATTACTAGTGGTTAAGTGTGTCCAACTGACCCACTGTGGCACCGGAGTTTAATTTGAACTCGTTCTTGCAGAGGCGGAGCAGGAAGCTGGACTTTCCCACAGCAGCGTCTCCAACCAATACGATCCTGTAGGCCCTCTCCGACGCCATGCAGCCCAGGGCCATGCTGTTCTTGTCCTCCTTCTGCAGAGACTGGGCGAAGAGTGGGGAGAGTGAGGGGCTGGTGAGCTGCAGTTGCCTGTTTTCACATTTGTGTCTGTGTCCATCCTCAGCTTTGTTCCACAAGAGAGATTTAATGACTCAATTAAAAAAAAAAAAAAAAAAAGCTCATCCGATTTGTTTATAAAGCAAAACAGTTAAAGACAAAGCTGAGCTGAAGCTGCTCAATAAGGTCACAAATCATCTCATGGACACTAAAGGTTTTTCATTTGTACATTTTAGCTCCGCTTTTAATTTAGTGAAACACATATTTTCCTGTAAAGGCCAATTGATCCAAGGCCAAAGACTTTCTTGAAAGCGGTCCACTCAGGTAAAAGTCGAGATGAAATCTGTATGCAGATGACATGACCTTATTCAGCCTTCTACAGGAAACAGAGTGTTGCTTATGTTAGTCGTGTTAGCCAGAAATCAACATGGCATCCACTGTCACTTAAAGGGTGATTTTTTTTTTTTTCAAATGTGGAAAATGTGAAACAGTTCTGGACACCCAGGTGGGCTTCTATGAAAATATCGAGTACAGCAACACCAATATTAGCACCTGTGCATAAAACTATCGTTGTACACACAGGTGCACGCACATTGCACACTCACTAAAGCTATAGATCTAAGAATAAACTTTCCAGGATGGTGACATTTTTGTTTCTTTTCTCGACATTTCAAGCTTTTTCTCAAAGTGCATAATGAAAAAAACCCTACATAGTGCCAATCCTCTGTGCAGTTTGAGCCTCTGAGCTCTGGGAGGCGCTACAGAGTCCCAGTGTACATAATACTGTTTTTCAACAACCAGAGAACAACAGGATGACTGCCAAGCTTGGTGCAGCACAAGCAGTGGAGCTAAAATGAAAGATTGTCCTGAGGAAGGTGTTAGCTCTGAACAACAGAGTCGAAAGCCATTTGGGGAAAAATTTTAATGACCATGACATCAATACCAAATCTCCTTCCACTACACCACCTCCACTCGCTCTCCGTTTCCGTCTCCCTCTTACCTGAACTCTGAGGGCACTGATGGCCTTTTTGGGGGTTGGGGCCGGCTGACTGGCCAAGCTAATGGATTCAGACGGCCTCCACTCCAAAACTGAGCTGCTGTCCGAACCAAATGCTGACTCAGCATCTTGTGTCTCCGCTGGCTGTGACACAAACAAATGGTACCAATAATAGTCTGACATCAACACAGTGATCTACTCCAACATGATATCATATTTTATCACTCCATCTTCCATGCTTAACTCCTGCAGTGTGAGCCTGTTTGGATTCAGGATTAACATCCCTCCTGGCTGATCCAACCACAGGTGGACAGCTCCGAGTTGGCTCTAAGGTCCCAACTGGCAACAACATGCGATTTCCCCGTGCACTGCATGCAAGTGAACACATCCCCTGGCCCAGAGAAACAATGTTTTTGTACACAAAGAAAGAAATAACGTCTTAGATTTACAGGATTTACAAGAAGGACTGAAAATATGAGAATATGTAATAGACAGTAGAGACTTTTCTTTTTTAAATCCAAAAAACCTCCCCCAAAAAACAAAGATGCCGCTTGTACTGGTTACTCTTTAATCGGGCGTAGCGTTACTTCAGGCAAATAATGAAAGTCAGGCTCCGCTCTCTGTGCAAACTGGGTCAGCTGATGGCTCAGCTGATTCTCTTCTGTGCATGCAATTGGTAAATCTCACACAGGGCTCACTATTTAAACAGCTTCCATCTGCTCCTCCCGTCACCTCTCACGTCTGCTCCGATCTGTACTCAGACTTTATCAACAGCAGGGGGCTCCCGGAACACGTAAAATCTTTCCCCAGTTTTTTTCCGCACACGGTGGACTTGGTTGAAGTTGAGCGCGCCTGAACTCTGAGCTGTCTGGTTGTGCTCGCATCACTCAGGCGGATGTTAAAATCAGCTCCGAGCGAGGCCTGAGTGTCAACTCTCACAGATCACCACCAAAAAGATTTTAATGGGATAAAAGACCCGCACAGTCATATCAAACACTTCAAAGGCTACAGGATTGATTAGCATGAACTGAAGAATCCTCTTTGTAACCAAGGTGTCAGTATTGGGTGGGACCAAATTTCATTCCCCACCCTCTAAAACTCAAACAGGTACCGTGACTATACAACTGATCACATCATTTGCTACATATCTGTAGTCTATTTATTCATCATAATTTATCAATTTGTAATAGCAAGTATTTAAAGAATCTGAATTAATATAGTCACATCCTCTGTGTCTGTGCTACTAAAACTAGAACCTGTAGTAATATTGTTAAGTTTAGTTATAATAACATTTTAACATTTGCTTATGGTTATTTTGGTTTGCAGTGGGTAGCTTCCTGTTGTAGCATCACTTTCCATTTCTAGAAAGATTTTGGAGGTGATGTTTTGGGTTATCTGGGGGGGGATGCGTCCCACCCAATATATGTTAGAATTACGGTCCTGAATTGTATAGAGTTTTGTCATCCTCTTATTCCACGAGGACAAATTAACAAACATGAGGTTAATTTGTGGTACTAAATGATAATAATTGATGGATTACCATGAAATGTTGTCCAATACTTTAGTTTATGACCAGAATACCTGCAAATCTAACAACATTCATCAGTGTCAGCTGTAATTTCTGTAGCCCTTTTCACGTGTTCATCCACATTGCAGATGAGCCGTCTCACCTCAGTGTCAGAGTTTTCTCCCATCATGCTATCATTGGTGTCCTCCTCCTTTTTTTTCTCCATCCTCTCCTCCTCTTCTTCCTCCTCTTGGCCTTTGGCCTCCTGCTCCGAGTCATAGCCTCCGTTGGAACCTCTGAGTGTCGACAGGCCGCTGTCCATGTAGATCTCGGGCAGGCTGTCCTCCTCGCACTCGCTGCTGTGTCTGCGCCTCAGGCCCGGGTCACACATGGCCAAGGCCAGAGTGTCACAGCTGGGCCGGCGGGGGTACAGGGGGTACTCGTCCATACGCTGGCAGAACCTGAGACGGGGAACGCACGAGGGTTGGTTCAGCCGAGACACCTGCCTGGATCCAGATTCAGTGTTCTGCCACTATTTGCCCCCAATGATGCGTGGTCATCACGATCGCTTCCTCACTTCCTGTCTCCCTTCTCACTATGCTACTGAATAAGCTAAAGTACCCACAATAAATGAAACTTTATTGTATAAAACCTGCACAATTAACAGCCCATTAATCATTACAAGTAGTCTGCATTATCACAGATTGCTGTACTACATGTATGGGATGTTTAATATATGTAAACTGGTAACTGTGTGATTCCATAGCTGTATGCATAACACACAACTATCAATATTTATACTAATTTTGAAACGCTTGGTGGCAGAAATATTTTCTTCCTTAAAGGCCACAACATCTTCCTCTATTACATGCGGTAATTCTTTGTTATTTCTTCTATAGGACTTCTGCACGTCTTCAGTCATTATCACTATGTCTCTAAAACACACTGTTGTTAGTGCATCAGCGTGGACATCATTTTAAAACAAATACCTTGAAGCACATTCAACATTTGCTTTAATAATGTGTAAATACACAGGTATGCATTGTAGGGCTGAAAACGAGTTCAATTCCATGCAAGAGCATAACTTCCCTGTTTTATCACTGTGTACTTAAGCAAAATGCCCTCTGCACCGCGGCTATGAATGGCTGAAACCTGATAAACTCGCTCTCAAATAGAACCCCTGGAGCTGTGAACCATTTAAAACCCCCCTAAGGCTTCTGTTTAAACTTAAACTTCCAGAACTGATGCAGCTGAAAATATTGCTCAACAAGCTAGTTTTAGTTTTGTTAGTTTCGCAATGCCTTGTTTCTGAAATGAAGAATTAAATTGCTTTAGGAAAAACCAGATAATAACAGTGTATACTGAATAGTGTGTATGCTCTACATTGCTCATATATTGACGTAGGTGGCAAAGATTGGACATACATTCATACTCTGTCCGTTTGTGGGTCTTACCTATCCATTAATACATGTGGTGATGTGTAGCAGATGCTTTTACATCTGTTTCTGTCCTTCATGTCTCCTGGAGAACCCCCGTTAGACTGTAACACACAGTAACTTCCTTTAAAACACATACCTATTGTCTGAAATATTGTGATACTTTCTTTGTTTCGTGTGTTTAATTGAAGGCCAGGTGTTATGGCTTAAATTAATAACATGATTTGGGTCACATCATGATCCATATCACAATGCAATCATGATATTATCATTAAATTCCTCCTCAGATACGCCGCGACTGATGATGATACTGTAATAATGTTTTAGCAATGACAAACTAGGATCAGTAATCATCAGTAATGTGGATTCACTGACTGATGTGGGTGAAAGCTAATATTAAAGCAGGGAGAACACTGATGAATTCAGAAACACAGGAAAGAAACAACATTCATGCCATATCGTGATATAACAATATCCAAAATCTTCGGTAAAATAAAGTACATTCACATATCACGGTAAAGATATACATCGTTTCTATCACCCAGCCGTGATTTAAATTACAATAGCAGGACTAAGCTTCAGATTATCTGTGTGACTAAAACACAGTATCATCAGTGCATTAAAATAACGTCGGCAAAACTAAACTAGTTTGACATTTTGTCCCCTTTTCGACTGAACGTGCAACGTTACCCTGTTGATCCTCTCCAGAGCTGCCCTCAAACCATCGTTGGTGTCATGGAGCTTCCTGTTCGCTGTCCTATCCAGACACACAGAAACATCCTTATAATAACATGTTCTCATTTTTAAATGTATTTAATTTGATTTTTTTATTTGATAATGTCTGTCTTACTGCAGAATCTCAATCTGGCTCTCCAGAACGTCTCGCTCATCAGAGAACTGCCTCACGAGCTCCTCATCTCTGCAACATCACACAGACAAAAAACAAGAAACTAGTCACAAAGTCACAAAGAAAGGACCTCTTGCACACATGTTGAGTATAATAATCATGCAGATCATGCAGACTTAGAAGGCAATAAGTAGGGTGAGAGAAATCTTCATTTCTCTGAAACCCAGAGAATTTTCCCAAAGCAGATCATCTGACCAACTCAAAGCTCTTAAATGTTACCGTACAAGACGAAACACCTCAGCCACAGACAAACAACAGTGTAAACAGCATCACTGAGATGGTCTGAAGAGGCGGAGTCTCGTCCTGCCGGTGGCCCCATCGCTTCTGTTGCCGAGCAATGATTCTGGCGGTATTGTGTGCGTGTGAAGTGACTCCAGGATATCCTGTTTCAGCTGAGCGCCCCCCAAGGGATGGACAGAGTCAGTGAGCCTCTATGTATGTGTCTGCAGCAAAACTTTGCCGTAGTGCAGTCATTTTCTGAAGATTTGGGCCTGATTGATTCTCCTAAAACTGGTTTATGTTTAATCACAAATAGGTTTGAAATGCATGGGAGCAGTTGGAGCTGCGTATGATAGAGAAAAAGGGTATAAAGAGTTGAAGAAAACCTGTTCTAAAACTCAGTAATTGTAGGTTTGGACTAGTTTGCACTGAAAATGATGAGTAGGTTTGAGAAGAATCCTCCTCCCTCATCACTGTGAAACGCAGCAAATGATGGGGAAAATGTGGCATTAATATACAGATACTAATGCAACATTACTCAAGTGATTTCAGCGAACTGACCCGGACCTGAAATGACACGTATGAAGGTTAGTCGGCACACATGCAAGGACTCAAAAGCAGCCGTAATCACCGTTCAGAGCAGATGCTTTGATCGGTGAGCTCCGTCTTTAGGGAGTCCATCTCACTGTGCAGACAGGCCACTTTGGTCTGAGACTTCATCAGCTCCTGTTTCAACCGCTGGTTCTCCTGCAGAAAGGAGGTCTTAGAGCCGCTCGTAGAAAATATAGTGAAAGGACAGAAACATTACGTTCCGGGCTGCTCGCGCTCACCAATGTTAGCTCGTTGATCTTCTTCTTCAGAGCCGGGCTCTCGTCTTTCACTGTGATGTTTTTGTACTTCTCCTCGATCTAACCAACACACATCAGGGGAATGAGGTTATTTGACCTAAAAAAGTACATCGTATGAATGCAGTCACTGTTGCTGGTGACAGACTCAATTTTAGTGGCGTGTTTTTCCCAAACATGTAAATGTTAACTTTTAAGAGACTGTTCTGATTTAAATGGGCCAAATAAAACCTCTGCACAGTCCTTGTTATGAAGCCAAAAGTGCGTGTCATTGAGATTACACCAGAGTTCATCACCGTGCAGCGTACAATTTTCTCTCGCACTCCATCTAATCCATCTAAATTAAGTGAGATTTGCAGAATTTTAAATACCAGTTGGTCGGTCTGCTTTCTGTTGAACAAATTGGAGCTGGATGGCTTCTGACAATACCAAAAAGTTCATTTGAAAAGCTCAACAGCAATGTCCCTTTCCAGAAATCATAAACTGTTTTCTACATTAATCCACAAGCCTTTTTGTGAACAATTTCATGTCAGAAGTATTTTATTTTTTACCAATTTACATCGTATCATTACTGCGAAGGCAGTTATCCACTCATGGCGTCCTCATTATATCTCCAGTCGAGTCATGTCATTTAAATCAAATTACTGTCGCACAAACATACACTGGTTGACTAATAAAGTTATTGAATAAAGCTGAATTTCCTGCCAACAGGTATTAAACTAAATGAATGGTGGCCGGTTGCCTCCGAAGATGGCGGAATGTCTAAAGAGGTTTAAAGACTGTCTTTATTTTACCAAAACAAAATATAAGGAGTTAGTGAAATGCAATTCAGGTCACAAAATCATTTTTGCAAGAGGCAGCAACGGCACAATATGTATGTGTTGATTATGTATTATTAGTACGTTATTACGTGTTAATATTATTAATACATGTATACGTATTCAATCATAAACCGTCCTTGATATATGTACTTGCTGCTCTGACAGTAACGCAGCAGCCAGTGATTCCTCTTAAGTTTGGATTCCGTTGTGTGTTTGTGTTTCGACCAGAGCAGGTAAGCGACACTCCCACACACGTGTTTTGGACATCTAACTTAAAGATTAATTTATCAACTCGAGATGTAGGACTCAACGCTTGGCAACCCGATTGCTTTTCAAATTTAGGGAGGAGCGGAAGCACGACAGCTCCGCCCTGCAGTAAATTTTCAAAATGCTGGGTTTTACATAATGCTCCTTTAAACCAAAATGTGGAACCCTTCAGATTGTCATCATTTTGAAGGCACTTACATGTTGTAGAGATAACTAAATAAAATACGAAGCTCTGGAAAAGTTCTAAAAACAAATCTTTTCGCGTTGTTGTGTTGATGGTGTGTTAAAGTGAAAATGGAGTAAAAGAAAAAAATAATTACCATCTGCATCCTCTGGATCTTACACTGCAATTCACACACTTCTGTTTCGTAATTCCTTCGTAACTCGCTCAATGCCGCTTCTGTCCGCTTCTTCTCCTGCACACACACACACACACACACATCCAAACACACAAAAACATACAGTCAAAAGCACAATAATTGTGAATTTATTGTACTTTGTGTATGCCTGTTATTATGTAACTCCTGCGACACGCTAATCGGCACTATTTTGGGGCAGCTTTTGAACGCTGACTGGAGGCCACTGGGAAATCTATAAGTACGTCTAGATTTTCCCAAAAAGGTGTCAGGACACGACTGTGCGCTCACACGCTGCGCTACAGTCTGAGAGAAAGCCCTCGAATTCTGTATGCTTTTCTCACAAAGCAAACAGCAGCTCCTGAGTCAACTGAGTCAGTCAAGAACACTTACATAAGTTTATACACACCGTGATAACATAGAGCGTAACCGCCAGACACATTTTAAAGAGACATTAACACCAGAGATGAAGACAGATGAACTCAAGTGATATAAATCACATGAAGCGATGATGATTGAGTAAAAGATCCGTGTCATTCTGACAATTTCACACTTCATTTTACGTCGAGGAAAGATGAATATTATTATTAAATGTTATGATTTCACATGCAGTTTAAGGAAGTATCTCCAGCTTTCAAAGAGTTCAGTAGCTTAAACTTTAGGCCGAAACAAGGCTAACAAGGACATCAAATGACTCTAATTCATGATTAGAACAGATCTATATGTCGGCTTCTGTCTCCCCCGCATTTGACTCGTCTCTTTGAGCATTTTCAGACATTAAAGCGCTCATACGTAATTTTAAAAAATCCCTTTTTATCTTATTTTCCTCAACACGCTCCAGCGCCTTTTTATCTATCTGTTGTTTAGTGTCTCAGATCCTCTGCTCATTAGCAGGCGTGGCTCAGTTTGTTTGACATGAGGGAAGAGCTGATTGCTTTGTCCAAACACGAGCTCAGGAAGAAGGAGTCGCCTCGTGTCTGAGTCCCACCTGATCTCGCGTCTTCCTCTCGGCAGCGTGAATGCGCTGGTCCATCTCCTCCTCCATCTCACTGAGCTGCATTGTTGCTTGGTCCTGCGCTCTGCAAGACAACGACAGCATCACGTCAGCTCGCTGTGCTCCACAGACTCCATCCACCATGTAACACGTAGGAACGACTTAAGCGTTTCTCACTATCTCTTCCTAATCATAGCAGACTGCAGACTAACAGGGCTCCTGTCTGTCCCTAAACAGGCTCACAGGCTGCAGGGCCTTGTCCTATCGAAACACTGCGATAAATGTTTCTGCAAATTGCACACTGTGTGAGATATTAGCGACCGATATGAGTTTCCAGTACAAAATTCAGCCTTAAAGATGGATGGATGGATGGATGGATGGATTACAATATCTTTTATCAGCGCTGTCATTATGAGGAACGAAGAAAAGCGACCCGGCGGATGGTTGTTACCGTTTGATGGCGAGGGCCAGGTTCTCCATCTCCGAGTTCTGTTGTTTGATCTCCTTGACGCAGTTCATGATGACATTCTCCAGCTGAGGTATCAGCCTGGGCTCAGTCAGACTGAGGTTCTGGTACAACGTAGCGGCTTGTTCATTCCTGGCAGGCGACAAGATTTCTTGAGATTTTCAGCTGTCTCTGCATTGCACAGCAGAGATGACCATTTATGACAGTTTGACAACAACAGTCGACCACATCAGTCAAAAGGACTAAAAGTGGTATTACATCGGATGTTAGATATTTGAAGTTTAAAGGGACAGTCACTGAAAAATACTAATTATCTGCTTTCGTACAAAGAATTACCGGTGATGAAAAGGCTGGTCACGCTCCCTCATCTGCCCATTCAATATGAAGCTCCTGACCGTTAGCTTAGCACAGAGACAGGAAGTGAAGAAACTGAGCCTGACTGTGTCCTGTAAGAAATCTACCTACCTAGCGTTGTTCTATTTATTGGTGAGAACCAGTTAAATGCCAACCATGCTAACCTGCTCTACCACACACACATCGGTGCATTGAGATGTAAACTACTTGTGTGTTGCTGTGGATCATGTTCAGTTCACTCGGTGAAGCTTCGTGATGAGAGGATCAATAAACAACGAAAGACAGAAGAAACGAATCACACATACTGATGATATAATTGATCCGGTATTGTGCGTCACATGGTAGCAGTAAAGGTGGCACATATAGGTCAGTGTGTGCGTGTTTGCCTTTTGACAAGGCAGACTGGCTGTAATGCTAAAGCAAACAGAAAGGGCTGCCTCGATAACTCGCATCTCGCTGCTTCGTCATACACGGTCATACGTCATCTAATCACAACAGAAACACGCACGGACAAACAAGCCGTACATAGAAACTGTTGTTAGCCTGTAATTGATCATCGATCATCAGTTCACAGTTTTGCTGGAAAGTCATTTTTTGCTTTTACTTTTTTGGGTTCACTGAACTTGAAAAAGCAACTGATGCAACTTCAAGTCATTAAGAAGCCAGTTTAACTTCTCGTTCAAAATTGAATTCAAACCAATTCATTCGTTTGATCGACTTAACACCAGATCAGAGTCTGCTAGGGACGCAAAGAAGTGAATTTTTAAACTTGGTGCAATTTGGACAAGTGACACAATCAGTACTAATAAACTCTGAATCACTGAGCAGTTTGGGGCTTTAAAGCTAAACTCAACTTACTCGTCAAGTATTGGAGAGACAAACTGAACTTTTTCCATTTATCTAAACTATTTCCTTCTTTGAAATTTGACCGAAAAATGGTTCCTCATCACTTAAGGAGGCGTATCTACTAATACGTAAAACCATGAAAAAGGCTCTGAAACAGTGGTATGATGAGGGGGATTAGATTACCCTCTTAACCAAAGTATCTGTGACGTATACAAATGCGATTTCAAAAACCGGGAACATGTTACGAGTACTTATGTACAGAGGAGCCGT
>KV751330.1:12966249-12979204 GCA_001698575.1 Mola mola | reverse complement strand
TGCCAGAGTTTCTTATTAAAAGAGACAGACTTCCAAAAATAATCAATAATAACCTGAAAACCAGTGAAACCATAAAACCATCAGTGTGACCAACAATGAAAACAACCAAATGACCGTGCAAGAGGATCTGCTACTGTACATGCACACACAACACTGAAATAATATACTAAACATCATCTTTCTTCTTCTGTTTTAATCACGTGATGTCCGAGAGTTTTGCATATAGTAGACCTGAGTTCAAATATTTAAAATCTTAAATTACTGAATTAAAAGCAGTACTGAGTAGTTTTCCGTAAAGCATTTTGTTGTTGTTGTTGTTGTTGAGATTTGATTGTTTACTGATAGTTAAAGGTGAGAAAACGAATTTAAGGTTTGTAAATACTTGACTCGTGTCAGGAACATCTGGATTTGTACGAGTTAATACCTCAGATATGACATCAGCTGCTGTGTGGTCCGATGATGCTTGTAATCACGGTTTCATGTAAGTACAGGCAACAGACGGTCCGTCTACGTGCTATTTGTAAAACGAAGGAGCTCAAAACGAGGCGTGACAGTCACCTTTTAAACCCGTAAAGTATAAATGCTAAACTGCAAATGAGCTACAAACCAAGATAATGCTACAGTGTTGTATTGGGCCATAGATCTGCTTTATCACGGAGCCAGAACGGCCTTTTGTTCTTTAAAATAAATTGAAGTTAATAATATACTTTAGTAGGTTAATGAGGTTAATGTAGGTGTGAGCGCTTAAGCAATGATGACGCTAAAAGAGTCAAATATTTTAGAGCTTTTCAAGCAGGTTTCTCTCTTCTGCATTGAATAATTTAACAGGCGAGAATCCTGGTTTGTTTTCTGTCATCAAAGAGGAAGGTGACAGATTTAGCAACCGCAGTGCATGAAGAAAAGCCCGAAACATACATGCAACGATGCGATTTGGCTTTAAACGCCTAACGTTGCTTCTCCCCTTCCTTGTCTATATAAAAACACAGAGAACATGCGTTCATCTAAGATGGTCAAGACAGCCAAGCCTCTATCTAAGTCGCTTAACACGGACAAGACACGCAGAAGGAAGAGAGAACGGAAATTTTTAAAATTTTTTTTTTTTTTTTTATGCCACAACTATTAACACAGTATTTACACATGAGGTCATGCGATTTGCATTGAGAGGTCAGCAACAGGAGGAAAAAGAGAGAGACAGAGAGAGAGAGAGAGAGAGAGAGACACCCGGGGTCGGTTAACAGAAGGCTGAAAACACAAAAATAAAGGACCAAAACCAGGGACAAACTATGTCTGCACAGCCGTACAGACCTACAGTGAATCCAGCATTTTGGTGCAGCAGCTACACATGAAGACAGGTCAAGAGTTGATGATGATTTTATCCCCCTTCCACCCACTACAGAGGCCATGTTACATTGTCATCATAGAGGTTTGGCCCCTCTGCTCGGCTTCGCCGCCGTCGAACCTCAGTGCATTTGCTGTGGTAGGAAAATAAAAACCTTCCCCGTAATAAGCCTGTATCTGTTGTTTCTGCATATTTTCATACGCATAAAGCTTGTTAATAAAGCATGAAGTCTGCAGCGTTAAGTTACGACACAGCTGGTAAGAGGAGGCGGCGACGTTTTGATCGTTTATAATGACAGTGACGTGCGCTGCAGAGGCCTACGATTGCTGAAAATTAACATTATCCACTTCCTCCTAGGGCCTAAATGGTGTGTGAGAACTTCAACAGAGAGCGTCAATAGTCTTCGATCAGAATGACACAGATTCATACGCAGTTAATTGAAATGAGGCTACAACCACACAGAAGTGTGTGTCCAGCTACAGACTTTAAATACACACAGTGTTATGATATTTTTTAATAATAGCAAGACACGTTTGAATACTGTGAATAAACTACATGGATGTGATTAGATGCTCTTTCTTTTTCTTTTTGGTATTTTATAGACATATATTAGTACTTTAAACACACACTAATGCCCTTTCCTGAGAAGTTTATCCAAATTGAACTACATTTTTACAACACAACTCTATTTTTTCTTTTAGTTTATTTACATTTTTTTTTTTTTTAATATCAATTTTACCTCTCTGTCCTTCTCTCTATTCAGAGCCGCTACGTTAGAAACGACAGACACTCGATGCGATGAACAATCATTCAGTGATGGCCGTCAGTTCCCAAAAGTGACTGATGTATTTCACACCAGGGTCGGAGGCAGAGCTCACCTGTAAGCTTACATTATTCAAGATATATTCTGTTTCACAAAGACACCTTTTGGACATGAATTAATCCCTAGAATGAAGTGTACGTTTCTTGTTTTTGTTTTTCTCTTGCTCCCCATTCAGGTTTTAAAATCAGTTTTCATCCCCTCTTGATATTATCTTCTACTCCGTGATTCTTATTTTTTTTCCCAATTCCATATATACATGTGACACATATGTGTAATTTTGCAGAAACGTACAGTGCAAACATTTCATTGGCCTGCGTCCGTCGTGTTTTGTGTAGTTTGAGCATACATTCCTTTCACTCTGGACACTTTGAGTGCACCAGCCCGTGACTTTACTCAAATACATGCAGAGCTCCTCACGATTCACTAACGAGTGAACCACTTGTGAGGTTTTCCCAGAACAACCCCTACAATAAACCTCTTCCTCCCCACATATTTTATTATAAAACACACCAAAAGATGCACTAATAGCCTCAGTTAGAGGGCTAACATTTCATTGTAGAGACATTTAGTGGTTGAAATAAACACAAAGGTTTTTATCATCACAAACAGAGTTAAGTGTCTTTTCTGCTGCGCTCATTTCCAAAATGACATCACGTAATCTGAAACAGCTGTATTCTGTGGTCGGTGTAAAAGATTTGTGCTGTAGCCTTTGTAGGAAAAGCCCAGGGTGCTGCCGGGTCAACGCATGCTGACGGCAGGCTTAAAAAATAGCTTCTCGACACCCATCACCCCAATAAATGTCAATATGTTGACTTCTTTTTTTTTTTTTTTTTTTTTTTAACCTTTTGTAAACTCTTAATTTCAAAATAAGATCAAAGTAGATCTGACAGAAAAATTTCCTGAAAGTTCTGGGTCGCGTAAAAATGTACAAAACATTAAAAACAACTCATTTAAGATTAGCATTGATTAGCAATTATTTCTGTTTTTATCTTTAAATATATAATGTACCTCTGCATGTGGCTTTTGTTGCGCTCAGAGACTCGGCATTTGTCTTTCCATCCCAACTCACTCCGTCATGACCGACCAGCGATCAGGCGCCGCCCTCAGAAGGTACACAGGTGTTGTTCCCCCAACACCTGTGTACCAACCTGTCAGCATCAGGAGTGAACGGACCATCAAAACCACCATGCAATCTAAACAAACCACCTTTGTGTGACTTTCTCTCAGTCCATGGCTTCTTTATTATTATCATTATTATTTTTTTTCTTTTGTGAATCCCTTTCCTCTTCCTCAAGCACTTACAGCATTTCTTGTCCTTCTCGTTATCTCGATTCGTTGCTCAGCAAAGTGTCTATCTTAACAAGTGATTTGATCTTATGGTTAAAAACTTATTTATCTCCCATCAGTAAAGGCAGCAAATTACGATGCCAAATGGGCGAGAACAAATATTCTTGTTTTAGAGTAATTCAATCAAAAATCCTGCCGTGCAAAGAGGTGTCCTTATTCTTCGGAGGCCTCTTGTTAATAAGACCCACAACCGTGTTGCGAGGCCTCAAGAGTGATACTGTAGATTGCAAATGCTCGTAAAATAAACAGGAGTTGCTCTGAAAGGGCAAATTGTAAGATTCAGACAGTATTTCAATTCGAACATTTAAAAAACTGAACTAACATCATCATGAAAGGGAGGTGACCATGACGCCCCAAATGTCTCTATGTTGCTAAAGAATTAGCAGCGACCCTTCTGTTGTCGTAGTGCCACATGTGCCTCAGGGGGGCGATAGTGAGTCACTGTGGCCTCTAGTGTACAACTTAAGGGGGATGATGAAGAGCAACCACGAGGGCTTTTCATTGTCCCAGAAGCTGCAACTAAATGACCTTCATCCATCCCAAACAGATGTTCCAGGAAAGAGGCCACGTTTGACACAGAGCGTGTGGAAGCAGCTTTTACTCACCTATTTATTTTAGTCTGGTAAGCAACATCTAAATTTGTGTGTGTGTGTTTTTTTGAATCAACACGTATCTTTTGGATACAGTTTCATGTGAATTCTTTCGGGCTTTAACTGAGCAGGGAAATACAGTAGCGTTCTTGTTCTGCACCGTTGCAGAAGGCAAATTTGGAGTTTTCTTGCACCGGTTTTAGTCACGAGTCGTCTTCAATCACGGTGTTATGAGAAGTATGAAAAGTTTGATATACTAGTACGTTTTCTGAAGACATCCCATTGTTTTTGGTAACAGTTTGATTGGGAGGCAGTGAAATACTGCCCCCGACTGCTTCCCAACATGTGGTGGATATTTACAAGTTGCCCCTTTAACCTCATTGCATCGGCAGACTAGTTATTTTATCTCAGGAGGCCCCAGTTTGAAGGGTGAATGTGAGATTAAATTACGTGTTAAGACAGACAGCCTCACGCTCATGCGTTCCTCCTCAGTCTGACCACAGGTTCTCCAGGACCAGGCTGATCTTGCACAGGACCCAGCGCCGCAGCGGGCAGTAATACTCGAAGTGAAACTGCTCGAACTCCGGCGTCTGGCGGATGTCGTGGAGGAACGACACATCCATGTCCGACTCCAGGAGCAGCAGCAGCGTGGGCACGGTGACGAGCAGGACGCCCATTAGCACGGCAACCAGGCGGGCGGCGCTCAGCACGCAGGCGTTCACCCTGTGGTTGGACGACAGCAGGCGCAGGCTGCTGCTCAGGACTCCGCCCGTCCGCCCTCTGGCCGCCAGCCGGGTACGTTCGTAGGCCCGGTCCCGCTCCCGCTCGGCCTCCAGCTGGGCCTGGATCTCGGGGTCGGCGTGGAGCTCCCTCAGCAGCTTGGCGGGGCTCTGGACCGGGGAGGAGAAGAGCAAGTCGACGCCTCGCTGACTGTCGTCCGCCGGGCTGGGCAGCATGCTGGCACAGGGGCTGGACGGGAGAGGCTTATTGTTATTTGTTAGCAAGTTAGTAAAACTATCCAGAAGGAGTAAACACTAGCATCCGGAGCCCTGTTTCTGAACCCTGAAGAATTTAAGCCAAAAAAAAAAATCATTTTAGCTCTATTTATCCCCTCCAGCAACTCCTGAGCTCCTTCGACCACAAGCGAGCTGCTAACTGCGCCTGCCTGCTTGTGTTGAGAGGAAGGTGCTCGGTAGGTTCGCAGGCAAGAAAACTGAGATTATTAGACACTGTAGTTTAAGAAAGTTTGAATAAACAGATAAAGACAAATTCTGAAAACACTGAGCGGCATTAAAAACTGGTACAAAGCGAGAAAACGCAAGCAGGCGCAGGAAGTAGATCAGACGACCGTGACAACGTTCGGAGGGACGTTAAAACGTGGGACGACAGCTGTGTATGTCGTAAAAAACAAAAAAACCCAACTCATTTTATTACAGTGAGCTTAATTACAAAACTCCACGAGTCACAAATAGCAGCAACAAATGTCTCCCAGCAATTTGCATCATTATTTAGCATCTCCAGCTGTTTTTCCTTATCTGACTGGGTTTCTGTGTTTTCTGAAGTCGCAGCACAGTTTGGACTTAAATTTGCTAGTTTCCGTCGATTTGAGAATATTGACTGCTGAATAATGTGCTCTGAACCTGTACAGACCTGTAGACAAGCTCAGAGATGGTGAGGGGGCCGCCGGCCTCATTGTACTCCTCCTCCGCTTGATCCTCAGCTTTGGGCGTGTGAGGTTGTAGATTTGCGGTTTCCATGGAAACGTGGGGAGACTGCAGGTCCTTGCCTAAAGCAGGGTTTCCTCTCTTGCTACCTTGTTGTTCTGTGTGTGCCGATGTGGCTGACGGTTTGGGAGGGGACAAAGGGACGGAGTCCTTCACGGCAGCAACGCCTGCCGAACGGGGGCAAAAACAAGGCAGAATAAAGAGAACACCTTCAATATTAGACTGCATGGATAGCTTGGGAAAATCACCACACTGTCCCATTTCTGTCTTTTCACAGCAGTGCAGTTTGAGCGAAAGGATGTCAGTTTATGTGTAACCTACAGGTATGACTTTCAAAATATATGGAACTATAAAAAAAGGTTTCGGCTAATAATCTCGAGAATAATAACTATGCTTATTGTTTCTGAGCTGCTGCAGCTTCACCAGTACTCATGCGACGTCCCTCTTTCAAAGGTTTTTGTTAATGCTTGTTGTGTTCATCACGTGTTATCGTGCCTCAAACGCAAAACTCAGTTAGTTTTTTATTTTACAAGCTCATGCGGCAAACCAGCACGCTGCAGTTGGACAGGTTAGCCACAAGATGGCAGTCTTGTATCTGTTAATGGTCGAGCAGGCAGCAGTTTTACCCATCACACCGACCTCGACCCCACTACAACCTTACAAATCATTCAGAAGAGATATAAACTGAGAACAAAATGACTGACTGTTTGCACTGTTAATGCACACTGACTTGCATTAATGGAGGGTAAAATATAATAACTTTACTCGGAGGTGTTGCCTCAGCGATGGGCATTGACTGTATGTAAAACTCCAGTGATATGGAGCCAACACAGTGAATGAATGACCATGCGTGAATGTTTAAAATAAGCCCAGCTGTCTACCTGCCATGGATCGACATCCATTGAGACATGAGTGATCTTACCAACGTCTCTTTAATCCAAACGCTTTCACGTGACAAAATGAATGATAACATATGTTTCATTGTGTAAGACTCAAATTATAACTGTTGTCTCAAAGTCTGCTGAAGTAAAAGTTAGACTCAGCACTTAAACGGAAACCACAGCCACAGTTAATGGAAACCAAACATTAATGATTACTATAGCATGTAAGAGTGCTGAGAGTGTGCGGCCTGTCAGTTCACCGACCACTGTGGAAAGAAAAATAATGACAATACAGATGTTTGTTTGGCACAAGGCTGAACTTCGGAATGAAATCGTGATCCACCTATCAAACGAGACTTAAAATCCAACACCAAAACCCAAAGCCAACCTAATCCCTTAAGACAACTGAATGATATATGAGTTGTGTGAAATGAAAGAAGGACAAAGAGGGAGGAGGTGGAAAACCTGAGGAGCGAGTGGCGACCGCTACCATGGAAACAGAGTCAGCAACGCCACCAAACTCACAGGGAGAGAGGCATTCAAGTTAAAAACAGGGAAATGAGAGGGGCAAAACAACACGAGCAGAGTGACGAAGATAAATGTGAAAATTCATCATTACCGGTTGCTGCTTAAGAAAAATATCCCATCAGACACAATAGCTGATAGCTAGAATGTACCATAATTCAGTGATAATGTAGCTGCAGACCGAATATGTGACAAAACTGGACTGTCACAGAACACAATTATTACACACCTTCACACCTACGGCCTGTTTCCAGTCAGCTGAGATGTGCACCGGCACACTCAAACATGAGGTAACTATCTACTTGATGGAAAACACGCAGAGAAGTGAAGCCACAACTTCTGGGCTGTGTTTCAAAAATAAAATAGAAAAACCTGATTTAAAACCCCAATGACAATCTGAACTAACAATCCAGTCTTTTTTTCCATCTGCGTCCTTTGTCAAACACCACATTAAAACGTAACGTCTTGTCAGCGGGACATAAAGGAGTCTCCTTAAACGAGAGCTTTGATGAGTTCACGCAGAGACAAAATCAAGTTATCGCCACACTTGTTGTCTTTCCTGCAGGTGTACTGGGCAGGTTTCAGCCTCTTTAACCACAGGAACATGTCGAGACGTCATCTCCCTACAATCACAATAAAAAGGACAAATAATGTTGAAGTTTTTCTTCCACGCTTGTACTATAAACTGTGTTTCTTTAAAACAAAAGCATTATTCACAACATTTGAGGAGGCGCATCTTCATTTCAGGGGATTGTGGCCTTTTACCTGAACACACAGCACCTGCAACACAGTTACTCTCCTCATACAGTTTTCCATCAAATCTACTGTCTGCTTTCTGTCCTGTTAGCTCAGGCACAAGCCTAACATGTGTCATTTCTGTGACACTCAAGCTCCCCACCCCACCATAGACCCTCCTTCATGAAGATGAAGGAGGGATGGGATCGTACCACACGGTGCTAGATTCCTGTGCCCCCCTCCACATAAAGACGCACACGCAGAGAGAGGAGGGTTTTCCCCTGCTGTGGGTGCTGAAAGGCCCATGTGTCCTCATCATTGGCACCAGGACACTTACGAAGTGGGTTTATCTACGTTCGTGTGTTTGCAAGAATAGAGCTGTGATTTACTGTTTACGCTCAACAGTCAACTACGTTGGGGGAGGACACTCATTGAAACAATGCATTCCATCGCCCTTAAACCTCACCTTAATCATCACAAGTAGTACTTAACCCGAACCTTCACCCTAAACCTAATCAAAACCTAACCCTGAATCTAAAACAGGGTCAAAAAGTACTTTAAATTTGTGAGGACCAGTGAAAATGTCCTCACAAAGCCGATACACATGCACAAACACACACACATTACAAAGGTCTCGTTGAGCGTCCCGGGATGTTTAACATCACATTTCCACCACACACAGTCTCATCATGCTGTTGCCACAACAAACCTGGCAATCTAAGTATGTGGATAAAGTGGCTCTTATATTCATATCAGCAGCACATTCCACCTCCTCAATTCTCATCTAAATGTAGAAATGTGTGTTTAAAGCAGCGTCGCACTGAAGCAACGGAAGAAATATAGACTTGAATGATGCTTCAGTCAATATTTAACCAGAAACAGACACATGAAATGAAGCAGTAAGTAAACTGTATGAGTGCTCAGTTCTCTCTTTGCCACCCAGTCTTACTCTGTTCCAACGTGTTCCTTGGGAGTCCGGTATTGATGTCTGCAACGTGGCCCCCGTGCCCCACCAGTCGCACGTAGACGTCCCGGGCAGTGTGATTGGCTATACGCAGGTGAAGACTGCGCCGCGTTGTTATCTTCACCTGGCACCTCAAGGCCTCCGCCACGACTATAGACGATGGCGGCTCATCGGCGGAGACCCCCGGGTGGAACACTTCAAGCGCTCCGGCCTCTCCCTTCTCTGTTGCCTCGCCCTCCAGCTGCGGAGTCAAGTCCATCCTCAGTCCCCCTGCCCTGCCCGGGCTCCCATCACTCAGGGTGTCGCCCCCCAGCTCCAGGCTGCTCTGCATGAGGCCGCCTCCGCCGTCACTCCTGTTTGTGTGCTGGAGAATCTCCACCGTTCAGCCTGACGCTGGACCTCAAACCCAGCTGTCTGCTGTGAGACCCCCGCTCCCCGACTGACCGCCAGCCGAGCTCTGAGTCCGGGATGGATACAAACACGCACTCACACACATCCACACAGACGCCTACACGTCTGCACCGAGGGTGATGTTGAGAGACACACCAGACGCGTTCTCTCTCTCTCTGACACACAGACACTGTGAATATCAGCCATGTTAACAAAGAGTGGAGGGCTTTAGAGGAGGATCAGGCCCAAAGCTGCGGTGTCTATATATAACCAGGTGGTCCCGGCTCCAGAGGGGCAGCTAATCTAACTCTGACTGCAGAAGGGCAGGCCTGACCCACGAGGAGATGGGCTCACTTTTCTTTTCCTCTTTGCATATCTTTCTTTTATCTCCGTCTTTAGTTCAGACACGTTTAGTTCTGTTTAACGTCACAGATAATCTCTTAAACCCAACGGCCGAGAAAAGTGTGAGCCGCGCAGGGATCACGGCCCTGTCTACAGAACAGAACACATTAAAGAATAAATCCTGTCCGTACGTCCTTTTTACGACTTATATCCGTACGCGCAGGCACGCCGGGCCAGCAGGTGGCGATACAGTTCACGTCATCAAATATGGAAAATACCAGAGAAAAGTATTCTGAGCATTTCCAATAAACTTTCCGCTGTAGTGGAAGGATCTTAAAAATGTAACAAAGTATTCATACAGTTACAGTTATTTGAAATATATTTCTTATAAAAACCTTTTTGGCAAAAGGTGATTCTTTGCTGTTGTTTCTCGTTCATGCTCATTAGGCTGAAACAATCCATCGATCCAGATCGATACATTGATTGGCTGAGAGTTGAATAATCTATCTCCATCTATCTGTGTTTAAGATACACCTTTATTTTGAAACGGCCGTTTCACCGCTCTCGTCCAGGTGGACGTCAGCGGGCAGTGGCAAGTTTAACACGACTGACTGTCTACAGACACTTTGTGGTGTTTATGTTGAAGGCAACTGGACTTCTTGTGGTTTCTTGAAGAGTTTTCTGCTCTCATCCAGGAGGCTTCTTCAGTTCTTCTTCAGTTATCTGAAGACCATTCAGAGACTCATACACTGATGGCCCAGCATCATGAGCAATTTTGGGGTTCAGTGTCTTGACGTACCATTCGGTGTTCTTGTACTGAGATGCACATTTCTGATACAAATATTGTACTTTTAACACCACCACTAATCACTTTTCAAATTACAATATTTCCTGTTGCTGTCTCTTGAAAACAATCTTTCTCAGATACACGATGTGTTGACCTTTGAATTCCTGTATTGAATTCAAGCATGAACTAAATAAACGAACACAACTCTCTTGGATTAACTGGAGCAAGCATTTTAACACAACAAAGAACAAGTTTCTTTTTTTGTTGTTTTTCCCCTAAGCTAATTTAACTTGAGACATTTATGGTCCTCACAGAACAGCGACAACGCAAAGAACATCCTGCAGTGCTGTAGATTAATATCCCAACAGTATGTAAATTACAGTCGATTTAAAAACAATTAATTAAAATGAACTCAACCTTCAACATATCTTAACCAGTAAAATATTAATCCAGCCCCACGTGCCGATGATACTTAGCGGGACTTGTAGTTGCAGTATTTTCAGAGTGTGGTAACGGTATTATTTAAATCACAATGTGAGTATTTGTTCTACCACTAATCAATATGAATTGAAGCGCGCTCGAGGTAAAGAAAGACACAGGAGTTCGGGTGAAGCCTCACAGGTGACACTCCAATATGAATCTAATCCCCATGAAACATTCGTGACTGATGACATGACCACTGTGTGTGTGGGTTTTGGTAGATAAGAAGCGACAGGCTGCACAAACATAACAAGGTCAGCGTTGTCCTTGGGTCAGCTTCCTGTTTCCCCTCTAATGGCTGAGATTAGTGCCCTGAATATAGACGCTGATCTTAGACCAGCTCGAGGACACTTTATCCACAAGTCTTTGCAGCAGTCTTTAAACACTCAGCAGTTTCCTGTTCCAAGTTGGGGATTTACTCAAAACCAACTAGAAAAAACTGGATGTCCGCCCGTGTCATGGAGTTGCGCTCTGTTGTAGGCATAAAAGGTGGCAGAAGAAGAATTTGTGCATCAATAAGAAAGCTAGAGACAGAATGGATAGCCAGAGATGTTGTCATCCTTGAGTCGAACGAAGGGACCAGATTCTCTAACTGAACTCACAGGAGGATGCAAACTTTTCTTCTTGACTTTTTACACAACTAAACACGGAACTATTTTTGCTGTTTTTGGTGTGTTTAACGCCTGAGGGGTGACCATCATTGCCTCTAGCTATGTTACATGGAGACCTTTCACTCTGCTTCTGACTGGGCCATTAAAAGAAAAAAAAAAAGCCCCGGTGCCAACTAAAATCATTCTCTTTAACAAGTCAAATATTAGTATTCCTTTATTTTAGGATCAGTCCTGTGGTAGGTTTAGACAGTTGATCGTGTGGGACAGAATGTAGTGAACCCATCAGAAATCAGAGCAGAACATAAGGAATCAGATCCCAGACAAAACAGAGCAGCAGGACCCGCGGTAGAAAGAAAGCCACTTTCAAATCGAATCTGGTGTCATTACCCCGGCCTGTATCCTGTTCGCTGAGCAGTGCACAAGGCCCCTTGATTTGATGACTACCATCTGCCCCTCCCAAACTAACCGAGCGAGACGGACGAGACGCTCACTGCTGCAGCACTTTGACTCCGAGCCAAGAAGAATTGATTTTCCTCTAAATGGGATGAAGGAAGATGAGAGGCTGGAGAAAGTGAAGGGACGGCTGTAAATTCTGTCAGCGGTGGCGCACGGGAGCAAAGTCCATCAGCAGTTTTCAAAGAGTTATGGCACAAGAGCGCGATCGTGCTGTACATGTGTCAAGGCCTACCGAGCGTGGCGTGACGCGATCGTGTGTGGGGAGGGGGCGGAGAAAGGATGATGAGGTGTAAGAGATGAAGGAAAGGAGCTGGGTAATGGAAGAGGAAGGGCACCATGTAGGTGACAGACAAAGGCTCATGTCCTGTAATGTGTAGAGGGGAACGATAAGTCACTGCAGCAATAACTCATACAGAGAGGCTCTTCACAAGGTTAGGATGTCACCGTCCATGGGCGGGACGTCCGGTTAGGATGAGGTAAACATGAACCCCTTGCTCTAAAGAATACACCCCTTTTGTTTCCAATAAGCAGCTTCTGTAGCATGACCATCGAGTTGTTTTACATTCGGCCTCATCACCTTCAGTCACAGCCCAGCTGCTATTTTCTGTTGTGCAACCATAATTCTGAGCCCTAACGACGGGGTCATGTTTCAATCGGATAACAGGTCGCAGCGGAGGGTGTCAGGAACGATAACAAGCAAAAATGTCACGAGGGAAACACTTAAACACGTAGTCGTGGGGATAACGTGGAGCAACTTCTCTGTGCTGCTTCGTTGGCTGTTACCTTAGACATCAGCTCACAAGGAGAAACAAACACACCCTAGTTTTCTGCGCTCTCATGGGGAGCGAGCTGATCTGTGCTCAGCTGCGAGCCATGTGTCGACAGGCCTGCTGATGGATAGCTGAACTCAAGTATCAAGCAAGGATCCTCACTCTATGCCTCCCCCAAGCCTCCTCAAAAG
>KV751330.1:12951937-12966154 GCA_001698575.1 Mola mola | reverse complement strand
GATTAGTACATTTCAATAAAGTGTATTGATTCTAATCAATTCCCAGCTTAACCTAGAGTCAACTGCAAATCTGTCTACAGGCAGGCACATACTTCAACTTAAAGAGGGGAATGTTTCCAGTGATAAATGAATAATAAATATGTACTTTGGTTTACAAGGAGCCGAGGAAAATTAAATTAGTAGGAAACAATAAACTTGTAAACTTGACCATATTAAATATTACAGATAGGTTTAATGTAGTCTATTATAGTCTGTTCAGTACTATGTTCCTAATCATTTAATTGCATCATAAAACTGAAAATGAGCTTTAATTTGCTTAATGTACACCACGTGACCTCCGATGCTGAATGAGGTAGTGCAGAGTGTTACACATATTCAAGATGTGTAAAATACATGTTACGTATTCAGCGTTTACTGACAAATTGCAGCTGATATTAGTGAGCGTTCACTTTAATGTAACCATGGGAACATTCACACACACACCCGTAAACAGGGGAATGAACAAATAAGAGCTCACATGTGTACACAGAAGCTTTCAGAACCTAAATATAGTCGGACGCTTTGGAGCCGACAAATAACTAATTGAGTTTTCCTTAATGGTAAGCTGGATCTGTTTCCTTGAGATCAAAAAAACGTAACCTCCTCTGTCAAATACACACACACACACACACACGCACACAAAGTCGAACACGTGGACTCCCACGCAGGCATGGTGGTAAAATCAAAGAGGATCATGGGAAGGGTATTTTTAGCATGCTGCCATTGGTGTCTCCAGGGAGACAAGAGTGATGGAGGGATGGGAGCATCAGCTGCTGAATTAACGCTTTGTGCCTGCGGGTTGTGCATGTGCCCCTGCCTACACAAGGGAGGCACCATGTGACTCTCCACAGGTCTTCAGCAGAAGGGCGTGCAGCTGTGTTAGATCTTACCGTTGTCTGTGGCCGCGTCGTCGTACGCATTGGTGGAGGGCAGTGCGGGTACCAGCGGTTCCATGTTCATGATGAGGTTCTTATGGCTCAGAGAGTTAAAACTTTGACTCTGACCAAACTGGGCTCTGAAAAACACAACCGTGCACTGAGTGCGCTGTGCGTTACGTTCAGGTAGGCACTGCCTTGCGTAATGAGCGCACGTCTACGTTCACAGGCTTTCCTTGCAGAGTTACTAATGTTACAGTGTTACTATAAAAACGTATGCAAGTTTTGCATCCTTACCTGCACACCTGTGGTGGCTCCCTCTGGATCTTGGAGCTGGCTTCTATCACCTCCTTGGCCACTCTGCCACTAACATGAGAAAACGCACATTCACTCGCTGCACAAAAGATGCTGAGTCACAAAAAAAAAAAAAAAGAATAATTAAAATAATATTGCAACCTTTGCAATTGACAAAGACCAATTACAGCAAAGCAACTACGGAACAACATTGACTATCGGAGGGCAAAATATTGCTCTTTAATCAACAATCTCCTCAGGCTTCAGTCACGCTTACATTTTGTAAAAAATGTATCAGTTTTCACGATAAAATGAGTGACTGACTGATGTGGATGATGTCGGAAAATAAACACAAGTCATTTTTTTTTTTTATCCGTGTGTTGCAGTTTTCTCTGTTGTTTCCGTGGTGAGCGGGCGGTTTCCTGCCAGCACGGGCAATAAATGAACTGTTTCAAGCCAGCAGGCTCCACTATCACATCCATCAGTCTGTTGTTGCTGGTAATGGTTGGTTAGAAGTCATAAATCATACAGCGAAATGAAACATCTGCAGTTGGCGGCATCAAGGCAATACTACAAAGAACGTTCACACTCCTTGCTTGCAAATGTTGCTCGGTCAAACGCAAGTCTGATAAAAAAAAATCTGATCTGCTTAATATAAACTGCATTTGTTTGTGGACCACAAACATGCTTAATCTTTGCATTTGTACTAATAACTAATTCCCACATTTCAGAACAGACTTTCAGACACCATATGTCGTTACTCATCCTTCGGCCTTTAAGCCAAACCGCATTAGGCCGCTGATGAAATATGGTGGAGTGAAGCGTAAGCCTGCTAAAGAGCTTCCTCTGAGAGGAGAATTTGGGCTGACATGAATTCAATAGCAGACTTATGATGAGGCTTTATTGATATTAGGGTCAGTAAATCACAGAAACCAAGATTAGGCTGTGTGCAGGTGCTAATGTGGGAAAAGAACAAAAGGAGCTTATTGATTGGTTTTGAAGTATGTGTGAATGTAAACCCTTCAGGTTAATACAAAATCATTGTGGTTGGTTGGAGTAACACTCGGGGTACTTGGCTGGATGAATTCTATTTGTGTGTTGGTTTGGGGGAATCCTCTTTGTAAAATCTTTAAACTGGTCTCAATCTAACTCTTATCTGTCACTGGTCACTGCATCATGTTCTCTCCTATGATTATCTGTTTATTCCAACTGTATTCCGCTGCCTTTCCTTAAATGCCTCGTTTTGCAGTCAAAATCCTGACTGTCACTATTGATTAAAAAAAAAAGAAAGAAAAAACACAGGCAAACTCTTGTGAATCCCGGATCCCGTCTCACCTGTATCTGAACCTGCTGCCTTTGAAGAAGATGTTACTGCTACAAACGGTCTTTATCTGACTTGACTTTGCACACCTGGAGGAAATAATTCAAATAAATTAGTTATTTATTACTATACAACAGTGAGCAGCTGGCATTGAGTCCTTGGGCAAAGACCAACTGTCTACTAGGCAGGAGGGTGTTTCAAGGTGCTCCATTTTTACAGGTTTATGTTGCAGGTCAAACCGTCATGTTTGGTTCAGGATCATTAACCATGCAGAGCTCCGCGGCGGCAGAGAAAGGTGCCAGTGTACATAAACTGACCTCTGCTCTGCTGAGCGACTGAGAGGGAGAAGAGAGAGAGAGAGAGAGAGGTCTGCCGGGCTGCTTTTACACACTCAACATTCACTCTGATTTGATTAGGCCTCTCTGCTGCTCATCTGACCTGCGACATGATATCCATTCCCCCTCTGTCCGCCTCGCACTGACACACGAGCCGCCGTCATTAAGAAGTCAATATCCAGGGTTATGCAGGCAGGGGCCGTTATCAGATGGCTTTCATAACTTTATTATGTTGTCATCCTTTTGTACGCTGTCTGAGTGGCTGTCTGCAGCAATAAGTATAGCACAGGGATGGTAAAGTATGTCTAGAGGGAAGGGTGGACGTAGTGAAGGAGGAAGGGCACGTGATGAAATAAGTCAAAAAGCAGCTTTCAGCTCTAACCATTGGAAAATGCTGTCTCTTTCAACCTGACTCCTCCATATTACTTCTCAGCAGCCGTTTATAGCAAGCCGTCATTCTCCTCCTGCTCCACTGTTTCTTCACACTGCCTCTCTTCTGTATCTCACTTGTACTCGGACGATTCCATCTCCATTAAGTGCATTTCAGTATTCAAGGACATAAAGGTCCATTTGTTGGTTTAAAAAGTGTCCACAGATGTTGTTTTCCACGTTTTCAACAAAACATATACATGAGTACCTTGAAGATAATTACAATGTTAGAGCTACCAACAGTCCAAAACTCAATGGAACGGAAGCGAAGGAAAAGAAGCAAATTCTGACATTTGAGACTTGACATTAAAGAATGATGTATGCTTGTGAATAAAGGATTTACTGCTGGTGAACAGATCATTTAAACTCTACATGCTTTGCTTAAAGGTCAAGGCTCAAAGTTCACTCATGACCTTGGAACCAGCAGCTGATAAAACAATAGTTCAGAAATATGTTTCACTGTGTTCTTGAGGTTGTGGAAGAAGAAGATCGGTTCTTCGAGTCTTGTAAACAGCTGATTCATTTTCCATCGCAAACTCGTCTCAAAACAGACCATAGACAAAAACGATGCCTCCCTTCTCTCAGTTTTTGCCTTTGCCCCAAGCTTGTTTCCATTCCTGACATGGCGGTGATGTCAATTGTCATTAAATACCGAGAGCGACGCCTCAGAGCAATCAGCTGCTCACCAGTGACGGACAGAAGCAGACTGAAGCAGAGCCAGAGAAAGGCAGGAACTAGAAGTGACAAGAGGGACGGAGGAAAGTCTATTTTAACCACTTGTGATTAAAAAGCACAGGTAAAAATGTGTAAAAGAAATTTAAAATATGGATATTTCTGAAAATTTTACTAGCTACAAATCACTTGGAGAGCACAGACCAACAACACCTACACGCAAAGGTGAAGAATCCTTCTAATCTAATCTATTCCATCGAATAAACTGTTTCTTTCTCCATTCCATTTAATTTTCTTTTTTTATGCTGATGACAAACAAAAAACAAACTAAAGGAAAAAAAAAAGCACTTGGAGAAGGCAGAGTTCAAAGTTCAGAGGTCAAACAAACCCCTCCCACGTGTCAGTAGACCCGCTCATATACCAGCTTCCTACCAGACTGCAGTATTAGTTTTGTTTTGGGCATCCTTGGGTGTGATTTTTTTAAAAATCAATTAAACTCAACACAGAGTTGGGGAATGGACAGTAATATCATAGTTATGATATGATTCCTTTTGTTATGGAGTAAACTTTGCATAGTTTCAAGTGTCTTTGAGATCACAAATGACTTAATACATCTTTTCTGCATGTGCTGTGTGTGTGTGTGTGTGTGTGTGTGTGTTTGTGGACGCACTTGTAAAAAGCTTGGTTCTCCACGCCACACTTCCATAGGTGCTTACACGCTGCAGGGGTGGAGGTGTGAAATGTCAACACCAGTTTCTTCTGCACAGAAACGGACAGAGACACAGGGAGAGGCAGAGAGAGTCAGACAGCGAAGGTGAGAAATGATGTCATGTGTGAATAAGGACAAAAGAAAAAGCTGAACACGGTGAGAGGGAGCGGTGCAAACTGCTGACCATGGACCCAAAGTAAGCTGACCAAAACAGATTCTGTGAAACAGAAAAGGCAACGTGGCCGAAGCGATCAGGAGAACATTGGCCTCTTTGGATGACAAGGGGGATGTAACGGATTGTAAATGTCTAGTTTTCAGCCCCGTGTGTAACACGAGCTACCCGATCAATGCTGATCAATGCTGCACCAAAAGGGTAGAAGGTGACTTAAGAACCATCATCAATATCATGCGCATGTAGCGAGTTACTGTAAAACACTAGCAACCACAGAACACTGTGCCTATAAATCTTTCCTAAAGGTCAATATTTGGTGGTGATCAGCTGTGCACTGATCCATTCTGCTTGCTTTCCTGGAGTCAGCGATGTTGCTCAGCCCCCCTCAGACTCACACATCATCGATAGCACACGTAGTTGTGATTTACACACATGTGCAGCAGTGGCCATGTGTGTGTGAAAGTACCACATCGGCATGTTGAAACATTATTATTAGATTATTATCTCTTTGATCCCACTTTGATTGACATATAAAAATTGACATATGATTGACATTGACATACAGGTATGCTTTCCACCAACAGTACCAACAGCATGCATGAAAATAACTTCAATCTCTCCGTCTTTTATAAGCTGGGACACTAATAACTAAATAATTTAAGTAGATAAATGGCTGTTTAAATGGCATCAACGTTGCAATCAGCTCAAAGTGGGACAGTTAAATAAATGTGTTTATTTAGGGCAAAGAGTGAAATCATGCAGTGACCTGTCACACAGCCAAAGGATGGACTACATGTTGATTCACTATTAAAATCCTGATCAAATATAGCGTAGAATCTCACACTTGCGCGCGCGCACACACACACACAGACTCTCACAGGACAAAGTCAAAATAAAGAGAGCACTTATAGATTATGCCTCATAATCTATCATTTAAATATCGTGGCGTGCTATGAGGCATATTTCTGGAATGAGACACAGAACAGGGGGGGACAGGAGGAGAATATTTACAGTGAGATATAAATAATGTAAGTGAGTGGAAAAGAGAAGTAAATTAACAAACAGAGGGACAGATTGCAAACAGCTTCTGTATACGAAACAGGATAACACAAACAACACTGAACAGCCAAACAATGAAAAAAAAAAAAAAAAAAAAAAAAAAAGCCGGCCTCCTCCAGTAACCATAAAAGTGAGGTGAGGTCAGGACTTTGGGGAAAGGCATCAAATTCAAGTACACAAGTGTTTTTTTGTGCGGCCATTTCCACTTGTATTTACTCACCAGTGATGACTATGTTTACACACAGAGAGAGGAGACAGAAACACAAAGATAAAACTGCATCTTCAGCCAGTAATGAGCTGCCAAACAGACAAACAGGCAGACACACTGATGGGTTAAGCTGAGATGAGACAGACAGCTGGTGTGAGCTTTTGCATTGTAGAGGACAGCTGTGCTATCGGGTGGCCGAGTGGGAGGTTAAAGTTTAAGGCACGTCCGACTGAATCAATACGCGTTAGCATGCCAAACAGCAATATGAAGACAGCTGTTGTTCTGGCAAAATGAAGGCGGAATGCAGAAGCATAATGCGCCAAAACAAATCACTGGTTAGAATCCACCAAAGCTCTGGACCGGATGTCCCAAATACAAGACATTTCATCCAGCTTTAATTTCATTTAACACTTTAAGCTGCCGCTTGCTGTCTTGTGTCAGTTTTCAGTGTTTGGCAAAGATGTTGGACACGGCCCAACGTGGGCGTCTCGTATTTGGGCCACGGTCGACACACAACGCAAGTGAGGAGGTCAGTGGTAACACACCCACCGTCCTGTTACCGTGAATCCTGCCTGTTAGGGGGATCTGAAACAGGGACACACGTGTGTGCGCGTGAGGGTGGAGGGTACAGTCTCCTAGCACATTTAAATGATGTAGCCATTACACGGGTGAAGAAGGGAGAAAGGAAAGGGGGGAGGAAAGAGAGTAAAGGACAGCACACCTGCAGGTCAACAAACAGTCTCTAAAACAAAAGGAAATCCTTAATTCTGCATCTATATCAAAGTCACGGTCCATTTTCTTATATAACTCCACTAATATTAGAGGTTGTAGCAGTACGACTTCAGTCCATGACTACTCATCACCATGATGGAGGAAACTACACAGAACATTTTATCGTTCATCTTTACCTGCATGCACGAGAACCCTGCACTCACCTCTTTCTGAATCCCAATGACGTAAAAGGTTTTCCCCTCAAACTTCAGCTTGCTAACATCAGCCCTGCAAAGAACCACGGTGTTGCTTTGTTAATGTATCTAACAAATGAAACAAATCAACCTAGTTAGAGTTAAAGACGAGTGATAATTCACCATTTGATGCAACCACAGAGTTCAGTGCTTGTCACACTGAGGGACACAAATCAGAAAAATGCAAAATACTGCAATTCTAGGATACGATTAAATGTGGTACAGTGTGATATTTTTTTATTTACAAATCTTAACAGAGGCGGAAGACTGTGGAAGATGATTAAAGGCACTTGGGAAAAAAATACTTGAACGAGGGGAATGTGAAAAATTTGAGTCATGACTTTTTGCGAAGAATTCTGATTTTAATCTTAAAATAACTTTATTTCTCTCTGAAAGATCGGACTTTTTACTTTTTTCTGACTTCTGAAATTGAAACCACCATTCTGAGAAGAAAGAAAAAAAAAAAAAAAAAAGTAAAAACAAGTCAGAATTCTGAATCCTGGACATTAAAACACAGAATTTTTAAGTTAAAATTGTAAGATTAAAGTCATAATTCTAAGAAAATCAATCAGACTACAGAATCTTGTGACTTGGATCCTTGGCCGGATTGCCCAGCACAAATCTGGATCCAGGGATTAACAGGGACTTCACATCCACCTGGATTTATAGATTCCACATAGTCTTGGATTTCTCTATAAATAAATAAATCTGGATTTATAGTCTTATGAACTCCTACATTCTCACTAGTCTGCTATTGTCATGTTGTCGTCTTCTTTACAAGTGACATCTATTGCAAACTGAGGTTTATATTCTCCCTGTTTAGGGTTTTTTTTAAGTTTTTCCTCACCTGGTTTGAGGGTCTAAGGGCAGAGGCTGACACATCTGTACAGTTCATAAAAGCCCAGTCAGACAATGTGTAATTTGTGATTTTGGGCTATACAAATAAAATTTGATTTGATTTGAATTGAATTGAATGTGCCATGTTTTCAAATGTGCTCCTAACTCCAATAAATTTTTCACCCGTCCCTAATCCTCTTCCGTAGATTACGTGTACTCAAGGACTTTACTTTAAACATATCTGGGGGTTGTGCTCGAACTTTGCTTTTACTTAACTTCCTTTAATCTCTACAATTTCCTCTTCATAAAAAGTTTAAATGCCTTATGACAAAAAAAGTGAAAACGTGTCTGTGAATCCAGGTCAGGGTTGTCTTGGTGTTTCAGCTGAAGGAAACTGGAAGACGTTTCGTGTCTCATCCAAGAGGCTTCTTCAGTTCATGAAAGTGAAAACCTGAACCCATTTTTGTAGCTTTTAAACCAGTGATCTTTCTTGTGTAGAAAACAGTTAAAAAGGCTTGGAATAATTTGTTTTTACCAAATAACACACAGCGGTGCTGAGATGAAACCGCGGTTGACGAATTATGATTTGATAAGTTTCATTTTCATGGTCAAAACTTATGGATACATTTGTACCATTTGAGAAGATGGATCCTCTTGTTTCCCTGGAAGACCACAAACCCCGTCGCTGTGAACCCGAGAAAGGCTGTGGAACCTGTGAAATCCTGCAGACACACACACATTCAGAGTGAGAGGTGGATATTACACAGGTGGACTAACAGCAGGGAGGAAAATGGGCCTGCAGGAGTCTCCATGGTAATAAAACCTGCACAAAATCCCTTTTTTGGTTTCAATCTGTAGACTCCCCAGTTTGCAGAAACTGGCTTTAATTAAAAGGCCTAGAAAACAAAGACATAAACGCAAGATGTTTACGTCTTTGTGTGTCCTTTGGCCTGCCGCTCGCTGAGTCACTCTCTTTTTCCTCGGATCCTTCTGATTCTTCACAGATCGGCTGTTTCCTGTAATCTGGGCAACATGCTTTGATATTCTTGTCCCTGGACGAGTCCAAGAATGACCAGATAGTGAACGGTAAAATATGGCTTGTCTTTATCACATCCTGTTTGTTGACTTCCATGGCAGCAGACGAGGAGAAACCAAGAATAAAGCAAAAGCGGTGTTTATAATGAAGGAGCTGCAGTGCTAACAGTGCTAACCTTCAATGTAAAGATTTGCAGTGTGAAATGTTTGAAAAGAATGGAGTCAGCGACACAAACTTGCCGGACACTTTTTGCAGACTGATCAATATAAATATTGATTCCTGAGAGTGAAGGTTTCTTTGCAGACCAAATTTCTGTTGCCAAGATGATGTTGCCAGCTGACTTGGCTCTGCACACATCACTTGGTTCCGCTTTCAGTAAATTTAATCTCGTGCATATTTGTCGGTTTGATATTCAAACAAAGCACTGAGTAAATGGTGAGTCAAAGTAACCAATGAGGGAGGCAGAGGAAGGGTGGGGCGTGAAATTGCCATTAATCAAAACTAACGGTGTAGCTGCGAGACGGAGACGTGACAGAGGAGGTGAAGGCATTCAAAGGAAGTTTGGCCTGGTGGAATTTACTGTGGTGTCTTGGGAGGGAAAGAAGTCGGAGATGTGGCTGAATTTTGATTCGGCTGTGGAATCAATAGGCCACACAGCCCAGCCTTGCAGCCTCTTCTGATAATATCCGGCCCTTTTTTTCCGCATTGGGCTTAGGTTCAGTATTGATGATGATTACCTTGCATGGGTGAGGGTCAACTCCATACGTTTCCAGGCTGTGAGCCCTCTGGAGCATATTTGACTCTGCTAGTGCTGAACACTGGCCCCTAAAAGACAGGAGAAGAGAGGTTTACATGAAAACCAACATACTGATGCTGCAAGCAATGTTTACTGTTTTGTTCCACGCGCCTTTTCATTACTGTGTGCACATTTAGCAGTGTGGACTGACAGTGGTGAGGGTTGCACCTAAATGAGCACACTACCATTGACAAATTAAATTGAATTAACTTGTCTTTGCCTCACCAAAAAATAATATCAGACAGGACAGTCAATAAGACAAACAGAAAAGGTCGCATTGTACATAAAATACATACGGAACCAAACCCCAGAATACTCTTTGTTGGTTTTCATGCATATTTCACCAATGAAAGTGATTCAATTTGGCATTTTTTCATTGTTTGTTAAAATTTTGCAGACAAATATTCACAAATGATACGTTCAGCGGGAGTGTTGGAGTTCCCTTGTCAGGCGCTGCAAAGTCAATGAGGTGAGTGCTACGAGCCGTTACTCTCTACCGATCCCAGACAAATCAACCCCATGATGCCAGCTTTGTAAACAACCTGAGGTCTCTTTCTACGGCACGCTGCTGATCTGCATGCTGTTAATCCTGTTGGTTGGCCCAGTGGGGCAGACGGGGGGAATTTAGCATCAACTCCCTCACGGTGCTGTGTGAAATGAAGTGAGTATCTTTGATGTTCTCTAATCCTTGTGAGTGTGACGGTTACAAACCTAACAACACAATTCGCGAGCTGCAGCAGCGACGCGAGTAAACACAGACAACATGGAGGCGGCTCATGTATGTTGCTGTACGTGATCTTACGAGGAATCATATGCTCAGCAGAGTGGGACATCAGTATCAACATATTCTGATTGTTTTTGTCATTTTTATAACTTTTAATCCAGCTTCTTATTGCATTTTTACCTCCAAGATAATTCATCTCCTTGAGTATGAAAAAAACCCAAACATAATTTATCATGTTTTACTCTATTCACCCTGTAAAGTACATTTTCATCAGTGTTTAGAGTCTAAACATTTTAGACTTGCTCTCTGATATCAATAATTCATGCTAATCAAATTAATTTTACTCTCAACTGAATCAAAAATGATAGTGTACATTCTGCAGAAAGGAACCGTAAATATCTGGGCATCACTGAATTTGGTCTTTAGCCAGAACAAAACAAAGCCGAAATCAAACGGTGAACTGACAGACGCCGGCCTGTCCCACCTGAGCTCATTCTTGTGTATTTCGATAATCTTGCGCTCCAGTTTGAGGGACTGTTTGGGGAACAGCTTGAAGTCTCTGATGTAGTCTGACGGGTGCTCCTCCGGGTCGTAGTCCCCGAGCTCAGCTGAAGACAGAGGGCAAAAGGTGGAAATGGTTGAAAAATCCAATGGAAGATGTGTGTTTTTTCTCTTTTCGACAGCAAGAGAACAATCACACATGACATTCTTTTGGTCAGTTGATGCCACTTTAATGTCTGTACAGTAAACATACAGTAAAACTGCACCAAGCAGCTATTTACATTCATTTCTTCATTGTCTTTTCTAATGTGTTGGTTTTGTGCAGATTACACAAACGACACAGGTGTGTTATTTAAGACAGGTCATTTGCCAGAAAGTAAAACTATTACACCCGATTTGACATCTTTATATCAGTGTCAAATCTGCTGGTTTCTCAAGAGGAAAAAAGAATTCTGTATCACAATTTTATCTTCACGGGGTTCTAAATTAATCGTTTTGATAAGTAATATTCATCCTTTATTGAATCAAGTATATTCTATTAACATTAATTGTTTAGCACACTACACACAACATTTGCTGATGACCGTCTGACATAATTCAAGCATTAACGTACATTTTTGTTCACATAACCGAGCGTGAGTCTGGTTTTGCTCTCAACTGAAAGTTCCCCTGCTGCCCACTTTATAAGACACGTCTGTGAAATGGTCAATTATCACTCTTTCTACCATTTAGTTATGATTAAGGAAGGTAAACCTGGAGGCCAGAAAACCCTTTTTTAATGCAAGGATATCATTTCTCATTGGATGGAATCATTGACACAAATACGTTCCTGCCATTCTACATTAATGAAGGCAAAGCATCAAGGGATACGAGCACTGTCATCTGGACCCGGCGACATCGTCTGGAGTCAAATACCAGTAATAAAACCGAACTGATCAGAAAAACCTTTGACATACATCAAGGTGACAGGATCTATCTAAGGGCTGCGACAAACAAAGCCAACGATCAGAAATGTCTGAGTCCTTTAGTCATTTCGGTGCGTGTGAGTATCTCTTCATTCTACCTTCATCTTTGGGGAACTCTCATGTGTTATTTATTGTACAGTTTATGGGTTGAATAGTTGCCATGTTTGTGTTTGGTATCTCATCCTTTATAGATCCATGCTTTAAATCATGTTCCTCAACAATTGTTCTGAAGATCTCATAGAAGTCAGAGTGAGAGATGACCTTGCATTGTTAACTTCAATAAAAATATAAAGTTTCTCTGGGTTTTCAGCATTGTTAGAAAAATATAGGCCAGTGTGAATACATATCGCTACGAAAACAACAAACGTCTAGTCAACTTTCAGACATGTTATTGCGGAGCTGCTACATATCATATCTGTAAATCGGCTCTTAATTTTCAGTCGTCCAATCAAATACCTGCCTGGGAATAATTAAACAGAAGCTTAATCCTCAACCTATTCTCCAGTTCTGTGATCAACCCCCTCATAAAGTGGGACAGGGACTTGTTAATAACACTCACTCTGGCTCGTGGTAACACTGCCGCTCTCCGGGGATATCAGCCAGTCACAGCGCAATTTGTATGTCAGCCAGATGGATTAATTTCTACAGCTCAGCTAATTCCTCTTTGGTTCAAACAACCGTCAATTAACTCTGTTAAAATTTCTTTTATATCCGTCTTACTTGCGGTCCGTATTCTGTATATCCTGCGATGTTGTAAATATGACTAAAGCACAAGTCCGATAATGTGAATCTGACCTAGCTTAGTTATGACATAAATGCTAACTATAAGTTGATTTTTAGTTAAACATCACTAAATCAGAACCATTGCACAAACAAGTTTTTATGCAAAAACTAGATGTTATTAAATACTCTACATTACGCTCGCTAAATGTCGGGTGTTGTGAAGCTAATGGAACCAATAAAGTTAACATTAGCTTGCTTATTCAGAAAATGTTTAGATTGAGGTTCAAAGGTCGAGGTTAAAACACATAGCATGGAGCCAAAATGGTTTTTAACAATGACGCACTGAAAGATTTTGGTTTCACACTTGTATTTCACAAAAACAACACAATAGACCATAAGTACCTAAAAAAGCAGTAACCGTTTGATCACTCGGTTGTACAGTGATTAACTACTGAAAATACAAAATTTAGGGATTGTTTATGGATTCTGTTAAAAAGCTGTTAATAAATACATGTAAAATCCTAAATGAGGTCTCACCCTGTATAATACAGGCTCCCAAATACCCAGCCTCAGCAAACGGACAGAGGAGACGGCCGTGGTAGATATCCCTCTTCAGCTGCAGGTACAGGAGTTACCTGCACACACACACACACACACACACACACATATAGCACATTCACGGTTAGAAGAAAGAAAAGAGGACGGATTTGTTACTTAAAATGACAGTATGACAGCGTCTGCAGTGCTGCTATGTTGAGAATGTTACAGGGACGTGCATTCGTGCAAGTGTGCACTATAATTTAAATGCTGTGGATACCGTAAAGACAACTAAAAATAATAAATATATATCCAGAGTTAAACCTCCATCTTTGTGCCTGTGTGAAATTACGGTCCTGTGTATTTATTTTTTATGTTATCGTCACATTTACAGATGTTAAAAACAATGCTCAACCACAGACGTTTATTTCTTGATGATCGAATTGTGTTACTACGGCAATTGGTGTGATATTTTATTTATGGAGTAAATCTGTCGCTGTACAGACTTGCTGCATTGACCTTCAAACGGCTTAAACTATTCCAATGACTCATCCATCCGTCCATCCATTTTCTACCACTCAACTGTATTTTATTTTTTCCTATTAAATGTTTAAATATAAATTAAAACTCACTTGGCTGGTTTAATCACAGAGCAGCCAGCAGTGAGGCAGAGTCTCACCAAAACTAACAACAACTCTTTAGATTATTAATCCATTATTTCTATGTTCAATTATGAATATTCATCACTTGTCTCAGTATTACAAACGCCAGTAAGACTAGTCGGGATAATAATCTCCGTTTGCTGCAGCTTGCTCCACAGACGTACCTTTCCTGCGTGCTGAGGCAGACCCTACAGCTGACTCTGTCTGCTCCACATTTCTTTTTATAGTTGCCTCTTACGCTGTGTTCCATGATCGGCGCTGAGGCGAACAAATCCTGCCTCAGCACTGATGCAATCCACTATGGACTGCACTCTTTATTCCTTTTTTTCATTTTTTTTTTTTTTTTTAATCCCTTTTC